>CM076583.1:1095687371-1096287371 GCA_034641835.2 Pinus albicaulis
GTTTATTTTAGTTGAACTGATTGAGATTAGTTTAACTAGCTAATCAATTAGTTATGAGTGGAGTGAATTAAATATTACTTAATTCATTAATTAGTAACTCATTATTCAACTCAAGAACACATCAGTTCACTACAGTGTATGATCAGTTCAGTGGAGACCAGTGAAAGAGGTAGATGAAAGGGTGGAGTTAGCTATCAGTTGTGACTATACTGTTGCTATTTGCAACACACAGATAGGTGGAGTAAGCCCATGAGGATTGTGCAGTTCAGGCTGGTGGTTTATCTATATAAAGAGGCCATCCCATAGCATTGAAACAAGCAATAGAGGCAAGGCAATTGGCAGGGAGTTTTGAACCAGTAACCTGTTCAAAACTGAGCTAGATTGTGAGTAACTGTATGAGAAAGTACTGAGTACTTGTGAGGAGTATTGTACTGAGTTTGTTACTTGATTTCTCCATTATAATATACACAATAGCTGCGGGGTTTTCAGCTATAAGCTTTCCCCATACATACCGTGTTAATGTGTATGATGATTTGATGTGTTATCGCTTGATTTTATTTCCGCATGTGTGATGATCTGAGTTGAGTTGAGTGGAAGAGATTATGTGTTGTGTATGAAGTTCAAATAGTATGTGACCAGGATAGTCTTGGTGGATAATTAATCATTATTCAGCAAATTTCTACATTACATGGACACTAAAATATTTTATTTATAAATATTTTATTTTATATATATATATATATATATATATATATATATATATATATATATATATATATATTAAATGGGATGGATAGGACACATTTATCAATGGTAAAAGATATATCTCTATATAAATATATACATTAATTTTGAAATATTTTAATAAATGTTATCATTAAAATATGTTTTTATTATTTTTTTTTAAAAGATTCAAATATTTTATTTGATATTTATATATACATTAATTTTGAAATATTTTAATAAATGTTATCATTAAAATATGTTTTTATTATTTTTTTTTAAAAGATTCAAATATTTTATTTGATATTTATATTGAAGTATTTCCAAACACTAAAAGAGATCATTCCCTAAACAAAAAAATATATATAACAAAAATATAAAAATTCATTTTCCATAATTTTCATTTTCAATTTTCCAAACATATAGATATGTATATTAATATTAACTCTTTAGTTAAACTAACATTATTTTGTTTAATTAATCTAGCATTTTACATAATAGCCTAACACACTATACCATATATATATTATTATTAGCTCTCTAGTTAGACTAACATTATCATTTTCTAATTAATCTAGCATTTTACATAATAGCCTAACAGACCATACCGTTCCTGTCGATTCAACATTTGTATAATAGAAAACCTCTACCTTTACACTTTATGTCACTCCGTTATAAAGAACCTTGTGATCTTCATAATTTCATTAGGTAATAACATACAAATTTTATAGGTTGACTTATCCTCAGTAAGTCTATTAGGGTTTGGGCACCTCATTCCACCCCACGGATTTGTGAAAACCCTAGTTGGCGTTACGCATAGCAATTTATTAACAAGCATCAATCTAATTTAGACGAAAAGAATATTTTAATCCATGCGACAATTCAAGACGAATATTCAATGACGTCTGAGAGATGTAGGGTCAATATTGCATGTGCATAACCTAAACTAATATAGCATATAATACTGAAATGAGCTGTCCACCCTTGAAATCGTTTATCGAGAAACTCAAAAGAGATTTTAATATAAAGAAAGGTAGATTCATGGTTAACCATTTCTTATCATACCCATCAAATTGTCAAAGTTTTCGTTTTAAAATGGACAGAGCGGATCGACTGACCCATTCGAGATATTGGAACGAATGATTTGTATACACTAAACCATAGTTAGAAAATTCGGATAGGTGATTTGATATTAAAGAAATTGGAATTTTATAAAATTCAATAGTGTAAAAAATATGAAAATATATATGTTATAATTACAATTTTTTATAAATGAAATTTACTACTCGCTGTCATACTTTCATATGAACTGGAAATCTGTAATATTTTAATATTCTCTCCATATATAGGAAAGACAGATAGGAAAATTTTTTAGAATACATACATATTACACATGGCTATAAATAAAATAGTAATAAAACTTATATATTTTCATATGATTTGGAAAATTGTCATTCTCTGTAATATTTTCATATTATTTACAAAATATGAAATTTATTATTTGTGGTAGTTGCAAAATGTTTTAGCACTTAGAATTATTTTTAGTATATAATTTGTTGTTTTCCTAACATTTTTAAATATAAAATTACTATATTTTTTTTATACTACTTTTTGCTGAATCTATGGAACTCGACCGAATTAATACGGACAGCGAATCCGTCAATTTACTAACTTTTTTGCAAAGTTACAAATTTATTTTTGCTAACTATGTAATTATTGAGCAAAATTTCCCATTCATCAAATGAAAAATCTATTTATCAATGTCATAGGGATTACATTTGAAGATTTGAAAAGAAGGAATACATTTCAATTGGAAGAGTCAATTTTATTTGGCTTTTTGAAAAGTTTCAAACTATTATTTTTTCATATTACAATGAAAAATAAGTTTATATTTTATATATATTACACATCGTTGCCTCAAGTTGTGTCACTTTAAATGAAGAATAGAATTTTATTTAAAATTAGGAACTCCAAATACATTTAGACATCTGTACATAGGTTTACAAGCATTATATCTTACATAAAAACTATATGGAGGGAATTTAAAAATATCATTTACATATGTTCCTTATATGAATTATAAAGTGGGAATTTAATTGGTTCATTTACTCTTAATTTATATATAGATGATATCGAAAAAATTCCTTTTGTAAAGGGAAAAAACTAGCACTTAGAGAGATAAAAATTTAAGTGTACCGGATAAAGTGATAAATTGTTTAAGTGAAAGAGATGCCAGATGAATTGGAATTTAGATTTAAAATCAAATTGTAAATAAATTATTAAATTAATTAATTAAATTAATTTAAAAATTAAATTATTAAATAACAAATTAACGATTACAGAATTGAAAAAAAAGAAGGAAGAATGATATGTTAAAAAGATTATTGAATTATTCAAATTTAAAATTAGATTTAAATTATTTAATACATTTATTATAGGAGTTAATAGAGGATTATAAATTCAATAAAATTATAAACATTAGAATATAGTGAAAAAAATTGGAAGAACTAAAATTTGCTTGTTAACATTCAAAAGCCTTACTGTGTAAATTTCAAAAAAGTGAGTTTAACTAGAAGGATTTCACATCCTATTATTATGTTATAATACTATAAAAGGACTATATATTTAAAATTGAAGAGTAGTTCTAAATGAGTATCCCTTTAAATGATAATGTGATTTTGAGGAAGAATTTTGTAAAGAGATATGGATCACATAATTTAACACTCTCATATAATAAATATGTTAACTTAATGATTTAGAGTCAAAATATAGTCATTTAAATGTTTGAAGTGAAATGAGATATTGAAAATTTCAAAAATGAAATGTATAAGGGAATTTAGCGTTGAAATAATAACTTTAACATTGATGATGGTTATCAATTAAGCCAATCCTAGAAACCCACCATCCACTTTCTATCATCTAAACTCCTTTCCTCTAATTCGAATTCAAACATTTCCTTATCTATTCTCTAATACTTCTCTTCTTATGATTGATTCCTCTCCAATATTTAATTTAATTAATTCAATGTTAATTCATTTCTCAATTTCATCTTTGACATTTTAAATATGTCATTTTATTTCAACCATGTAACTCATTCTAATTTGACTCTAAATCATAAAGTTAACTTCTTTATTATAATTCAAACCTAATCCTTTGAATTTCAAATCTATAGTCCTATTATATTATTATAACATAATAATACAACACAAAATCCTTCTGGTTCACTCACCTTTTTTGAAATTTACACAATAATGTTTTTGAAATTTACCCTATAAATTTAATTCCTTGAAAAAAAAATGCTCAATATTATAATATTTATAGGACCATAATGATAAATCCCTTGTTTGAAAAGTTATTTGGAAGCATCTTAGAAGATAAAATCAGCAAGTGGGCAGAAGATAGAGATAACTTGCTAAAAGGCAAGCAAGTTTTAGAAGTACAAATTCCACATATGATCATGGTATAGATTTAAGGGACATCATTGAAAAAGTTTGAGACAAAAAGGAAGAGGTTTGTTGTTTCTTTGTTGATTTCAGAAAATCTTTTGACACTGTTCGTAGGGATAGCATTGGGCATAGAATGGAGGAAATTGGGGTTCCAAGGCATTTGACAGGAGCTCTGAATAGGGTGTATCAAGAGGTGAAAGTCAAAATTAGATCTTTACTAGGCATTTCTGAAAAATTTAGAAGCCATGTCGGGATCAAACAAGGTTGCCAATTGTCTCCTACCTTCTTTGGTTTACAGCTTGAAAAGTGGCTAAAATTAAGAAGGGGTTGAAAGTATACATTTGGGCATGTTTTTTACAAGGCTTCTTTCTTCTCTTCATTTGCAAGAGCACTTATTGTCCTTGAGCATTTTTGTAGAAGTGTAGGGATACAATTCAATATAATCAAAATGATAGTAGTAGTTTTTTCTAACAAAAGAAGCATAATCACCATAAATTCTACTTTGAAAACAACATTATAGAAGAAGTTGTCATTTACAAATACGTCAGAATTGATTTCCATAGAAATTTAAAGTAAGATGAATAGCATTTTATACTTTTCAAAATATGTATAAATAAACAAAATTATGAAACTCCAAAATCACTCTAACTCTTTTTGAAGTAATTTCAAAAATAATACATACGTGAAAACAAATTTAAAAAAATCAGAAAATCCATATCAATTGAATCCGCATGTATGCACACGTGATATGAAAATCTCAGCTAACAAAATCCCATAAAGAGATAGAAAATCTCAGCTAACAAAATCCCATAAAGAGATAGAGATTCGGCAGATGATATATAAGAAAAAAACATCTTACGGATAAAGCAATAACATCAGCCTTTATTTTATGTATTGTCAACCTGAACTTCCTCCGTATCATTGGTAAAGTGAATGATTTGTCGGACTTGTTCACATGGGGTGGGAGTGTAGGTTGTTGAGAGGGACAGGAAGGGGGAATCCGGGAAGCATCGGGCCGTGAAGGGTGGAGGGGAACACACATGCCCCACGCATCTGATCGAACTGAAAAAGGATTAAACCATATTTTGGGTTCGGGAAGAAGCATTCCCTGTCTAACCTCAGACCTCATCAAATATGTCATTGCAGAAAATTGATACCATACCTCGTCAAATCCACTCTCAATATCACAGCTTCCGGATTTCGTTCCTTCTTAGTTATAGATTATTACTT
The DNA here is from genome assembly GCA_034641835.2 of Pinus albicaulis. Taxonomy (NCBI): domain Eukaryota; kingdom Viridiplantae; phylum Streptophyta; class Pinopsida; order Pinales; family Pinaceae; genus Pinus; species Pinus albicaulis. Next base: position 1,095,692,771 of record CM076583.1, read on the forward strand.
CTGTAGAATTCGTGAACTGAAGAAAAATAGTTGAAAATTTGCATTGCTGGTCACACTTTTTGAAGAAGACAAAGAGATTAGAACTGATCCAATCCAAGTGGCCTCGGATAGCAATTTGTGAACATAATCATTGGTTTTTTTGAAGAAAAAACATTGCATAGAGCTCTTTGGTGGCCATTGAATGGAGTGATTTTATGCTGAGGAAACACAAAACTATGGACACGTATGATATACACAAGTTCTTTGGCTTTAAACAATCCAGAAGCACTAAGATATCGGAGACGATGGAAGAATTTAATGAGGAGGATATATGGGGCTGTGCTCTTGATGCAGAGACCAAACGCGAGGACTTTCAGGAGAATCGGTGTAATGGGTTCGAAGAGAATATAATGGGGAAGGAGGAGACAAGTAAGATTGCTAAATCTCATGAGGAGAATAATAAGAGGAGAAAGCAGTGTTCTTCTGCTCCTGTTAATATCCCTTATTTGTGTGAGAGGAAGGACATTGGGAACTTCTGGAAGAAAACGCATGGAATGATACTTGATAATGGTAATAGTAGTGAAGATGAAAGTGGAGATTTTAATAAGAATATGATCCCACCCCATGAGCTCATTTCCATGCAGCTCGGCCGGAAGGAAATAACTTCATTGTCAGAATTTGAAGGCGTCGGGAAGACTCTCAAGGGCAGAGATGCCATTTGGGCGATGACAGGTTTTATTGCTTGAAAAACTGACATTTTAATGGACGCTGGACAATCTGTAGACTTTTTCTTCTTGATGTTGAAGGTTAGCGGTAACGAAGAAATTAAAATTGTAATAGAGTTTGGACTGTTGCTTGGCATGATATTACTGATCCGTAGGGCTTATTTTTCCTATAAAGTGAAAAGTGTAGGTTTTGACAACAATATAATCACAAATACACATCGACATGAAATATTATTGGAACAGTGTAGGAAAATCTAATTGCTAGATTACGGCTCAACCACATATCATCTAAGCATATCATCTTTTAGCACCACTAAATGTCAATTAATCAATTACAAACTGGATTAAAAGCCATACGTAAATACGGTTGTAAATCCTCAATTACGTGTTCGTCGAAAGTTGCAATCTGAAATTTTAATCACATATCCTTGGGACATGGAAGACCTATATGATTATGTAAAAAATTATAAAAGAAATTCCATTCAGAATTTTAGGCTTATGTTTTAAGGCTGCATGGATAATGCAATATTTCCTTTTAATTAAAACTTGCTATTTTTTTAACTCTGCATTTTATATATGTCGCTTAGAACTTTCATATCCAATTGAATTCATAACGTACCTCTATATACATAATGGCCAAATAAAATATTATATATATATAATTCAATTTTGATGAGTTTACTTTATTATTAATATTTAAAATCTTTTAATAAAATATTTTTAAAATTTTATTTCATAACAACATGTTTTTACACTAAGTTCATTCAAGTAGTATCATTTAACTATGACCTATTTATTATATTTATAAGAGTTTTGTAATAACAAAACTAATTTTATGCGTTGATATGTCGACAAATTTTTGGAATATGTTAGAATATATTAATTTTTTTTTTTTGGACGGTTTCCCATTGAGATTGTATCAGAGTATTATTGTAATGTTTAGGAGCACTAAGAGTTGTTAGCAAGAAGTTCACTACAATATCTATGTAGGTTGTCCATTGTCTATAACAGTTTTTAGAGTATATATTCACAAATTAGATTAGGATTGGGAAGAGGGAAACTGCGTCAACACAACTACTTGATAGTGATCATTCTTCTTCTTTTGACGTTAATCCTATCTTTATTATAAAAATGATTCTAATGATCTTTGCAAACAACTAGATATCCAAGATTTATATATCATTTTAGGCTTACTATTACGAGTGAAAAAATCCAGTAATGAAATCTATATCAATAAAAGAAGTTATGAAATCTAGATCCAATAAAAATACTCAAATACTTTTGTATATAAAAAATACAACTTAGAGAAAATTCATTCCTCAAGTTTGAGATTCATTCCAAGCTAAAACAGAATTAAAGGATTTAGAAACGGACAACTAGAGGGCGAAAACTTATTATGTGGAGCTTGAAAACAATTATAAAATAGTGAAATTTTAGATATGGGAAAAGAAAAATATCCTCTTCTAAATGATCTTTAATCATGTTATTTTGTGTGGATGAATTATATAAAAAGATGCAAAATATTTTTTATAATTTTTTATTTTAAAATTAAAAGAAATGTATTTTAAATTATGTTTTTGATAAAAGCAAGTCTTTTTTACATTGAAAACATACTTATGTCTATGTACCTATATATAAGATAGGATAAACAACATGGAAGGCCAAACATATTCTAAAATTATTTTAATCTTAAATAAAAATTACGTTTGATTAAGGGGAATGGAATAATGATATTCAAGCTTCACGAGACCATTGAAAATAAGGAGGAAACTATTTTACAAAATGAATATAATATTTAAAATATTATGACTTCATAATTTGAGAAAATATAGCCCAATAGATAGTGAGGGGAAGTATAAAATTATTTTGGGTTAGAAAGTTTTGTGTTAGTGACATTATATATGATTTTTAAACTATTTGTCACATAACCAACTTTCCAAATATTTTAATCCAATATGGTAATTTTGCAACATTTCTCTTAATATTTTAAGATATAAAAATAAGATAATTCCAAATAATATTTTATCGTAACATAAAACATTATAATCTAAATAAATATTAATGGTCATTGACCTAAAATCAATTAACTGTGAAATTACTAAAAATAATTTAACATTATTTAACATAAGATGTTTTCTATAAATATAAATAAAACTGTAATACATTAAAATATTATAAATATAAACAAATAGGTGATACATTAAAATAATAAAATTAAATCTTTGTTCTGATCAATATAAGAAATAAAAAAATAAAATCAACTTTATTAACACGTAAACAAATTCTCACCATATTAATAAAAGAAAATGGAGCATTAGATAGTTTCCAAAGCCCCTTAGCCTGAAAGAATTCCTTATCTTTGTAACTCAAAAAAAAAAAATGAAAACAACTTTCTGATGGCATGTCCTATGTAATCCTAAATTAGGCATATATCTCAATTGCATGTATAATCATATGTATATGATGTTCGAATATTAATTTAAAAAAAAATGTGACAGCAAAAATCTTTCTAGGAGCATCAATCTTTGATTTCTTCTCTTAGTAATTTTCAAACATAGAAATAAAATTCAAAACAAATCTAAATAGTCCCTTAATTCCATAACATATAATAAATCATTTTCAATTTCAATATATCTTAATTATCATTATCAAAATTTAAAAATATTAAAAATGAAAACAATAATACAATAATAATGAATTAAATAAAAATAGATGTTTCTATATATATATATATTGTTTTTTCAATTTATCATTCAGAAATGTTTATTCACTAACCCAAATTGTTATAAAATTGATAAATAACATTTCTTTTTTCATGCTTGACTTGGGCTAGTTGTCTCAAGATTGGTTGTTTTTGCTATGTAGGGTCAACTTTACTAGGTTATTATTTCAAAGAATTTTTATTCCCAAATTCCTATTTATTCCTCATCTTTATATTTTTCTAAATTTTAATAACATATAAATAATTTATTCTTCAATAAATTTGCAATAGATCAAAATTTGTTTGGATGTACTTGTATAGGAAACTATGGTATTTTAGAACAAAGTGCTTCTTGAAGTTTTGATATATATTAAATAATAATATTGTTATTCATCTATATCAATATTTTTATGTTTGAAAAATCAAAGAATTGACATATAAAATTAGTTTAAATAGCGGGATCTCGTTTAGAGAATTTGTATTATAAAACTTTGGGGCTTAGTTTGAGGCTTTAAATGATGTTATTTTACTGTAAAAAAACAGATTTTAATCATCATACGAAAGAACACTACTATATACATAGATACATTTCCAATAATATGGGATATCCATTAATAGAAGTTTGGACGCACACGTTATGACTGTCCAAAGTTTACCTATCATGATTGACAAACATAATTTAAGAGCATGTCATGTCAACCACTATTAATTATAAAAGGATAGCTATCCACATAGGGAATATGAGGAAGACTCTAGAAAGGATGAGTTCTATCTCATGTTAATGGTTGAATGGGTCAAATGAAACTTCTAGTTAGCTATCCGAATTTCTTATAACTGGTCCAACAAGAGAAAGGGGGTTCCATTCTATTTCCTTGCATTTTATTCCATATTAGAAAAGATTAGTTGAATGTGGATAGGGAGAGATCATAAAAAAGGTGTTATGTGTTCTATAGCATCCCGAAAGCCATAGGTCTTCGGAAACGCCATAAAGAGTCTCGACTCCTTTGTACTTCTATCATTTCCATTTAGAAAAAATAAGGCAGAGAAGCCTCATGTTCAACTTGTGTCTCACCCTGAAATGGTTTCCCATGTTATATGTTGGTGTTCATAGTGACTCATGTATGACTTCATTTCATAGTTATTTATTTTCTACATTTAATCTATGACATGCATGAAAATATAGTAATAAAAAAATTAGAATATAAATGAAGTAATCCTTCATATATATATATATATATATATATATATATATATATATATGTATGTATTAATTAATATACTATGACAAGAAAAATACAAATTTAATAAGAATCTAATAAATCCCCATTTATGGTCGATGAATTAGTTTATCATTACCATCAATAATTTTTAGAGGAGAAATCAAGAGATTGAGTAGAACCACAAAACGAATCTAAGAAGTAAAGGAAATAGTAGTTGGATTTCAGTTCCATAAACCATTCATAGTCTCTCTGTGAGATGGGAGAAGAGGTGGAAATCAAGTCATATTAAGCTGATATCTATGCTTTGAAATTAAATCACAAGATGATAATAGTAGTTAGGAGTTTCCTTTAGTATTCATGACATATATGAGGAAAAATAAAGTTATTTGACTCATTTGAAATTAGAAGGCCATGCCTCAGTTTGGTGGGAAAGTGATAAGGAAACCATGAGATTATAGGGGTTCATTTAGCAATTAAGTGGTGGTATTATGAAACTCTCACAAAGGACGAATATTGGACTTCGGTTTGTAGAGGAATGGAAGATTTTATGGCATTAATTTAGGTAGATATAAGAGAAGAGTGTATAGAAATACATCGCAAAAATAAATATGGAAATAATGTTGGGAGTTTCTCCCATGAACCTAGAAATGCGCCTCAAGTATCTAAAGGGTATAAATAACCATATTTGAAAGAAAGTGTTTTTGTTGAAACCTAGAGTAGTTCATGTGGAATTTCTATGGGTGAATATTTGGAAAACGTAGGCCAAAATAAAGGTTAGTCGAGTGGTTCATAGAAAAAATAAGACCAAGAATATTCCAAAGAATGGTAGAAGAAGTGTAAATGCGGGAGGGACAAGAAAGCCATGGTGGAAAAAAAATAGTGAAAATATCATAGCCACCACTACAACCTGTTTAACATTGATGGAAGCATAGAGGAAAATTGTTATATCTGGAACTAAAATCAAAGAACTTGAAGAAGGCTAGGAATAACAGAAAATTGTATAGTCACATATTTGAACAATCACGTGGAAAGTATCTTTGACATGGAAGATAATATTTTCTATACATAAATATAGAATGAAGTGAATCTAATTATCCTTTAGTGAAAATAATACAAGGGATTGATAAAACTCTTCCATATATATATATATCAAGAAGACAAAAAAAATTGTTCTACTAAAATATGGATCACATTTAAATATTTTAAAAGTATGGATAGCCAAAAAAATTGATTATAGGTTCAAAATAAACATACACCATGTCCATTGGGATGGTTAAATAAGGATGTAAATCAAGGAAACAAAATACTGTAAGGCATGTTATTCTATTAATGTTGATTTTATTGATGAAGTAGACTTGAATGTAATTCCACTTTTTCTATGTGGAGGTGTGTTTGGGAGTCCCTATATGTAAATAAAATATGAAACATTAATGTGGAAATAAAACCATTAATCCCTAATTAAGGATTTAAATTTCTTCACCACCAATTTGGACAAAGGTGTTGAGATTGCAACAAGATGATTAGCTTAGTGGAAATACGTCGCCTTCACTAAGTGCGCCCGCAGGCTATTTTTGGCGCAAAGTCTATTTTTAGACATGTCAATCATGTTCTATGAGTTGCAGGATGCTATTTGTGGATGGTTGGTCAAGTCGGGAAAAATAGATGGACTTCTATTTTTAGACATATTGGGTGGAATCTATTTTTAGATTTTACTTAAAAATAGATATGTTGAATATTATTAGCTCTAATAATATTTAGACTATAAACATTATCTTATCCTTCTTGGAGAACTTTAGCTAAGTGCATGATGTGGCCAGGTTGGAGCATCTCGTATTACGCTATTCGATGGTTATCTCGGGTATAACATGACACTGTGCAATAGGAAATCATGTGACAGAGTTTGGTGGAGTTATTGAGCTAGTTGATGGAGTTGTGTTCAGTTTAACTGAGTTAAACATAGTTCAGCTAGTTGTATCTAGTCTAACTGATTGATACACTAGTGAGAGTGGTGTGAATTAATTATTAATTAATTAACTAATTATTAACTCAATAATCAACTAAAGAATGGATTAGTTAACTATAGTGCATGGACAGTTTCAGTGGAGACTAGTGAAGAGGTAGGTGAAAGAGCAGTGTGACTATACTGTTGCATAATTTGCAACAACCAGTGATTGGAGATGCCAACGAGTATTGAGTCAGCAAGGCTGGACCAATTCGACTTTATTCTAAGCCATTCTTCAACAGTGATTGTGCAGTAGAGGTGGGCTATCAGGTGGCAGAGATTAGAGCATGAGATTTGCTAGATCGAGGCTTGATTAGTGTGTGGCAATTGGAGATTATACTGAGAGCTTGTGAGGAGCTTTGTATAATGATTTTTACATGATCTCTATGACATATAATATACATATAGTTGGGGGTTTTCAGCTTTAAGATTTTCCATAAAATATTATGTTCATATGTGTGATTGTTTATGGTTTTAATGTGCGCATGCGATTGTTTTTATTTCCACAATTAATGATCAATGGTAGATGAGATCCTGTATTGTGCATGAAGTTAAAATAGTGTGTAATCAAGAGAATCTCGGTGAATAATATATCATTTATTCAAATTTCTACATGGTATCAAAGCGATATTGATAATTGGAGCAATTGCAAAACATTGAAGCAATTTAGTTTTGAGCTGGTGGAATTCGAATTTGCAGCAATTTTTTCTTGATTTCGAAGTTGAGATGGCTTTCAATGGATTGCGATTGGAGTATGCCCTTGAGGGAAGCTCTAATTATATTGCATGGAAGGACAGGATGGAGGCGGTGTTGCATGAAAATGGGTTGAAGGAGTTCATAGATGCAGAAATTCCAAAACCTGCTTCTAGTGATGCTGGTGCACTTGATGCATGGAAAAAGAAGACAGAAAAATGTTGAAGAATTATGTTGGAAGGTGTAAAGGATCATATAGTGTCCTGCCTTCATGGTAAGGCTTCTCCATTCTTGATGTGGAAAGCGTTGACAGACTTATTCCAAAGCAAAAGCGACCAGAGGAAGTTTGCGCTCAAGGATAATCTCAGGAACATAAAAATGGAGAAAGGAAACAGTATGCCCAAGTACCTCACGAAGTTCATCCAATGCAGGGATGAGTTGGGAAGTGTGGGGGTGACTGTAGAAGATGAGGACTTGGAGAGCTTGGCTCTCCTTGAGCTTCTGAAGAGTTGGCATTCCTATCAGGACTTTGTCAATGGTCAGGAGAAATTTCCAGGATGGGAGGGACTTTGGTCAGATCTTATGCAAGAGGAGATAAGGCGAAGTACCAATGACAGATCTTCATTAAAGAACTCAGAGGAAGAAAATTGTGCTTTGGCTACCAAAGCAACGAACGGGAAGAGCAAGAAGAATGCTTCTCAATCCGATGCGAAAGGCAAGAAGCAGAACATGTCCAAGGTGAAGTGCTCTCATTGTCACCAACATGGACACTACACCACTAATTGTCCACAGAAGAAGAAAAATAAGCAGTTTGTTGGATCTGCAGCTGGAGAGGCCTTAGCCTCGTAGTTTGAGCTGGATTTTTCGCTGGTCACATGCTTGGTCTCAAGTATGATGGGTTTAGTGTGGTTTCTTGACAATGGTGCATCTTTTCATATGACCGGAGATAAAGATTTGTTTACTAATCTGGATGAGAAAGATCTTGGAGTGCACATCGAGATGGGTGATGATGGTAGATACAGTGTGACCGGTATCGGTACCATTTCCTTTGAGAGGGAGTCTGGTAAACCCTTCGTATTGAAGGAAGTGATGCATGTTCCAGGATTGAAGAAGAATCTTATCTCAGTGGCCATGTTAGAAGATAAGGGATATGATGTAGTCATTAGCAAGGGAAAGGCTTTCATGTGTATTAAGGCAACTGGTGAGACCCGGGGGATAGGGGTTCGAGTTAAGAACCTTTATCAATTGCAGGTAGATGGCTGCGCAACAATGACAGGCAAGGCAGAAGGAGTGGTGAGCCAGGATGATGGCCAGCTGTGGCACCGGAGATTGGGCCACCTTCACCATGGAGCTTTGAAGATACTGCAGTAGATTTATAATGGGCTTCCTAAGGGTATTCTTGTGTATTCAGATCAGTGCAAGGGATGTACCTTGTGAAAAATTGTGAAAGCCACCTTTCACGAGAAGGATAGTCACGCCACGATGATCGTTGAGAGAATTCACACAGACATTTGTGGACCTTTCTCAGTAGCTTTGACATCAAATCACAAGGACTATGTGATATTTGTTGACGATTTTTCTTAGAAGTGTTGGATCTTCTTCTTGCAGAAGAAGAGCGAGACATACTCAAAGTTCTGTGAGTTCAAGGCACTGGTTGAGAAAGAATCAGGGAAGCATGTGAAGGCTCTTAGGAGCGAAAATGGTGGTGTATTCATCTCTGGCGAATTCAAGGACTTTTGCAGTGCAGAAGGAATTCGAAGAGAGCTCATAGCACCTCATAACCCACAGTAGAGTGGGGTTGCTGAGCGGAAGAATAGAATGATCGTGGGTGCTTCACGGGTGATGTTGCATGATCAGGGCCTTCCCATACACTTGTGGGCTGAGGCATGCAATACTACAGTATATGTGCAGAACTGTTGTCCTCCTAGCAGACTTGGCATGAGTACACTAGAGGAGGCATTTTCTGGTAAGAAGCCTGATATTTCCCATTTGAGGATTTTTGGTTCACCTGTTTACATTCGTGTGACTAAGGATGCTAGGATGAAGCTAGAGCCGAAAGCAGAGGTTGGGATATTTGTGGGGTACACTGATACACCCCACAACTATCGTGTGTATTTTCCAGACAGTCGCAAGACTGTTGTGTGACAGGATATCAAATTTCAGGAGGAGAAAGCCATGAAGTGTACGCTTGAGATGGAGCCACATTTGCATGCATATGAGGAGCTATTAGTTCCTAAGGATGAGCTTCAGGATGTGGATCAACCACAAGAGGAAGTTCATGGAGTGGAAAATACCACTCATGCAGTGCCAACCATCAGAGGGTGAAAGCGCACTACAGAAGCTGAGTGACTGGTTCCAGATGCAGAGAGGATTGTAGGAGCACCTACATCATAGCGCAGACAGAGACAGACACCTGATCGGTACACTGGATACATGGCCCTTATGAGAAAGTGTATCGTGACAGAGCCATCCTCTTTCGAGGAAGCTGTGGAGGATCCCGCATGGGTAGATGCCATGGTGGAAGAGTATGATTCGATTGTCAGAAACAGTGCATGGGAGATTGTCCCAAGGATGGAAGGGAAATCAGTGGTAGGTTTGAGATGGATCTACAAAGTGAAGCAGGCAGCTGACGGGAGTGTGGAGAAGTACAAGGCAAGATTTGTTTCCCGAGGCTTCTTACAGATTGAGGGGATCGATTATGAGGAAACCTTTGCACCTGTCACAAGGTATTCTTCCATACGGCCAATTCTTGCTCTCTTAGCATAGATGGGGTGGCACATTCATTAGATGGATGTGAATACTGTGCTCCTCAACGGAGTGATTGAGGAGGAGGTGTACATAGAGCAGCCCAAAGGTTTCGAGATCTTCAGCAGCGAGTTGCATGTGTGCCAGATCAAGAGAGTGATGTATGGGTTGAAAGAAGCACCTCGTGCTTGGTACACATGGATAGATAGTTATTTCACTAGACTTGGATTCTCCAAGAGTGAGGTAGATCCGAACCTATACCAGATTGTGGTGGAGGGTAAGTTGCTGATCATTATACTTTATGTATATGATTTGATTTTGACAGGTGATGAGCTGTTGATACTCTCATCCAAGGATGATCTTGCAAAAGAGTTTGAGATGAATGACTTGGGCCTCCTTCATTATTTCCTGGGATTGGAAATTTGGCAGCGCAGTGATGGACTATTTGTGTCTCAAGGCAAGTATGCCCAGGAGATACTGGATAAGTTCAACATGCATGGCTGCAAGCCTATTGATACTCCTTTTCCTGGTGGTTGGAGGAAGGAGGATGCTACATCGGTAGATGTTGTGGATGCCACTGTTTATCGACAGTTGGTGGGGTCGCTTATGTATCTAGTCAATACACAACCCGACATATGCTATGTTGTTAACCATCTTTCAAAAGCTATGGTTAAGCCTAACAAGCTCTACTAGAAGGCAGGCAAGCATGTATTGAGATATCTCAGAGGCACATCGTGATATGGATTATGGTACAAACAATTGGATGAGGTGAGGCTATGTGGCTTCATGGATGCAGATTAGGCAGGGAGCCCAGCGAACAAAAAGAGAACATCTGGAGGGATTTTCAGTATTGGGTTGACAACAGTTTCTTGGTACAGCTGGAAGCAGATATCCATGGCACTCAGTTCAGCAGAGGCCGAGCATATGGCATCGAGTTTGGCTGCATGCGAGGGTATATGGATGAGTAGGATCCTGGTCGGGTTGTTCAGTTCACACTTAGATCCTACTATGATATATTGTGATAATCAGAGTTGCATCGAACTCTCGGTTAATCTAGTATTTCATGATAGATCTAAACACATTGACATCTGGTATCATCATATCATAGATTGTGTGTAGCAGAAGATCATGTTACTTTCATACATTCCCAAAGAGGATCAGGATGCTGATATCTTGACGAAGGCGCTCACCAGGAGAAAATTTGAATACCACAAGGGTAGGATAGGGGTGGCATATAATCCTTATCTTGTTGAGAGGGAGTTTTGAGATTGCAACAAGATGATGAGCTTAGTGGAAAGAAGTCGCCTTCACTAAGTGGGCCCGTAGGCTATTTTTGGCATAAAGTCTATTTTTAGACTATGTCTATTTTTAGACATGTCGACCATGTTCTATGAGTTGCAAGATGCTATTTGTGGATGGTTTTTAAAGTCGGGAAAAATAAATGGACTTCTATTTTTAGACATATTGGGCGGAATCTATTTCTAGATTACTAGTCTAAAAATAGATATGTCGAATATTATTAGCTCTTAATAATATTTGGACTATAAACATTATCTTATCCTCTTGGAGAACTTCAGTTAAGTGCACAGATGTGGCACACAAGCTGAAAAAAGGAATTACGCTATTCCTGAGGGTTAAGTGGAGCTATTTTATGGATACTTCAGTTAGAACTCATGTGATAGATTTTGGTGGAGTTATTGAGCTAGTTGATGGAGTTGTGTTTAGTTTAACTGAGTTAAACATAGTTGAGCTAGTTGTATCTAGTCTAATTGATTGATACACTGGTGAGAGTGGTGTGAATTAATTATTAATTAATTCACTAATTATTAACTCATTAATCAAGTAAAGAATACATCAGTTAGCTATAGTGCATGGATAGTTTCAGTGGAGACCAGTGAAGAGGTAGGTGAAAGAGTAGTGTGACTATCAGTTGTGACTATACTGTTGCATGATTTGCAGCAAACATTGATTGGAGATGCCAATGAGGATTTTTTGAGAAAATTTGGACCAATTCGAGTTTATTCTGAGACATTCTTCAGTAGTGATTAAGAAGTAGAGGCAGGCTATCAGGTGGCGGAGATTGGAGCATGAGATTTTCTAGATCGGGGCTTGATTAGTGTGTAGCAATTGGAGATTATACTGAGAGCTTGTGAGGAGATTTGTATAATTATTATTACATGATCTTTATGACATATAATATATAGATAGTTGGGGTTTTTCAGCTTTAAGCTTTCCCATAAAATATTGTGTTCATATGTGTGATTGTTTATGGTTTTAATGTGTGCATGCGATTGTTTTTATTTCCAGAGTTAATGATCAATGGTAGATGAGATTTTGTATTGTGCATGAAGTTAAAATAGTGTGTGATCAGGAGAATCTCCATGAATAATATATCATTTATTCAAATTTCTACAAAAGGATCGTGTAAAATTTCATTGCTAAATGGAATCCTAGACAATAAATTTGTTAGCTCTAGCAAGAAATATTCTTTATAATTTATAAGAGAAACGTACTCTATGAAAGAGTCAATGGGAGCTAAGATATCCTTTTAGGGTTGCACAAAGTGAAAAGGATCAGAACTAGAGGAGTTATTATTAACATACTTGGTAGTGTTCAAGGAGATGAAAGTGTTTCCAGTCAAGAGGGAAGTGGAGCACGAGATCCAAATATTTCCAATCTATCCATTTTCAAACACCTAGATATACATGAAATCCATTATAGAAACAAATGAGGTGAAGAAGAAGCCACAACAACTTTCTTGGTGGGTTTTATTTGACCAAGTCCCTTACCATGTGGGCCACCCATCATAATTGTTAGAAACAGGAATGAGACATGCAAAAAGTGCATTTCTTATGTGGAATTAAAAAATAAATAAATGCAATAATAGTGTCCCCCTACCCAATATTGATTATGTCTTGATCTAAATACTGTTGGTTGGTAGAATTGTTCTATTTTTTAACACCTATACTATTTTGAAATCACTACCTAAACCTCAACTTTAACCTTGGAACCCATTTATTCCTGCACTTATACTCATTCTTGCACTCTCATTGTGTTTTTCTTATTAAAGGTTATACGTAAACTTAATTGTTAATTTAATAGATTTTATATCCTAAATATCTTTTGCAACTCATATATATTTTTTCCTAAAGTAATTTGATGAGACAGTCTGTTAATCAACGTGGAATATGGATTGGTGCACGAACGATTCCTGTACCGACTGGCAGTTCCTACACCTTTGAGGCAGTTGTCAACGATAAGTTAGAGTTTCCATACGTGGTCGAGACAACTCAACAACCATGCATATCTCTCATCACGACGATCAGTTCATCTTTTTTTGGCCTTAGAGCATAGATAAGGAATCATAAATGAACACTATGACTTAGGTCGCGTGTCTTAGTTTAGAATTTTGATAATAGTTGAAAGGTTTAAGTTAAACTGTTGTAATTTTTTTTATATTACATCTGTAGGCCAAGAATATATATCTAATTTAGTTTTCCAATAGAGGATAGCTAGAAATGATGTAGAAAAATTTGTTCTAAACTCTAATCATTTTGGTATCACCTTTTTCTGGGCTGGATCAGAGATCCATGATGTACATTTTCTCTTTTGAGACTTAATACAAAGGATTTCACCGCTTGTGTCTTTTTTTGTTTCAATTTCATTGTGATGTGTCATTAAGTGACTGAGGTACTAGATCTCGTATTAGGGAAATGAGCTAGTTGGCTAGGGCCCAGAAAACGTAGCTCATTCTCCACTTATTTTTAGGTGTGTTTAACTTAGTATATTTATGAAAAGCGTGAAGCGGATCTTATTTAATTATTTGATACATAACAGGCTTAATTCTTTCACAATCGTGTGTCACGGAACTGAGGTGTGTGGGTTTGATTCTGCATGATTATTAACTTATATATTTCTCCATTGATGCTTGTTTTATTTCAATGAGAGGAGTGCAGTTAAGCTCCCTGTACCAATACAATTTTATTTCTGCAAGTCAAAGTTCCTTGGTTTATTCTTGAAAGTTATTTTTATTTTATTTCCTTCTATAATATCTTTATTTATTTTCTACAAATAGTGTTTATTCATGACACAATCATTCTTAATATTTCCATTTCAATTAAGAATTAATTGGCATTAATAAAATTGAAATGAACATTGACGCAATAAGAAGGTATGTGCGTGCACTTGGTATTTATGTGGAAAGAATTGAACTTCATATTAAAATTATTAAATTAAAGTTTGAGTTAAAAAAATTTAAAGTGCGGATCTAATTCATATGGCAAACAATCATCTCATGGAAAGCCTATTGACAAATGGATGAGTTAATTTATTTATTTGCATGAAGGAAGTTTGAGTGTTTATGAAGGTTTAATTTACTTTGAAAAACATTTCTTACTTTTGAATCTGAAATTGGTTGAAGAAATTTTTTCTTGTGAGAATTTACTTTTGAGTTATGTTCTCTTTGAAATATATTTCTTTAGTTAAACACACTCTTTATTTTTTGCAAGTGAAATGGAAACCAAGTAGAGGAATACTGGTTTTCTTGTACAAGAATTGATATCCTGGTACAGGAACGTAGTGCTATGGTATGCAGACTGAGAGCTCATGTATGAATTCCAAAATCTCTAGTGCAGGTACATAACACCCTCCCAGTGCATAAACTTCATTCCAGTGCAGAAACAACATTCCAGTACAGGAACGTTGTTACAGTTCAGGAATGATAGTTTAGTGCAGGAAGGAATATATTCGAAGAAGATAGATATCGTGAATAAGCTAATTATCACTCTGTCTCATAACTACACTAAGCATAATATTAAATGTTATTTCATCAACAAGGATTGTTCACAATTAATTTAGAGTTCATTTTATTTTGAGTTTCTGCAAAGTACTTTTATTTTATATTCCAGCACCAGAATTTCTTTGATATTAATTGTCATGTCATCATTTTCTTTCGATTCTACAAGTTGTAAAGAAGTAGGAATATAATTAGGAAGGGTTCATATTATTCTTGGAATTTCATTTTCTATGCCTCTAAGCTTATGAAAAACGTAGGTTGGAAGTTAAGTGTCGAAGGAGTTTATTAAATTCCAATTCCTACACCCAACATTTTAGCGTTGTTGCCACAGACGCATTTCAAGATTTGTAAGAAAATTTCATTTATATTCTGCAGTAGGGGTAATTATACTATTGTTTTTTTCTTGCTGTGTGCTCTTAGTGTTCCAAAGAATTTGTAATTTTTTATTTCTTATTTTTAATTACATCACTTGATTGATATTTTTCATGTTTTTTCATTGTTTTTTGAGATGAATGAATAAAAGGGGTAGGGTTCCGAAACCCAATAGGGGTGGAGAAAACAATGATAAAACTGAAATTTTTCTCATATTGGGCCTTCACTTGCAGACAGAAATTCCAAATAGACACAGACCCATCATGCAAGAACTGTCCACTTAGACTCTGGTTACATTAGTTCAGGTGTGATACAACCAACGAAGGGGAAGAAGGAGATTGTTGGACTCTAAAGAGCCTTAACCCATATTCGACCTTCTTAGCCTATTGAGAGTGCACCAATTAGAGATACATAATGGCATAACACAAAGACCATGTTGAGGGAAGTGGAGAAAATCATCTAAATGAGGAATAATCCACCTTGAGATTTCCGATCATGGATCTAGATATAGTTGTGCAAATGAATAGTATTCGTCCACCAACTCTTCCTCATTTACATGGTAAGGTACATGAGGACCCAAATTATTTCTTATTCGAATTTGACATATTATGTAGAATGTTGGCTTAAGGGGTCTTGACCCAAGTTCAAATGTATGGTTTGCCAACAAAAGGCTGTAATACTGGCCCTTTCGGGAATGGCCTGCAGACGCAGGTCAAGGTCTCACTCGAAATACTATGGGAGGGTGATGGAACTAGGTTTCTGCACCCTAAGAGAGGGAGAGTTAATAGAAGTGGATCCCTTTAGTTCTGCAAGACTTCACAGGAGAACCCCTATCCCTGAATCGTTAATCAGACGTGGATCAAATGTAGCCCAGATACCAAATAATAATTCACAGATATTATAAATATAACAAATATGAATATATTCATGAATTCATCTCATTTAACAGTATTGCATCCACATGCACAGTTTAATAGATCATCAATACTCAGTAGTAGATCCTACAAATGACATATAGCTGGAAGACGTAATACAGAACATCTAGGTATCAAACAATATTTCCATTCATTTGTACTACAATTGACTTACAAACTCTATCTATCATCCCGCGCACATAGTCAGTGGGGTACGCACACATCCAGTAGGAGCCCTTACTGAGACAAACAATAGATCACAAGTTTGTATTATGCTTCTGTCCTTCTCTACCTTCTTAGAATCGATTTGTCTATCTATTTATATCATGCTAGCCTGCCTTATCCTATGGTACACAAACCATGATTTGTGAACCCTTGGTCTACCTTTTGACCCAATACAATTCATTGGGGGTTTCGACCCACCCCAAACCCCTTGGGATAGACTAAATATTACAAAATATTACAACATATTGCAAAACTAGACAAAATCACGGTTAGGGAACCCCATTCCAACAGTCCTCCAGCACAATCTTGTGACTCGTCCCAAGTGATAGTGCCGATGGGGACCTCATTATTTCCTTGAGCTATTCAATCACAATGGTTAGTGGAGGCAGAACACAAAGGGTCTCCACAGCGGCGGTCTATGCAATGTCTACCAGCTTCTGCAAAGTTGGTCCTTCAGTTGCAACAGTGACACTATCCAAAGTTTGGTTCAACTGTCGCATGGTCATTTCTAACTTCTCTGAAAGCTTGAGAGCTTCATTAGCTGAGGGCATCAGATGGTCATTGAGTACCTGCTTTCATATGTTCAAGGCTATAATAAGGGTGGTGATTGTGGCTTCCATATGTTCCAAATATTGTTCCTTCTTGTGCAAATCTTGATAAATTTGATGGAGGAGAGAGTCATGTTGTACCTCAGACCATAATTCCATAATAGTCTCAAATAGGGTGATGCCTTGACTAATTTGCATCATAATAGTGTTTGTTACTTCTGTGACCAGCGATACTCACTGGGCGCCCACTTCCAGCGGGGTCTTGGGTTGTAGATTGGCCTGCAGCGATGCGATCTAAAGTTAAAAATCATCCGTAACAACCTGTACCTTAGTCAGAGATGACTTTAAGGAAGGGACCAAGCCCTCGACCTTGGCCTGTGGTAGAGCGAAGTCAGGAATTACTTTCAGCATGTATTCAGAGAGCCTATTTATCAGCGTCTCTAATGCAGCTTGCTACATTATGGTGGTGAAGTGCGCCGCCTGGAGGTGGGCATATTTGGTAGCTTGAGTCGCAATAGTCTGCTCGACCTCACTGAGGTGTTGCTACATGCATAGTTCTCGATGCTAAAGTTCATTGGTGATACCGGTAATAAGTCATGTAGTTGTGCACCTGCCAATCAACCAAAATCAAGGTCGAGTGACTAGCATGCCCAAAACTGGGAGCACAATTGAACGGGTTCCATTGTAAATGCAGCACCTCGAAGAGGGAAGATTCGGCTATCCATAATTGTAGTCAGGGTTATAACTAGGACCGACTGGCCCACGTGAGTCTACCTCACTTGATCCACGGTCATTTAATTCTGCCTCGCTTGATTTACGCTAGCTTGAAGGGTGTTTGCTCTGATCTGAAGAGCTTGTTGCTCTAATTGCAAGACTTCTACTGCAACCTTGTGTTTTCTACCCAAGCAATCCAACGATCTGCAGAGACAAGGGTGACAGCATCAAAAATATTCTCAAGGTCATCCTCTATCAAAGTAGCCTCTTTATTAGTGTTGGACTTAATAGCCTTACATTTCTTCCTAGACCCCTTACAGGGTTCGTGGGTATGCTTTAGACCATGCGAGAATGACGTGTCTATGCCACCAAGACCTTTAATGCTCTAATCCTGCAGGGATTTTGGTTTTGGCTGTGTGGTAGTGCTTTTGGGGGTTGCCTGCTGCATTGAGGCAGGAATCGTCGAATCCATTGTTGGGGTAGGCAGAGCTATAGCTTTTAATGTTGCGTTGTGGCCATATATTCCTATTGTCTCTGGGTTGGTCGACTAGGCTACAATATTCCACTCCAGTGGCCAAGTGGAAATTACTTATTCAATCTTGAGTTTGGTTGCCTTATAAGGAAGGTTATTCTAGGTGAGATCTTTATGGGCCTAAATCTGCATATTATGCATCGTCACTTGGAAGGATGCGATATTCTTGTATTTATTGTAGACTGTTGGGGACAAGCATGGTTGGGAATGGATGGCCACAACTATGGCTCAATCGTAGAGCACCCAAAAGGACTTATTCTCCTCAACCCGCTTGGGATACCTTAACTCTCATAAATTAGAAAATCATATTCTTTCACACCTGCCAGGCTCATGAGGGGGGAAGACCACTTCTTCGAGAGTCTCCCACGAGACTAAGACGATTAGCAGTATCAGCCAAGAGTGGTAGAAAGGTTTCCCCTACTCCTCGGCTTTGCACACATTTTCAAGAAATTTGTCAATGAGGTACTATGACCAATTAAAACAGATGCCCTTTTTGTAGCTGCCAGTGAGTTAAATTACATAGGCAGGGGAATTCATCGCCTGACATTTGCGCATCAATTTGTAGGCAAGATGTAGGGTGCCCATGTGCATCCCTAGATCGTTGACTGTATCAATCTGAATTCATAGTTTTTTGCATGTGATATGCCACCTTTTCTCGACATCTTCAACAATGTGGTGCTCAAAATTCTTACTAGTGCCATCCCTAGGATCAGGTCCTTACATAGGAAGGCTGGTGACCTAGTGAACTAAAGTAGCATCAAGTCATTTGTAGCCTTGGAGCCATAAGCGCCCATCATGAATGAGTGCTAGCAGTGGGTGAACAACTATGCTGGCGATGTTGTGTCGACCAAAGTGGGGGAGGTGCAATAGGTTTAAGATCCCCGATCCATCTAATCCTTTAACACATGCCATTGGCTCCACCTTTAGTACATCGCTGTCTAGTACTAGTTCCAATTATAGCACCAGGGCTAATGAAGGGAAGTTGTCTAGGTTCCCCAAGTCATGGTTATGAAATTTTATATTGGGAGGGCGCAAAACATTTCTCCTTGTTGGAGCACTTCTTCTAGGACTAGAGGAATCTGAAGGTAGGTGCAGACAACATCAACATTAGGGGTGTGTGTGACTATCCTGCGTGGCCTAAAATAAGGTGGTAGCCAAGTTAGTGGATTGGCTTGTAGGCCTTCTGTTGTGAGCGCCATTGAGTGCAGCAGGTGATCATCCCTTCGATTGTTTCTAAGGGGAACACACAATCCGAGGTGACGTACAAGGCTTCCTGCCAGCCCACTTCGTCTATTTTATCTTATCTTTTCCCTTCCATTTTGCTGGGGTAGATATGATCTCCTCTGTTTCAGGGGTTACCTCAAGGACCTCATCAGATCCTATTTCCTCAGAAGCTATGGCAGGTAGAGGCTTATTAGGATTTATAGCGGTCATTCTTGCTCGAAATATGAACTCAGAGTTGCTACTATTAGACGGAGTAGCTTGATTAGTCATGTCGATGGAAATTAGATAGACGAGATGATATTTATCAAGGTGGCCAAGGCATGAGATTTTTGGACAGTAATTCAATCCTGGGGAGCTAACAGTCCTCATCTTATAGCCTTTGAGGGTGGAAACAATTTTTTTTTCCTTAACTGCATTTCATCATTACAGGAACGGTAAAAAATCCTCATAAATCGCCAGATTAATTGGCAATTACCTGCTTTTTCAAATGGGAAGTGTGGTTTTCCATACTCATGCTCCATTTCAACGGCTATTTTTTCCCATTGCGCACAACACCTACATGTGTATCACACCAACTCGCACCTCCAGTCCTATGCATGATCCTTGCACATCTATCGTTCTTTTCCTCTTGTCTATGGTTAGGTGCACGTAGCATCCGTTATACAGCTACTCCAGCCATATAGTCATTTGAATGGCACCGAGGAGTCCCTATAGGGATTCAACTGACTCCCATTAAGATATCCTGTTTGAGAATCACCACGCGAAATAGCCAATCCGAATGAACTCTAATTAATTTCCTTTACTACATATGGACCTAGCAAGTGCTAACGAAACTTCCCAGGGTGTCGCGCAAACTAGCTATCATAAAGTAGTACCAATTCTTCCTCCATAAAGACCTTCTGCCAAATATGTCAATCATGAAAAGCTTTTCTCGTGCCTTCTAAACTAGTTCATGGAATTGAGCAATGAACCGATCTTCTTCCAGAGCCACTAGCTGTGGCAAGCATTCCTCCATAATGTCTTGATCTGCCATATTTGTGAAAATTGAGATGCGTAGACTGGGAATTATGTATTCCATAAGCATGATGGCCTCCTTTCCATATACCATTCAGAAGGGTGCATTTCTTGTGATATTCTTACATTTATTCTGATAGTCCTAGAGGACATAGGGGTTGCACATGTCCCAGTCGCTTCATTGTGTGTTAAATACCTTGGTAAGAACATGTTTGAAAAATTTATTAAAGGCTTCGATGGTCCCATTCACCTACAGATGATACATGGTACTCTTTGCATGGTGAATCTAGAGCTCCTCAGTCAGAGCTTTAATAGTTTCATTATCAGAATTAATACCTCTGTCACTCATCAGGATCTTCAGACACACAAAACTGGTCAAAATATTTTAAAAAATGAACTGTGCAACAATATCCGCTTTACAATCCTTGATAGCACTTGCTTCCGCCCACCTGGTAACATAATCTATGGCAGTAATAATATACTGAGCATTGGTATTTTTTCATGGGGGTTTAATGGGGCCGAAAAAATTGACGCCCATTTTTTAAATGCTTGTAGGGCCATCTATGGTTACAGGGGCATCTCATCCCGTCATGATGGCTTCCTAGTTTGTCGGCTTGTGTCGCATACCGAGTTATACGTATGAGCATCAGTGTGCAGTGTGGGCCACCATATCCCCACCCTTAATACCTTCTGCGCAGTAGCTTTACTTGCATAATATCCTCCTCTAATTCCTCCATGGGCTTTAGCTAAGATAGCCTATCTCTCGTGTTCAAGTACGTACCTTCGCAACACCTCATCTACTCCAAGCTTGTAGAGTTTTCCCGCAATTATAGGAAAGTCAGCTACATGGGCGACCAATTCCTTTTTTTTTAGTACTGAATAGCCATCGGGGGCCTTACCTCTGGTCAAGAAGTGAATAATATTAATAAAGTGCTCATCAATTAATTTGATGGGAAATATCTGTGCATTAGGCAATCTATCATCTAGGTTAGTTGGGTCTTCCCCATTTTCGATCCTGGACAAGTGATCTGGCCCAGCGTTTAACCTCCCTGGTTTCACAATGATTTCAAAATCATATTCCTGAAATAGTAGTAGCCACTAACATACTTTCCCTCCAACACAGGCTTATTAATGAGGTATTTCAAAGCTGCATGATCTGTTAACATCTTGAAGTGTCCACCTAGAAAATAGTGTCGGTACTTTTGGAGGGTGTACACCATCACCAACCCTTCATGTTCCGTGATAGAATAGTTATGCTCTACATTCGAAATCTTCCTACTAGCGAAAGCCACTAGGTGATAGATGTCCCCTTCCCCAGGTTGTGCCAAGATAGCTCTCAATGCGATACCTGATGCATCCATGTGGATGTGGAATATATTTGTCCAATCGGGAAATATCATAATAGGTGGAGTCACCATATTTTATTTTAATAATTCAAAGCTTTTATGGAATTCATCATCCCAAAAGAACAAGACATCCTTTTTCAGCATTTTTTCCATTAGAGCGGTGATCAAAGCATACCCCAGAATGAAATTTCTATAGTAAGTTGTGTGGCTAGGATGGAACGCAAGTATTTTTTAGTAGCTGGAACTGCCAAGTTAATGAAAATCACGATCTTGGCTGGGTCAACCATCAAACCCTGCTAACGTAATACGTGTCCTAATAGAATCCCAAACGGAACACAAAATATGAATTTCTTAATGTTTAGTGAAATTTTTCATTTCCGGCAGGTATTCAGCATGACGTGCAGCTTCGATACATAGTTCTTTATTAGTTCAAACATTGTCCAGTCATCAAAGCAGACTTGTAGGAACTTCTGAATGAATTCTTTGAACATGGATACAATAATGCTTGAAAACAAGGTTGGGGAATTCCTTAATCAAAATGGCATGAGAGTGTACTGGAATGATACCCACTCTGTTGCGAATATTTTCTTGCTGTGATATTTAAGTGCTATGCGGATCTGATGGTACTCCGAGAAACCATTAGTAAATCAATAATCTTCCTGACCTCCAACATTATCTAGGATATCATCGGAGAATGGTGTGGGGAAAGGATCAGGTATGAAGGCGTCATTTAAATTACACATATTGACGCATATCCTTATCTTTCCTTTAGTCTTCTTTTCCTGGACCACCATGGAGCTTCCGCAATCGGACAATTCTATTAGTTCAATGATACCTGCGGCCACCATTTTCTTGATTTCCTCTTTAAATTTTTGTTTGTATTTCGGGTTCAGGCGATAGGGTTGTTTTTTGACCAGCCTCGCATCTCACTTCAACATAATCCTCATGATTCCCATATCATCTACGATCCCCTTGAGTTCACAAAACTTGGTCGACAATAGATCTTGATATTCTTTTAGCAGCTCTGCAACCTTTCCCACTGTGCCATTACCCCAGTAGTCCCCAATATTCGGCATCTTGGACTCCTCTTCCATGCCAATATTGATTTCCTTTAGTTTCATAGGTTTGGTGACATATATTGCTTGTATTAGCAGACCTGCAACAACATGTTATCCTTCTAACTATGCGATAATTATATTCTTATGATCCTCATCACAAGATTCTATTAAAAAATCTCTACAGTTTATAATGTCCTATATCTATGCATCCCAGGCAGGCATAGTACCTTTTTGGTTACGAAGGGACTCATTGACGACCATAGCATATAAATCCTATAGGGCTTCATCAAGTTTCTCAGTGCCTCTGATTAGTCCAAACGTCGCTACAAAGTCTTCAACCATTGTACTCCAATGCCAGGTACGTTGATGTAGTTCCACGTCCAAATACTAGGTGCTATGGATTGGACCTAATGTGTGAATAAACCTGTCGACCCATTCATTTCATGTGTCCTCATTCCATACCCCTAGCTAGAGAGCTATGTGCTTGTGCGGATCCCCTCACCTCGAGAAGTGTTTTATTGGCGATTTTACTAGCACGTTAAGTTTTAATATCATCATCCTTCGGCATCCCCCCCAGTCCTGGAAGGTTCCCCTATGAGCTTCCCAGCATTGCGCAAGAGTTGTGCGCATGGCCAAATCAAGGGCCCAAAATCTCTATTCTTTAGGTAAGTTTTCTTCAAGTTCTTCGCGAAAATTTTTAACATTACCATAGCCATCAAAGTAGGGTAGTTCTCTTACCACTAAGGAAATACATCGAAAGCTTTTTCTGACCTTAAGACACCTTAGTGCAGATACGTCATGCAGCCGATTCTACCAATTTTATATCTCTCCATCTGAGTGAGATAGGCACTCATTGTATTTTTCCCCACATAACATGCCATCAGCCATGGGGTTGATCCAATCGTCATCATATGTAGTTAGTTTGTATATGTAATTAACATACTCTTCCTCCCATACTGATTCAATGTACCACTGTCCTTCGACTAGGTCCAACGGTACTATCACCCTTGTATCTTCATTTTCAAATATCATGCTTCTTCTTTTCAAACTAATTATACTTCCCATGTCAATAGCACAATCCAGGCCCAAAAGTGTAGGATAAGGATCCACGTCATCCATTATCTGAAATACCTCAAACTCAGTGCAAACTTTAACACCTGCAATATCTACTACTACCTTCGTCAGTCGTCCCAATGAGATGATCTTCTGCTGATTAGCCATCCAGATTTGAATAGTTGACCACACCATCTTAGGTTCTTCCATTCATTTCCAGGTCTGCTTAGGTAATAAGTTTTCATCTGACCCTAAATCGATGATGACTTGGTCCATTTCATAGCCTCCAATCTGCGCAGTCATGCGCATTTCCCGTCCCGTCCTTTTTTTGTTTTTGTATATCTTGTTCAAAATTTTAACCACAGGCTGTAAAGAAATATTTTCAGCGTAGCTATTTATTATCTCTTGGAGATAATCTACAGCCTTCTGGTTGTGCAATAGTTTTATACATTCCTGGAGGAATGGTGCAACTGCTTCATCTTCTTTTGGGTCTATCGTACCTTTTGCAGTGGATTCTTTAGCTTCTGTCATCTCCCTCCGAACTTCTATGAAGATTTTTTTCTCCCTTGTCAGGTCTAAGATTTCTTTTTTTGTCCCCAGACTTCTGTACTAATGATTCTACCTCATCCTTTTCTTCAACTCCCCTGGTGGCAATACCACTGCGCATGATCACATTGATACATGCTCCATCATCCCGTGGTTCTGCCTTAACCCTTTGTGCATTTTGTGTAAGTGTTTGTTGTTTCTCTTGTATTTTTTCTATTAATACCAGGTAGTCTTCAATGATGTGATCTAATTGCCTGCAATATCTGCAGTACTGGCATGCTGGGTTTGGAAAATCTCGTATGAAATGCCCCACATCAGCACAATTGTAATAGATCATGTCCTCGACCTGCACTCCCCCCTCTCCCTCCTGTCCTTCCTCTTGTGGGAGATCCTCCTCGTCCAGAAGGATATAGTGGTGATGAGGGATCCAGCTACACCTGTATAAATTTCTACTATATACCATGAGGTCGAGTGTTTAGTGGTTTTTCTCATCATGACCCACCGACGAGCAGAATCTCCACCACTGCTATTTCCATTCTAGAATATAATCACCCAATCGTGGGAAGTGATTTGTATCATGATGTCCTAGTAATTGATAGTCATCACACCATAACATAGGACTCCTAGGGCCACCCATTTCCCTAGGTCGTAGAGGGCTCAGTCACCCAGCCTATATATGAGCTGATAATAGCAAGCATTGATCCTTAGTGTGACCCGACACCCTATAGCGTATGCACCAGATATCCAGGCTAGATTTCTTACTGAGATACCTTCACAAGATCTGAATTTCTATGTGCATTTCTTCTAGCTGGCTCTGGATCTATAGGGATGCGAACTGTGTATCATCCCTTGGTGAAACTTCTAATTTCATGGAAATCTCCAGAGCTTCCACTTGGGAGCTGATATTTTTTTGTCTCATGGGTCCATGCAAGTGTGGTAATAGCATAGCGATAAACCATTCCTTATGTTGATTATCTTCATAGAAAAATCCCCCATTACTGATAACCTTTTTCAATCATTTTTCAGCTTCCCATACAGACTCTATAGGCCCATTCTTAAAGTATTTTAGTTTGACTATTTATTGAGAGTATGACTTAGGCTTCCGGAACTATTGCTATACGGCATTCTTAATATCTTGTATTGATGCATTCATGTGTTGACCAATATATCCCATAAACCAATTCACGGCCGATCCCACGAGGCTATGGATAGTTACACTCATTTGATAGCATCATTGTTAACATTTTGTGGGGTCCATACAGTCACTGCTACGAACTAGAACCAATCCATGTCCTCGTCTCCCACGACCTTAAAGGTAGGTAGCTTCATGTGTGTGGCCATGTCGTCCTCTGGTGGAGGAGGCGTAGGAGAATTCTTACCCTTATGTGGGTTCGATGTAGGTGCTGCTGGTGGGCTAGTCCCACCTTGTCTAGCTCCTCCCTGGCTAAGATCAGGTGATTCCTTTAAGGGACAATATATCAATATGTCTCCTTATTGATTAACTCGATAGTATTTACCACTTCGCATCATGCTCCCACTCTAGTCGATGACCATTCACTCAGTGTGGCCACACAAGACAGCCTTTTCACTCAATAGCATCTTAATCAACAGTGGTAGGATTTTTTGGAACTTACCTCTAAATCCCTTCAAGAAAATTAATTTCATTTCCCAATATAACACAAATTGATCAACAAAAAATTCTATCATAAATCCCCACAATATACTTTCAACCCGTTATATAGAGTTTTGTTAATATTATTATCAACCTTTTCCAATTGTTGGATCAATTCAAGGGTCCAGTATGTGACTTAATCATGCTTCCATCAAGTGTGGAATTTCTCCAACCAAGCCATCCACTCTTGTAACTTGTGTGTGAAGCATACAAAGAGGATTTCGTACACTTCCATAGAAATATACCTATTTTTCTACTCTTTCGTGGACATCTTTAACTCATATTCTATTTTAGGGAAAATTCCTGAATATGCTTTTTGAACTAGTCTTCTAACTCATGTTTTAATGGCTTCCAATGACCCCATGGAATTACCCAATCCCTCCCTCAAAATGCTCCCAGTCCATACAACAGAACCATTTGTTGGCTTGAGGGGTCTTCACCCAGGTTCAGATGTATGGTTTGCCAAAAAACACCGGTACTACTATCCCTTTCACAATGGCCTACAAATGCAAGTCAAGGCCTCACCTGAAGTGGTATGGGAGGGTGCTGGAACAAGGTTTCCATACCTGCGAGAAGGAAATGTAATAGAAGAGGGTCTCTTTGGTTCTATAGGCCTTCGCAGGAGAAGCCCTATCCTTGACCCATTAATTAGACAGGGATCGAACACAGCCCAGATACCAAAGAATAATTCACACATAATAAAAAGATAACAAATACAATCAGATTCATGCATTCATCTCATTTAACAATATTGCATCCATGTGCACAGTTTAATAGATCATCAATATTTAGTAGTATATTCTACAAATCACATATATCTGGAAAGCGTAATACATAATATTCACGTATCAAACATTATTTCCATTCATTCATACTCTAATTGACTTAAAAACTCTATCTATCATCCAATGCACACAGCCAGCGGGGTCCGCACACAGTAGGAGTCAGGGTCTCCATGCAAACAGCCAGCAAGAGCCCTTACCCATAAAAACAAAAAATCGCAAGTTGCACTTCTGTTCTTCTCTACCTTCTTATACTTGATTTATATATCTATTTATACCATGCTAGCCTGCACTATCCTATGGTCTACAAATCGTGGTTTGAGGACCCTTGGTCTACCCTTTGACCCATTAAAATTCATTGGGGGTTTTGAACCACCCCAAACCCCCTGCGCTAGACTAAATATTACAAAATATTATAACATATTTAAAAACTGGACAAAATTGTGGTTAGGGAACCTCGTTCCAACATAGAAGTTATGATTAGTCCACAAATCCTTAGAAGTTAAAGGTGTTTCCTGCAACTCTCAAGGATTAAACATTACGGTAGTTGATGGGATTAGGAGGAAATACTATAGCTTCTTGGGAGCAAATGAATAGAGTGTTTTTCTTGAAATATCAGGTATATTGTAAAACTAGAGAAATGCAGGATGAAATCTTCACCATTGTTCAAGGTGATGATGAGACCTTCGAAGGCTATGTAGAAATATTTGTGTATATTGTCCAAAGGTCAAAACAAAAATTTGATCTAAGTACTATTAGAACCTTTTTCTTACGTGGGATTACTGATGATGCTATAAATAATTTAAATTTGTTATGAGAAGGGGATATTTCTCATAAACCTTTTGATCAAATTTGTAAAATGTGCAAGAAATTCTCAAGGAATCAATCGAGATCCGGCAAAGGAATCCATAGTAAAAATAATAAAATTAGAACTACAGATGCTATGATTATTGATTTGGAGAATAAAATGGACAATACGAAAATTGAAATAATGAATACTGTTAGGAAGCAAATAGACTCTTTGAAATTTCAACAAAAACTTGTAGAAGAAGAAGATTTGTTGTCTATCTTTTGTCCAAAGTGTATGAAAAAACATCCTTTAAGAGAATGTCGTAATGATGTAAAGGACCTAATAAATGCGTAATTTTTGTAAACAACCATGCCACCAAAAAATGCCCCTCCATACTTGGATTGAAATCAGTATTTGAAGGAGGGAATCCTAAACCTGATCCATTGCATGCTATGGGAGCACGAAGAAATTGGCTTCAGGTAGGTGTAGGTATGGTTCATGAACCTCCACCACATTTTTTTGTTTATAATACAAATCCATATTCCTACCCTAGCACTAATCACTCTCAACCTTGGTAGCATGGGAACCATTTTCAGTATGGAAAACCCTCCCAATATTGGCAACAAGGATGGAGAGGGAAAAACCATTCACATCCTTCGTATCCTGCACCGATGCAATCATGTCCTCCTACATATGCACCTTACCCAATGTCGCAACCATCATTGCCCTAGCTAATTCAACCTAAGCCACAATCACCTTTACCTCCATCTTTTCCACCACATAGACTGCCTTCTCAACCCATACAAAACGCCAATAATATAGTAAAAATGATTCATTCCATTAAATCACTTCTTCCACCAAGTTATGAGTCCATGCTGGTTGGGGTTAATGAATTCCAACTAAGATCAAGCAAGGTAGTAACATCGTAAAAACAAAAGCATCCCACAGTGATTATTGAAGAGAAAGGTGATGAGAAAACTCCTAGCCATTCTGGAAGAGATCTGACCATTCAACCCGTCCCCTTAGCTTCTGATCCTCTACCATCTTCTTCAAATTGGCCTCCCTATCCAGAGAGGTTAGTTATGGAGAAGAATGACCCATCTACCGAGTCAAGTCTAGATTTTTCAGCTTAGGAATATTTTAATAAACGACCCTTTTCTCCAAGCTATCAAAGAGATCCTCATCTGTAAAAAAAAAAACATTAGGGAAATCTGTCTCAAGAAGGCAGGAAGGAAAAGATTAGAACCTCAAAGAATTCAATTTTTTGCAGCAAACTTAATGATAGGGTGTCTAGAAATGGAAAAATATACCCATCCTAGAAACCCAGTTGTTTCTGTTCAGCTAGGTACTGTCCTTATCTCCAATGTGCTTATGGACCTAGGGGCATTCATTAATGTTATGACCAAGAAAGTCATCGAACAACTTGGGTTGGTCCATATTTTTCCTACTCCTACTCCGCTTGAATTGGTATATAGATCTTAAATCAAGCCAGAGGGAGTGTTTGAAGATGTGGTAGTTTCAATATATTCCTGCGAATATCACACAAACTTCATTGTCCTTCATCCAAAGAATCTTCTGGGAGGACATCCCTTGATCTTCGTACGACCATGGCTTGATACGATTGATGGTTATATTGGATTTCGTTCTAGTGACATGTACATTTCCAATGGAGATTCTAGGAAGAAATTAACCTTGTATCCACCTGCCAAATCTATCTAGGAGCTTCAAGATACCATATTTCTAGATTACAATAGTAATGAGGAGACTCAATTAGTTTCTATGATACATCATTGTACTGAGTCAACTCAAGAAGGTGAGATACGATACTTCATGAATAATCTAGATACCATGCCCAGCTTTGAATCACTATGTTACATATTTAGTGTGGATTTTGAGGAAAGTCATGATTCCCAACCCTCCTTACCATAGTCTCTAAAAGCACCTTTTTGTACTCTCAAACCCGAAACAACTCTTGTTGAAATTAGTAAAGGCAGATCATTACATATGAGCTCAGAACTAGATTCATCAAAACAACAGTACCTTGCGAGTTTGTTGCAATACCATCTTGATGAATTTGCATGAGGATATGAGGACGTTAAGGGAATTCATCCTAAAACCTTTATTGATCATATTTATATTTAGGAGGAAGCGTGACCTATTTGACAACCCCAAAGGCATATGAACGCAACTCTAAGAGAAGTTTTTGAGGAAGAATTGCACAAAATATTAGACATTGATTTTATCTATCCCATATCTAATAGGCAGTGGTTGTATCAATTAGTATTAGTCCCAAATAAATATGAGATATGGCGGATTTGTATCGATTACAAAAAATTTAATAAAGCTACTCTGAAGGATTACTTTCCCCTTCCTTTCATCAATCAGGTGCTTGATACCCTTGCCGGTAAAAAGTACTTTTCCTTTTTATATGGCTTTAGCGATTACAACCAGCTAAAGATGACACTCGAGGATAAAGATAATACCACCTTTACATTCCCATGGGGGACATTTTCATAGCAAGTACTTCCCTTTGGGCTATGTAATGCCCCAACCACCTTTCAAAGGGTCGTTTTGGATATTTTTGCTCACCTTGTGTGTGTAGAAATCTATATGGATTACTTTTATGTATTTGGTGATTCATTTCAAGAATCCATAAAAAATTTGCAAATGTGCTTGTTCATTTCAAAGAAGGTCACCTTGCTTTGAGTGACAAAAAGTGTAGATTAATGTGAAAATAAAGAGTAGGTATTGGCCACCTCATTTTTGACAAAGGTATCTAGGTTGACCCAGCTAAGATAGAGGTTATTTTGCACCTTCCCACACCCAAAACACAAAGGGAAGTGAGAGGTTTTCTGGGACATACGGACTACTACAAGAGATTCATTGAGTAATTTTTTAGAATAGATAACCTCCTTTTGGTTATTAGCTAAGGAGAGTGAGTTTTCTTTCTCTATAGCTTGCCAATGGTCTTTTGAGACATTAATGGAAAAATTAGTACTTGCACTAGTTTTGAGAGGACCTAACTGGTCCCTTCCTTTCCATATTTCCTCTGATTTATTAGATATTTCTATTGGCAAAACTCTACAACAAAAAGAGAACAAACATTCCTATGTTATCTAGTTCATCAGTAAAAACTTGTCACCTGCCGAATTAAATTATGCAGTGACTAAGAAAGAGTTTTTAGCTGTGATTTTTGTTGTTAATAAATTCAGACACAAAATTATAAGATATGAAGTCTTTGTACATTCTGATCATTCTGCCATAAATTATGTGATGAATAAACCATTGACTAGTGGTAGAGTGACTAGGTGGTTACTTGCGTTATAGGAATTTAATGTTACTATTGTTGATAGACTAGGAAATATAATGTTGTACTCGATTATCTTTCTAGATTAAATAACTCTGGTGAGGTTATTCTTGTTGATGATTATTTCCTTGACAAACATCTTTTCCTTCTGTAAACAAAATCCCAGTGGTCTACTGACATAGCTAATTATTTAGTCACCAGAAAAACACCACCTCACTTATATCCTTGTGAGAAGTGGAATATCATACAGGAAAGTGTTGCATATTATTAGGTCCAAGAACTCCTTTAACCTGGACCAGATCTTATTATTCACAGATGTTTAAGAGTGGAGGAAGTGTTTGAAATCTTGAAATATACTCATGATGAACCTTGTGGAGGCCATTTTCTTGATAAGAGGATTGCATACAAGATTCTATGAGTTGGCTATTTTTGGCCTTACTTGTTTAAGGATGCCAAAAAATATGTCAAGAGATGTGATAGCTGTCAAAAAATGGGCTAGCCGGGTCAAGACAATGAAATGCCTTTATGTCCTTAGATTATGATTGAGCCCCTTGAAAATTTGGCTATTGATTTTTTAGGACCCATAAATCCAACTTCTTTAAATAAAAAGAATATCTTAGTTTGCAGAGATTTTGTTACAAAATGGGTAGAAGATAAAGTTGTTTATTTTTCTAGTAAAAAATTGTTGTTGATTTTTTACTTACTGAGATATTTACCAGATTTGGTGTTCCTAGAGAGATTGTTTCCGACAATGGGCCAAAATTTATTTCTAATTTGGTATAGGGTGTGATGAATAAATACAAAATTCGGCACCGAAATTCTACACCGTATCACCCGCAAGAAAATGACCAGGTGGAATCCACAACAAGGTGATAGAGTCCATCCTCACCAAAATAGTGAACATGCATAGGAAGGATTGGACCATTACGTTTCTTGGAAGAATTATGGTCATATCAAACTAGTTGGAGGAACAACATAAGACACACACCATATGAGCTAGTATACAAGAAACAAGTCCTTCTGCTGATAGAGTTCTAGATCAAAACATTCAGAATTGAAGTTAAATTGGATTTAGACCTCTCAGAATCATAGCATCAATGCCTATTACAATTAAATGGGTTAGATGAGTTTATAAGGGATGTTGTTCAACATATTGTGTTAGTTCAAAAACAATGCAAGAAGTGGCATGAAAAATGTATCAAATAGAAGAAATTCCAACCAGGTGATTGGGTACTCCTTTATGATTCCAGATTGAAACATTTCAAAGGTAAATTCCACAAATGATCGATGGAACCTTATGAAGTAGTTAAATTTTTTTAGAATGGAGCGGTAGAAATGAAATTGATGGACGAGATTCAGTATTCCATGTGAATGGGAATAGACTTAAAGTATACTTTCATCCCCTCACAAAGGAATATTTCATGCAGAAAGTACAACGCCAATCAAAAATAAAGATGGTAGGTGGTTGTGTCAACATACTCCAAATTTGATTCTTTCTTTTCCAAAAAGAAAAAGAGGATATAAAAAAATAAATGATGACAAAATTAAAAAACAAAAGGAAAAAAAAAATATTTTCCCTGTGATTGTGAAAATCAGTCTACTAACATAATTACAGAAGGATCAACATGAAAAATAGTGTGCTGGTAGGAGGATAAAATTTTTAATAAAATGGGAATGTTTCTTGACCTTTTTATGTGTTAACTGTCACCAAGAAGAAGTAGGTTTAAGTGCTGGAATCGAGCACTTATCCAATTTTTTGACAACTGACACATAAAATTTTATACAAGCAATGCTCAATTCCTAGTTCGTTTATTTTAGACTCAACACTATTCAGGTAGATTTATGAGGTGAAATTATTCTCTTCTTAAATTCCCTTATTCGTAGAGCTACCTCTACTTTTCTTCTTTTTATCCCATGATTTACCACCCCATTCTTCAAATGGAAACTATCCCTATCTGATTTTGTTTTTCCCTCTTTTCCCCTGAAAGTTTTCCCAAATCCCTTTTTTGATGTATTCCTCTTGGTAGTCTCACTCTTGAATTACCTGTCGTAATCTCCTTCCCATTCTAAAAATTTACCCTTTTCCACATTCTTTTCTCCCTCATGGACCATATTTGTGGATTTGATGTGAGCTCATGAATCAAATTCAAAGGCATATATTAATACCGAGAACTGGGGAATAAAACCTCCTTTTCAATTCAACAAATCTTTCAAGATCCGACATATTAATTTCATTTTATCATCAAGTTTTTTCAGTTATGCCACTGTGTTGCTGGTGCGAGAATGTGTATTCAGTGTTGGTGTATCCAGTGAAGGAATACACATTTTTGAGCACTCCTAAGTGCAAAAACATGTGTTCTAGTGGAGGAATAGTGGTATTATTTAGTGCAAAAATGTATATTGTGGTGGAGGAATGCGTAGAATGCCTACTTTCATTTGTTGTAAAATTTTGTCCAGACATAGATGACTGCACCAATTCAGATTATGGAATTCGATGGTTTTCTTTCTATATTTTCATTAGACCATGATTTCATCATTACTAAACTCAAAAAAAATTCTTTTAAGGACAACAACATTTATTATGAAATCTTATCTTTTTTTAAGTATTATGTGTACCTTATTATAAATCATGATTTGATTGAGGAATTTGTGTAGAATTTCCTGTAATCCAACGTTTATCTTTAAAAGCCTCATCACCTACTAATGATGATCTGATCATACACCATAACTCACATTTCTTTCGGCATGAATTACCACTATGAACGTCGTCCTTAATCAATTAGCATTACTTCTTGTATGTCAGATAGGCTGTATCACATTCTTTCCAAGCCATCATTTTTTCATGGTGGAATGTCATCATTAGGAGGATGCCCAATATATCTGCAATCAATTAGTCATAAATTGAAAAAATATTTTGGAGAGAACTTTTCAATTTTATGTTGTGTGATCCTTCTAATTTTTCTAAGAAAATCGAGTGAATTCGAACCACTGATGGCACCTGTTTGAATGGAACTATGGTTTGTCAAAGAATTCGAACAGATAGTTGAGTACATGAATAGCCAGCCTCTATTGTAGGAATAGAGATTCCTCTCATTCTTGCTCAATTTCTATGGGTTTGACTCGATCATAACATTAGAATTCACCTGACCCATCGATGGGAGTAGAGGAATGGTGGGTTCGTTTGAGTTTGTCATCACAGAGGAGTCTGTTTCACAGGCTGTTGGACTGGCGGCCATATGGGAGCATTGGTTTAAGAAAGAGAAGCTCGAGAAGAAGTTTTGGCAGAGGGTCTTGGTTTATAGGAAGAATAAGGTGGAGTGGAAGAAGGGATTCCAGTGCGACGCCATGATTGAAAAGTTTAGGCACTTACTGTATATACTATAAAAATTCTTCACTTATGAAGGTCGGTATTTGTTGACCATATTATACCACATCGACTGTTATTACACTTCGAATCAAGAAAGCTCATTAATGTTCCTTACTTCCTGTTAAGAAGTTTAGAAAATATGTCTATGGGAGTTCAGAAGAGTAAGGATATCCAAGTTGCATTTAAATTATATTATTATGGATTGATTTTGATTTTTGTTAGAAAGGATTTGGAAGAAATTAACATGACCTAGGAAGGGTTCTTTAAACATTTCAGGAAAGCAGCATAGTGGAGTCATCAGGGAACAAGAGTCGAAGCAGAAAAGAAAATTCTAAAACCCTAACCTTGCACACTAGTAAAACTAAAAAGAAATAAACCTTGTCCAAAACTTTGGTGGAGGTAGAAGAGTAAGGCCCTCTCATCGAAACTTTGACCATTTCAAAATGAAGAATTCGAAGCTTAGTGAAGAGGACTCCATCCTTAAATGAAGGCCACATTCAATCGACCTCTCCAATTGACTTGGATGAATCCAAGCCTAGTTCACTGATTGTAGACAATATTTCACTCCTTGCGGATACTGTGGCTTACACAAATTAAGTGAATATTACGTAGAAGAAGAATATTTTACCCCCCTGCCAGTCTTACTTGGGAAAATTAATAAAAGAAAAACTATGGCGACACCTAGTGCGAGCGCATGAAAGTACTCATTAGTGGGTCAAAACGATGAGAGAATGCAGGGATTTGAAACCCTTTGTCATAATAAAATGCAATATGTTGATGGATAAGGTGATATCATCCTTGATGACAGCGGCACTTGTTTTGAGTCAACTACTGAGAAGACTCCGACAAAGGAGAAATTGGATAAAGAAAACCCTACTCTCTATTGAGCCGTGAATACGACCACCTTTTAACACTTATTTCATCCATTTCTAATATTTTTTATCATGTAATTTATCATAATTTATCATATAAATCCATTTTATAATTATTTATGCTCTTATGGATAAATATTATTTTTTCTCCTTTATTTTTAATAAATTGATGATTATTATGCATAATTTTATCAATGATGGTTTATTAATATATTTTGTAACATCACTCACCATTTTAGCCTCCAAGATATTTGCTAGATTGTAGATTTTATCTCAAGCACATCATTCAATACTCGAACTCAAAAATTCGCTGGAATAGGAAGTGGCAGTTTTGCGATTGATATTCTGGGAAAATGGAGAAGAATCTGGAAAATTAGGAACATGGGTTTTGTCCAAAACGAACCGAGTTAACTTTAGTGGTGAACATTTTGCCTAAATTCGGCTTGTATTGGGACAAACAGAAGGTTCTTTGAGCATGATTTTCTCAGATTTACTGTTGCGACCGTCTTCCAAATTATCAAAACTGCAAATCCAAATTTGACTTGTTCCTGTTGAGATATTGATGGAAATATCTTTTCTTGATAATCAAGCTATTGAGGACAATCCAATATTGTTATGAGGGATCATATTTACTCTTTAATTTCTCCTCTTTCTGATTATAAAAGGAGAGCATGTATTATGTATTTGAAAACTATGGGAGATGATTATGGAATTTGTTTGGTAACTCTGTAATTTCTTAACTCTCGTGATCAGAGAGAGACTTCTGTAAACATGATTTATGCCTAATTAATAAAAGGGTTCGTTATCGTTTAATTTCTTAATTTTGGAGTAAAGCCCAACAACGTTTCACTGGTGGCTACGGGCCAGGCCCTGGTGGATCGATTCGATGTTTGTATCTCTATATTTTCATTATTGTTGTGAGATAGTTCATATTTTCTTTTATTACAGTTTGCAAGTTAATCGGTTTGATGCTTAATTGATTATGGATATTGGCATGTTACATTGATGAATCACATCACTTTTCAATTCTAACAAGAATCCTCATGCCTATATCATTTATCTTGTTACACTTTAACAGAGCTTTGTTGTTCAATATTTGATTCCATTTGTTGTTCCGTTCTGATTGCTCTTCAATTCTCTTAATTACAAATTGTTGTTCAATGGGATTTGTTGTTCCATAGAATTTGCTATTCGATTCATTAGTTAGTATTTGTTGTTTGATTCTTTTCAGTTACAATTTGCTGCACATTTACATTGTTGTTCAATTCCAGTCTGTTGTTCATTTCCAATTCATTATTTTACAGATTTCAAAGAGTTTGGTTTTAAGGAGTTTTCCTAGTTTAATTTCAATAGCAGCTTTAGTTCAATTTCTATTTCCTTTTAATTTCTTTAAAGCAAGAATGTCAACTGTAGAGAATACTGGTTATTTCTTCCTCATTCCCAGATTGATTGTCTTGTTCTAGTTTTATTTTAATGGCATCAATTTCTAGACGAATGAGTTATCGCTACTGTATCCTTGATTGATGTTTGTCGAGTGAATGTTTGGATTTTAGAGCATTTGAGTTCATGTTATTGTAATTAGATTTAATTTCCAAGCATCCGTTTAATTTTGTGTTTAGAACATTGTACTACATCTTGCAAGGCATTACTCTTAGATTGAATTGCAGCCTCAGACATAGTACACTCTTGAAAAAAAAATCGTACTTGGATTGATAATTAATGTAGGATAAATAGGCGTTAAAAATACACCTTTTATACTTCAACATTTTGGTTCCATTGACGGGGAGAGTGTATGCCATTTAGAAGGAGTGATGCACATTTGACCTTTTTTTCTGCTTGGGAAGAATTGGGTGTTAAAGACATAAGGTAAGAACCTACGCACCGAGCAAGGGATATGCTTGCTCACAATCCGCTTCACAACAGAATTGGGTAAATTTCTTTCTTTAGGCATGAATGAAGGCTTTTTTTTTTTTGAATGAATAGAAAAGCTAAATAAGAAAAAATTCCTCCTAAACATGAAAATCCTAAGGGACCAATGACCCTTGGGAGAACGATCTTTATTGACGAAATTCTTAAGAAAACTGAATCTCAGCCATTAGTAGGACCTAGGAAAGTTATTTCTAGACAACCTAATAGCTCCCTTCAGTTCACAAAGTCACCATCTGTAGCCTTTTCTGAGGTACATAGCCAAAAATAAGAGACTGAGCAAGATTCCCAAGAAATTGAGAATTCTCGCTCAATGTTTTTTACAAGAAGGGAAGTTGGCTTCTCATACCCTACTATTTATCAACATGCATTTTTCAAATTTGGGTATGTACATACTAGAGGCCTTATTTCGGAAATGGCTCCACTGGAAATACTCTTACACATAAGTGTATTCGATTTTCAAAGAAGAGTAGGTTAGTGGAGAAAATAAAATAAATAAGGAAAAAAATAAACACATTTTATTTATTTTTTTGTGTAAAAATAGTTGTTTTGTTGCAACACGCTGTGGAAATCAATATCGGTGATAAATATTTTAATTTATTTATGTATTTAGATGCATTATATTGAAAATAAAAATTCTACAAACACTTGTCACCAATATGGAAAAATTTCCTAAATATCATATTTTTTGGCTTGTGGGCTTGATGAAATTTCTGAAAACACAGTTGGAACAGTCATGTTTTGGGGGATCAAAAATGAATATTTTTAAAACCTATTTCTATCCTAAGTAGATATTAATTTCTAATTTCCAACCCAATTTGAATCACTCCATTTTGATTTGAAATGAAAAAGTTAGAACCAAAACATTGACAAGGTGTCTAGTAGGAAGCTCAACAAGAGAGTTGGAACAGTCAGCTTTTGGAGGCCTAAATGACAATATTTTTAAAACCTGTTTCTATGGTAGATTCCTATATGAATATAGTTTAAAACACAATTTTAATCACTCAATTTATATATCCTATGAGTAATTTATTACCAAAATACTGACTGCCTATCATAAATTAGCACTCTTGAAACTCTGTTTTCTCGGCTGTTCAATAGCATATTTGACCCAGAAATTATTTTTTTCCTCAAAAATTGTTTCTATTTAAGATAAATAAATTAATCTAATTTATTCTTCAATTTTAATTTGTTCAATCTGACATCAAACGAAAAATTTATGCTTGAAATATCAACTGTTGGTCTGAGCTGGAAAATCGAAAAATGACTCTATTATGCAAGTTGTTATAAGAAAATTTAACATACCATTACACAGAATTTTTAAAATCTAGTTCTATTGGAGCTAAACCATTTAATTATCTCTCATTTGGCTTTGGAATCACTCAAATTGGATGATAAACAAAGAAGGTATGATTAAAACACTGCTGGTTAGTATAGTCAACCACTGCTCTCCCGCAGGTGACAAATAAAATTTGTTTTATTTTTTCATGGATTTTTTCTATAGAGTAACTAATTGTTAGTTTTTTGTATAATTCTAGGATTAAGGGAGCCCGTACACCTCACTTTCTCCATAATTTAATGTTTTATTGGAGGTAGACACTCGTTTTTTTGCAGGTCTAAGGAGAAAAAAGAAGGTCAATTTATGGATGAGCGATTCTTGAAAGAAATTTTAGTGCAACAAGGGAATTTCATCGAGTTCAATACCTAATAGATTCATAACAAGAAGAAATAAATAATTGGTTTCCATTTCAAGATTCATGTCACTGCTGCCAAAACATTTTTCAAAAAGATCATTTTTTTTCCATTAACAGATTGATATTCCCTTAGGAAATAACATCATAGCTATTGTAACTTAATAAAGTGTTGTTTATTTTTTTATTTCTTTTATGTTTTTTTGTTTTAGGTGTTGATCCCTTCAAATTGTATTTTCCACTTTAGTGGAAATTGAACAATAAGGACGCCACCATGTAAGTTGCAATTGCAGAAGGCAATTATTTGGTAGCACTAATTCTATAAAAAAATATTTTTTCTTGAAACTTGTACATAAAATTTCCTTTCTATTTGATTGAATTTGCTTGAAAATAGATTGTACATTAGCTTTGTTCTTTCCTCGATTTTTTTTCCTTTGCTATTCCCTACAGCAATTTTTGCGTACATTTTTTTTGCTGTTCCCTATAGGGAGCAACACTTTTTTGTGTGCCTTTATTTTTCATGATGTTCCTCTTAAGGAATAGCATCCTTGCGTGCTTATATTTGTTTGTTGTTCCTCTTAAGGAACAAGAGCCATTTCTCTAAAGGAACAACACGTTTGGTTGTTTCTTTTTGCTGTTCTTTTCAAAATGAACAACAGTTTTGTTGTTCCTTTCAAAAGGAACAACACTTTTTCTGCATGTTTCTATTGTTCCTTTTGAAAGGAACAACATTTTCGCAGATTGTTTTTGCTATTCCTATTAAGGAACAACAGCTATTCTATCTAACGAACAACACATTTCGAGTGCATTTTTCTTGTTTTAGAAATTAATTCTGAGGATTTTTGTGAATTCTTCTAAAGGCAAACATACAATTTATGCAAGGACACAAAAATTAGAGGTTACTGGAATCAAAAAATCAAGAGAAGTTGTAATTTTTAAGAAATTGTTCTATAGTGATAAGAAAAAGAAGACACAACCATTTATATCACTTTGCTATCTTTATTTTCACTAAAATTAATATGATCGATTATCTTTATTATGTTGGTTCTTCCCTAAATCTTCATAACTCTCTTTGAGTTTTATTGAATAAGGATAAGAGCATACTTTCTCTATTGAGATGTTTAGACTTCTTCCACCATCCCTACTCTTAAGGAGTGTTGAGCCATCCTATATATATAAGTAGGGAAGTGCTATATGAAAAAAAAGAATAGAAAAGAAAAATCCCTATATAATTACTAACAATTCTATGATATGGTAGGTGGAGGATAGGTGGTCTCATCAAGAGCCAGCCTACCATGATCATAAGAGATAAATGAAGTGGCATTTCCATTATGGCCACCACACCAGGGATATGATCCAATTGACAACTCAAAAAAATAAAGAGTCCTTGGAACAGGAGGTCTCATCACGAGCCGGCCTGCCTGCCTTTCACTCCTTCCTGGTGAATGGCATTATGATTCATCTGGTTCCCAAGCCAGTACAGTGGCCTCCATCATGACATCACACAACACTTCCCTAGGTGTAAATAAAGGATAATGGTTCCAAGGGTGACAAAGCAACTTTGTCAAGGTTATGGACACCTCTGGGCAACAGAGCTCTCTGATAGTATTGGAGTCATATTTTCCACAAATCAATAGTAATGATAAACCATTTTTTTATATATAATATCAAATGAAAGTATGCTCCTAAACCCTTTGTTCGGAACCTCTTATGCATGAAATTTATTTATAAATTGATCATAATGGTTTATGTGGATAATGACCGCATAAGTAATTTTTTCACATCAGCTGTCATTTTCCCTTATTTTCGAATCATTACATAAACATTCCCATATCTACTCACGATTTAAAAATATGGATTGACTTTAGTAATGTGATAATTTTTTGATCATATCATAAGTATGTATGTCTTTCCATGCTATACAATTACTGTGCAATACGCTGCTCTTCTATTTACCACAACATTCATACTGCATTTCTACAAAAAAATTTCTGCTTAAAATTTTTGCATGCATCTTATCTGTTGCCATTCAAAACTAAAACTGTGGATTCAAGAAAATTGCATACATAATCGTGATTTGTTTATAGGAGAACAACAAATATCAGGGGGGAATTCTATTCGCAGCACGATCACACTATTGCAACTAACAGCAAAGGCTTGCGAACATGCACAATTCTTCAGACATGATGTGCTTTCATGGCTTCCACCTTTTACATCACTTTCAGTATCCACTCAACCTACATCAGCTTCAACAAAGGCTATTCCCTACATGTCATTCCACATTTTCTTTGGAGGTAACACTTCAGGTAAAATAATATAATTTTCTGCTTTATTATGAGTTTAGGAGAATTTCATGAAAATCCATTGAGCATTATTTATCATCATTCATTCCACATCTTTACCACTTCCCATTTTTTTAAAGACATATCATCTTTCAGTTTGGGGGAGTGTTGATTTCCTTCATTTCTTTCTTTTGACCATGTCAGTAATATTCTTTATCATCCATTGATATTCTTATTAATTCTCAACACCTCCCTTATTCCATGTTGTTTTACACCAAGCATAGATTTCAACAGATTGTAGCAACCACCTCTCTTTATCTTCTCGCATTGCATGAGGACATGTTAATTCTTTAGTTTGGGCGAGGAATTGCTACACATGATGGATGTTTTCCACTTTCTTTCTCATTTAAGGCATACAATTTCATTTTTATAAAGTGCAGAAATTGATTTGCATATATCTTTATAAATATGAACTGAATCCTTGTGATTTCTGGATAACAAAGAGGTATCATTAAAATACAAAAACCAAAATTAGTTCATAAAATTTCTAAAATTATGCACTATCACCGACAACCATTTTATTTATATCTCATGATCCATGCATCAAAACGATCTGATTTTTGAGAAAATGGTTAATGAAGTTTGCTATTACTTATGTCACATTCTTTCGCAACTTCATATACATATAGTTGAACGTTAACTGTAAAAATTGTTACGTATTCATCAAGATTGCTAAAATTGAATATTCATTATTTGAGGAAAAATTCATTTGTTCCATTCATTTCATGAGTTGGGATGAACAATTTTTTTTTCTTGGTTAACACATGGGTTTTTTTCTTTGGGTTGCATAAGGACATGAAATATATTCAGTTCTGGGTTGCATGAGGACATGTAATATATTCAGTTTGGGGGTATGTTGGGCCGCGAATACAACCACTTTTTAACACTTATTTCATCAATTTATACTCTTCTTTATCATGTAATTTATCATAATTTTTCATATAAATCTATTTTATAATTATTTATGCTCTTATGCATAAATATTATTTCTTCTCCTTTAATTTTAATAAATTGATGATTATTATGCATAATTTTATCAATGATTGTTTATTAATATATTTTGTAACAACACTCACCATTTTAGCCTCCAGGATATTTGCTAGATTGCAGATTTGATCCCCAGCACATCATTCAATACTCTAACTCAGAAATTCGCTAGAATAAGAAGTGACAGTTTTGCGGTTGATATTCTGGACAAATGGAGAGGAATTTGGAAAAATCTGGAACATGGGTTTTGTCCAGAATGGACCGAATCAAATTTAGAATGTTTTGACAAAATCTGGCCTGTATTGAAAGAAACAGAAGGTTATTTGAGCACGATTTTCTCATATTTATTGTTGTAGCCGTCTTCCAAAGTATCTCAGCTGCAAATCCAAATTTTGTTCCTGATGAAATATCGATGGAAATATCTTTTCTTATTGATCAAGTTGTTGGGGAAAATCCAATATTGTTATGAGGGATCATATTTACTATTAAATTTCTCCTCTTTTTTATTATAAAAGGAGAGCATGTATTGTGTATTTGAAAACTATGGGAGATGATTATGGAATTTCTTTTGTAACTCTGTAATTTCTTAACTCTCATGATCAAAGAGAGACTGCTGTAAACATGATTTATTTCTGATTAATACAAGAGTTTGTTTCCATTTAATTTATTAATTCTAGAGTAAAGCCAAGTGGCATTTCACTGGTGGCTACAGGCCCAGCCCTGGTGGATGGATCTCCTGTTTGTATCTCTATATTTTCATTATTGTTGTGAGATAGTTCATATTTTCTTTTATTACATTTTGCAAGTTAATCGGTTTTTTGTTTAATTGCCTATGGATATTGACATGTTACATTGATGAATCGCATCGCTATTCCATTCTAACAAGAATACTCATGCCTATATCATTTATCTTGTTACGCTTTAATAGAGCTTTGTTGTTTCGTTCTGATTGTTGTTCAATTCTCTTAATTATAGATTTCTATTCATTGGGATTTGTTGTTCCATAGATTTTGTTATTTGATTCATTAGTTAGTATTTACTGTTCGATTGTTTTAAGTTACAATTTGCCACCCATTTACATTGCTTTTCAATTCCAGTGTGTTGTTCATTTCCAATTCATTAGTTTACATATTGCAAAGAGTTTGGTTTTAAAGAGTTTTCCTAGTTTACTTTCAATAGCAACTTTAGTTCAATTTATATTTCCTTTTAATTGCTTTAAGGCAGGACTGTCAACTGTAGATAACACTGGTTATTGCTTTCTTGTACCCAGATTGATTGTCTTGTTCCAGTTTGATTTCAATGGCATTGATTTCTAGAGGAATGAGTTATCACTACTGTATCCTTGATTGATGTTTGCCAAGTGAGTGATTGGATTTTAGAGAATTTGAGTTCATGTTCTTGTAATTAGATTTCATTTCCAAGCATCCGTTAACTTTTGTGTTTAGAACACTGTACTACATATTATAAGGCATTACTCTTATATTGAATTGCAGCGTCAGACAGAGTACACTGTTGAAATAAAAAATCATATCTGGATTGATAATTAATGTAGGATAAATAGTCGTTAAAAACACACCTTGTATACCTCAACACTCTCTACCTGAACCAAAAACTTGAAGAACTTAAGAAATGTATTTATGGACTAGAAGTACTAAACCGAGCTATGAAGGAACAAGGAACAGTGTTGCAACCGAGGAATACTGGGCTGACAAGGAAAGTGTAAGAACACAAATGGAAAGTGAGAGTATGGAAATTTTGAGCATCAAAATGCTACAGGCACCTTAGGAAAGTGGTCAAAATATTTAAAAAGGCTTGAGGAAAAAAGTTGAAGACACTGAAGGTAGGCATTAGTATACAAATTTAGGATTGAAGAAGGTCTCCATGTTTATTTTTCTCCAGAAGGTAACGTTGTGTGAGGACACACAACAAGATAGGGATGGAAGGATTTTGGTTGGGAGAAATTTTCTATTTTTCAACCCGTATCAAATTCTGAACTCACAACCTGAACCTTTGTTTTAACCTTAGAACCCATTTATTCCTACACTTATACTCACTCCCGCACTCTCATTATGTTTTCATATTAAAGGTTATACATAGACTTAATTATTAATTTAATAGATTTTATATCCTAAATATCTTTTTCAACTCATATATTTTATT
Organism: Pinus albicaulis; assembly: GCA_034641835.2. Taxonomy (NCBI): domain Eukaryota; kingdom Viridiplantae; phylum Streptophyta; class Pinopsida; order Pinales; family Pinaceae; genus Pinus; species Pinus albicaulis. The sequence continues at coordinate 1,095,737,073 of CM076583.1, forward strand.
TCCAAAAGTGATTTGATGAGACAATGTGTTAATCTACATGTAAGATGGATTGGTACAAGAATGATTCTTGTACTAGTCGATGGTTCCTACACTTCCAAGGAAGTTTTCAATGATAAGTTAGAGTTTCCATACGTGGTCGAGACAACTATAAAACAATATGTATCTCTCGCCAAGAGGATCAGTTCATAATTTCCTAGGCTCAGACCATAGAGAAGTAAGCAGATACGAAGACCAGGACTTAGGTTGTGTGTATTAGTTTAAAATTTTGATAACAACCGAAAGGCTTAAGTTGAACTGCTGTTATATTTTCCGTTACACTGTAATCGAAGAATATGTATTTAATATATATTTTTGATAGAGGATAGCTAGTGATGTTGTAGCAAATTTTATTTAAAACTGTAGTCATTTTACTATTTCATTTTTTTGGGCTGCATTGGAGATCCATGATGTACATTTTCTCTTTTGAGACTTAATACAAAGGATTTCATCGATTGGCTCATTTCGTGTTTCAATTTTGTTGTGATGTGTCATTGAGTGACTGAGGTAACATATCAGCTCATAGTAGGGAAACAAGCTGGTTGGCTAGGGCCTAGTTAACCCAACTCATTCTCCCCTTATTTTTAGGTGTGTTTAACTTAGTTTATTTATGGAAAGCTTGAAGCAGATCTTATTTAATTATTTCATGTGTAATGGGCTTAATTCTTTTGCAAATTGTGTGTCTCGAATCTGAGGTGTGTGGGTTTGATTATGCATGATCTTTAACTTATATATTTCTCCTTTGATGCTTGTTTTATTTCTCTGAGAGGAGTGAAGTTAAGTTGCGTGCACCAGTACAGTTATATTTCTGCAAGTCAAACTTCCTTGGTTTATTCCCAAAAATTATTTTTATTTTATTTCCTTTTGAAATATCTTCATTTATTTTCTGCAAATAGTGTTTATTGTTGAACATAAGGATTCTTAATATTTATAGTTTAGTTAATAATTAATTTTCATTGATACAATGGAAATGGGCACTATTGCAATATGAAGGTCTGTGCTTGCACTTAATATATCCGTGGAAAGAATTGAACTTAATGTTAAAATTCTTAAATGAAATTTTGAGTTAAAGAATTTTAAAGTGCATATCTAATTCATATGGTAAGAAATCATCTCATGAAAATATTGCATACACATGAATTGGTTAATTTCTTTATTTGCATGAAGGAAGTTTGTTGTTTTATGAAGCTTTACTTTGAATTTTAAAAGCATTTCTTATTTCTGAATCTAAATTTGGTTGAAGAATCTTTATGCTTATAAAAATTTTGTTTTGAGTTATGTTCGCTCTTCTATCTATTTCTTTAGTTAAACACACTCTTTATTTTCTTCAAGTGATTTGGAAACCAAGTATAGGAATAATAGGTTTATGGTACAAGAAACTATGTTTAGGTACAGGAATTTATATCCTGGTACATGAACAAAGTGCTCTGCTACACAGACTTGCAGCTCATGTATGAAGGTAAAAATCTCCAGTGCAGGTTTTAGTGTGAATTCTAATCACAAGCGTACGAAAAAATATCACTTTAGATGTGCATAAAAAGCATCCCTAACATCAAATGTGGCTATCAATTTCCTTATATCTGCAGTAATTTATCAGAATAAATGCTACAAAAATATAGATCTATGTAGTTAAAGACATTAAACACCAAAAAATAAGAAAGAGTTGCTCCATGAATCCAATGAACAAGACAAGAATTTTTAAAGAATTTTTTATATTATGACACATGGGAAGGGAACACAGAAAGATTTTACCAGACCCCGTCAATGGGATGGGTTCTTGCATGTCCTTAGTGCTTCAGATCTAAGGTCTCTCTCTCTTGATGGTGCAAAAACCCAGAAAAAATTGGAACTCAAAGGGAGCTTAGAAGCGGAAAGTTGAAAAATATGACAATGATGGGAGGATCAAAGTTAGACCGAAAGTATAGATTTAAGAGTGATCTCTAGGCAACAAAATGTAGTGAATGAATTGAAAAACCCTTGTATTTATAACAAAATATTGAGTTAGTCTAGATTTTTTAAATATTTTTTTGTATTATGACACCTGGGAAGGGAAAATGGGATGGTTTCTTGTATGTCCTCGGTGCTTCATATCTAATATCTCTCTCTCTTGATGGTACAAAAAACCCAGGCAAAATGGAACTCAAAGGGAGCTCACAAGAAAAAGAGAAAAAATATGACAATGATGGAGGATCAAATTCAGACCAAAAGTATAGATCAAAAGGTGATCTCAAGGTAACAAAAGGAAGTGAATGAATGGAAAACCCTTCAATTTATAACAAAATATTGAGTTATTCTAGATATTGGTGCATAATTAAAATATTATAACCAAATCTCGATCCAACTTTTTATGGAATATTTTATTCTTTTTGTTGGAGGGAAAAGGAATTTAAATTTTTTCAAATACCTTTATTTAGAAATGATAAATAAATAAACAATTTATTTATTATTTTAAGAAAATGGTTAAAGAATAATTATATAAATAATGATTTATTCGATTATTTGTAAATTATCTAGTAAAATTTTACAAGGAATATTATTAAATAATGATTTAAACAATTATTCCTAGAAAATAATAAGATAAATAATGATTTATCGAATTAATTTTCCTAGTTTGGGTTAAATATGACCAAGAATATTAATTAAACAATGGTTTAATTAATTATCCCCAGAGGAAAATCAAACAAACGAGGATTTATTTAATTATTCCTCATGGGGTTTTGTGTTTAGACCAGAAATAACTTAATAAACTATGGGTTGTTAAACTATTTTTCATACTGAAAGCAATTTTAGTATGGTAAAGTTAGTCTTAAATGGTGTACTTTAGTCCATATAATAGTAACAAGTTAGATGACCAAATATTGGTGTAACATATTTTCCCCCAACGTGCGAGGGTTAGGAGCTAATCGTATGACGGAATTATGTTGTAAGAACACAATCACTAGATGTCGAAGGGGAGAGAGAGAGAGAGAGAAATATAAGGTGGAATGAAGTGAGAGAGGAAAGGATATTGAGGAGGTGAGACTTACAGGCGTGATAAGTCTATTTTATGAGTGATTACATGTTCTACATGAGGCGGGGGATGCATACCTATGCCCACCGAGATAAAAAGGTACAAAGAATAATGGTGCGTCGAGCGAACATGGGACTGAACTATATAGTACGTGATGGCAAAGACATGGGCCAGATAAAAAAACAAGATAATGGATCTTGCATACATATTGTTTCTGGGAGAGCAACGAGGACTTATACAATAATATTTTAGTACATGAGATAGAAGTACAAACAAAGAGGCCCTGTAAAACAGGAAAGGGCTCTCCAAATCTGAATGATACATGCAAACTAAAAAAGGTGCTACAAGTGGCTAAGGTCAGAACCATAAAATCCATGGAGTTGCATCCAAGCCTATAGTAGAGAGGTCATCTAGGAATTTTGGGGGGCTACCTGAAGCCCCCCCCCCCCAAATGAGGTCTGAAACATCTCACACTCACCCGAGAATCACTGGTACAATCTACTGTATCACCGAACCATCAAGTATATAGATCTCGATCATGCCATAAGGAGATGGAACTGGAAAAAATCAAGTCAAATGGAAATAAAGGGCCCCTTTGCCTGATCTAAGGCACCGAACAAGATTGGAAGATGGAACCAAGGTACACCGCCCTCTAGACCTATCTTCCGAAATGAATAAGTTGATGTTGATAGAATGAGGTCTGCCATAGGTGAGGAAATGATGTATCCTAAACTAAGTCATCATGGATAATAGTAGAGAAACTGATAAAATGACACTAGGGATGATGGTGGAATGGGGGTTACTGAGTAGCAAGATGATGACTTCCATTGTTAAAGAATAAAGCACATGGATGACCTGACAACTACTGACTCGACTTCGGAAGGGATAGGGGATAGTATGAATCGGGCCTAAAATGTTTGACACGAGAGAGGTACAAAGTGATGAATGATGGAAGACTATGGAAGGAGACAAAAAGGGACTTAGGATAGACTCCATGAATGCAATGATGACTCAACTTGGATGCTCTAAATAAGGGCGACTCGATGATGCTACCACACAGAATAGGCCTAGTGGGGACCATAAAAAAATGAGTTCAAGATGGTTACTCACAATGAAAATAACCACGACCATCAACAAGTATGAAAGAAAAGTGGTGCTCCAAGTACAAGTGTCGCAAATGAATAAATTCAATTTTGAGAAGCAGTGAACTAACCCTTCTTGAGAAAAAAGGCTTCCGGGTGAAGTATCAAATCACAACAAATGAAAGCATACCAATTTGAGAACTTCGTGAAAGCTTACTAATGGTGCTGATGGTTTGTCAAACCGAGCTACGGTTTGGTCACAACTGGTGAGAGAAAAATATGGGGTTTCTCTTTTAATAAGGCATTTTCCCTCCGATTTGATTCATTTGCAAGTGTAATTGTGGTGAATGTAGAGAGGAGAAAAGGCCCTAAATCTTGGAGCAATCATAGAGGACAAACCCACTGTTGGAATAGAGATCTGTCAGTTGTGGATAAGAAACCTAACCATACTATTTCAATTCAATCAATTAAAGTTTTAGTTTAGGCACTCAGAGTTCACGAATAGACCCTTGCTCCTCTTCACGACCGGGTTTCAATTTTTGTGGCCTTTTCTGCAACCTAGGTAGCAGGTTTGGGCAAAAATTGTGACTTATTAGAGAGAGGGGTTTTAGTGATGGTTTTTAGCTGAAAACTGGAATTTTATGGTTATGATGCAGTATTTCCTTTATGTACGCTGAAAAACATGATGGATCTGTGTAGGTATGGAAAACTTGAGAGAGAGAGAGACTTGAACACATTATGTTCTGAGATCGGAGAGGATGTAGTCAGTGTTGCATTTGCTATATTTGTGGTCTTGAAATTTGCATAGAACCCATTGATGAGGGCAGGAGAGCCCTTGTTGTCCCAGATCGTCAGTTATTGTGACTTGGAGCATTATATCTTTATAATGCAGGGGCATCGGATCGATCTGACTATCTAGGATATATATTTCCTGACCAGTCTCCCTCCATTAGGGATGGTGGGAAACAGACAACCAGTCTTACCGTGAGGGAAGAACATTATGGAGTTTGTAGAGTGCCACTATCGACCAGGTGTCCATGTGAAAGAGACACAGATACCGATCACATATCTAGAGAGGCTAGAGACTTGTTCTGTGCTTGCAACAGTGCTGTGGATCCTGGGCAACCAAGTGCTCCACCATATTACTAGGGGCCAGATGATGATTGTTGAGCGAGTATTGAGTGGGACCTACTGTGGGTGGGGAAAAATGGTGTTGTCGTCATTGAAATGGCAGTTGTCACTATGAAAGTGGTAGGTGAACCACATTCACAGTTCTTTGCTCACTCTTCTTTGAGAAGATCTCAACACTTTGGCCTCGTATATAGATCTAGGATGGGGGCCCACAAGAGCCCAAGATGTGTCGCTAGGGGTAGCTGCTGTGTAGATGGGGAGGTGAGATGGTTGGATGGGTGTTCTGACTAGATTATTTTTGGCATTGGGATCAGATTCCATTATACTTAGACGACTATCCCTATAGTGGGATGAACTATCATGGGGACCCTGACTTGCCACTTCCACTACGTCGGGCATGGGGCCATATGGGAAGTGACAAGTTGCGTATCTTTTATCGCGCATTTTAAAGTTTCAGAATATAGTATATGGTACTGATTCTTTCACTTTTGGTATGAAGATATACCATCGATGAAATCGACTGGGTATATGGGATGACCTGCAGTATCAGGAGCTGCAGAACCTAGAGGTTTGAGCGGGGTGCAAAATGAGGACGCAGTGGCCCTCCTGAAGGATATCCGTCGTAGATGTGAGAGGTTGTTGACCTATCTTTTTGAGCCTAGCTAGCAAGACCTTGACGACTGGTACATAGAGGCATGTATTCGTCTACCCTTGGAGTGGTAGGGAGTCATGCGGTGCATGGCGATGGCTAGACAGGGGATGTGCGATCTACGGGCTACAGGAGCCAAGACATTAGCTCAGGACCCTCCAGATAGTGATTAGATGTAGGAGCATTAGGTCCACCCAGTTTTATTTTTTTTTAACATTCTATGGGCATGTCATATGTATCAGAGTTAATGGAATCTAAAAAAATTTGAATGACACTTATTATGGATATGCATCGTTTTATGGTTTATTGTTATTGTCTTGTGTTAAATGAGTGTGATAAATTTCAATCTAGAATATTTTTTGCAATGCTATTTACATAGTTATTTTGGGCTCTTACATGACTAAATGTAATTATTTCAAATTCAAGCATTAAGAGCTTCACCCGTAATATCTTCTCAAAAGGACAGGATTATGTACACAATGAACACCATTCAATTACATGACAAGTAGCAAAGAATATAAATGAATATGAAGGTGAAGGATGCGTAAAGGGAATCAGATAATAAACCTATCATTGCATCATATTTAGCTTAGTTATTGGTGGTATTAAAAATTCATACGCCATTAGAGAGGACAAGCAAATGTAAGGGGGTGAAAATGGCCAAGGGTGCCAAGGCTAGATTCCAGGAGTAGCGACTTGCACCTTTGGCATAGCCGATATATGGTGTGGATGGGGGATCCATATGAAAGGTGCCACAAGACAGCAAATGAGAGAATGATGAAAAATGCTAGCAACTTGAACGCAAGGCGGAAATAAAACAAGCACTGCTAGAGGGAATGCTATGGGTAGAATTTCCACCCCAGACACACTGGAAAGTGGATGGTGTGGTGGAATTACCTTGGGGGAAGTTTGTGCTCGGGTCCCAAAAGTCACCATAGAATTGGATGGTGCCATTTTTCTTATGGGCTGGATAGATGAAGCCAGGGGTGGAAAAAGCTACCATTATATCATGATCACAGTAGAAGATGGGGTGACTACTCAAAGGATAACCACATGATGTGGTGAAGCTATCAAACTCATCATCATGAGAAGAGAGGTTGACATGCACATCATCACAGAGGGTGATCGGAAAAAAATTAGATGAAGGATCCACCGATGTTGAGCCAAAGGTGGTCGATTAAGGGAGGTCAGGTGAAATAGAAGAGAAAGCCCCAGAGGGGTCTTCTACCATTGATCTCATAGATGATGACAGGTAGAGGATAGTGGCCAAAGACTTCGTCATCTTGATAATAGGATGGGGAATTTCAATAGGAGTGGATGTGTCCTCTGGTTCTACCGAAGCATAACATGCAAGTAAAGGTGAGGTAGACTCGTTGTGATCAGCCTCGTACTGGCGAACTACGTCCAAAGAGGTGTGGTATTTTGTGAGGCAGGGATAGAGGTTGGTATAGTGGCCATGGAGATCACACAAAGCATAGGGGTGATATGTGTGCATAGTCTTGAGTTTCTTGGCTAAAGCCAGTAAAATAACATGGAGTTATGAGACATCAGACTCAGGAAATGCTACATTGACCATGGGCTTGATACGAGACAATTCATGACAATTATCAGTGGCATGATCGAAAAAATAAAACAAAGCACACATAGGTGTATGATTTGGATGCTTAGGAGGAGCAGGTGTTGTCCAGGTATCCTTGTCCTTAGGTTTCTTTTTGCCTTCTTTTCCCCCTTCACGCGAGGCTTTTGCAACAGGAGTACATTCATGTTGAGGTGGCAGAGGCACAGAACCAAAGGGAGGGGCCATGTCAACCGACTGAATTGAGGTCAAAGTAGTTTAATGTTTGAGCTAACTAAGCAGGGTATAGGCTGGGGATCAATGTACCAGAATATGATCCCAGGGTCATGCTGTGAAGGGTCAAGGTAGCCACAACAGGTACCAAAAATACTCGACCATGGGGAGAAAGAAATGGTATCTAACCAAAGGGGTAATGGATGGGAGGAACAACTTCGAGATGGTTAAGGTGAGAAGGAACCATCCCAGGAGAAAATAGATGATCAAGAACACTAGCTATAGATTAAGAGCCTTGTGGAGGAGCTCTTGAAGGCTGAGTCGAAGCACTCGGAGCAGGTTGCAAAGGGCGAGGCTACTGGCTAGTCAAGCCAGACCGTTTGAGATCGGACCAAGATGATTGCATCATCCAAACATTTGATGAGCTAGGGTCAAAGATAGGAGGGTGGAGACTAGGGAATGACCCAAGAAAAGAGGAATCTGTATAGACTCCGGGTGAGACACTAGCTAGAGGTTTGACTATTTTTTTTATTGGCAACCGATGAAATAGTGAACTCAAGAGAGGTCTGAGACTTTCGTTCGTAATATGTGAGTTGATCTGTGGTGACGATATTTCCATTGTGAGGAAATAACATCTTACGGTTAACCCTAGATTGGATAGTAGAGATCACATAAGTCTACCTACAACCAAATATAATGTTATATTCTAAGGGGGCATCAATGACTTCAATGTCAACAAAAACAATCTGGCCCACAAGATTAATACGAGAATTGTGGAACATGCCAAGGGGATGGGAAGAGTGGACATCCCACGCATGGAGGGTGATAGTGGAAGGGGATAACTCTGGCGATCCGAGCTACTTCCAAATAGAAGCAGACATCACGCAGGTGTATGCCCCTCAGTAATGACATGACAGGAGATATTTTCATTCTTGATCTTGACAAGTATTTGGAAGGTGACAGAAGGAGGAAAGGGTGGATTCTCTGTCTTGTCAACATCGAAGAAAATCAAACGATCATCTAAAGGATCCATAATTCCCATATCAGTTATTAGAGCTTTTTATTTTGAAGGGCACGACTGGAGGACTTCCACCATTGACATGGTGGCAGGGGATTGCGCCAAGGCATCTACTATACTATAGGAGTGGGCGGCTTTACTGGAAGTAGTGTTTCAGCATAATGGTCACTTGGGAATCTTGGTATGAACCTCTGAATTAAGCTGAGGGGTATGTAACGGATCATTGGGTTTTGAAAGGGGCTCTGTGAGACCTGAAGATGGGGGCTCAGTGGCAGACGTAGTGGGGGACTTGTTGTATTGACAGGACTGAGTCTGAAGGTTGATATTGGCGATATTGGCCTGGTTAAAGTTCATCATGAGGTTTTGGTAATTAGAGGTACCAGATGGAAAAGGGTGAGCGGTCACCTGATCTTTAGAGGGTTGGGTAGCCACATATCCCTGTTGAGGGGAAGGATTGGTAAAAACAATTGGTTGAGTAGGTGCAGCATTAGGAGGAACCGAAGAAGAGGCTTGCTTTCCTTGGGATGCAACTTGAGCTTCACACATTTGATGCATCTGAGGTAACAGGAGATACTCATGGGTATAGTGATCATAGACATGGGTATTACTCATGTGAATAGGCTTTTCTTTCTTGGGTTGAGTGCCATGTTGCTCAATTGTAGTGTTAGGTGTATTCCCTTGGGGATTGTTTCCTGGATTACCTAGAGTGGTTTGGTTCTAGTTTCCTTTCCTCTTATTTTTGGAAGTGGGAGGATTAGTCAGACTCTAGTGCAAATACACCTGACCCTGAGTGGGGGTGGCTGCTTTTACGGTGCTTGTGCTGGAGGAGCTAGAGCACCAGGCTATGGATACAGATAATAAGGAGGTTGATCAACATCGGGGTAAACAGGTTGGACAAAAGAAAATGCTAGAATTGAAGGATATGGTTGGGCAAAGGCATGAGGAATGTCATGCCCTGGATACATGTTGTCAGGAGGGGCGAAATTACTAGAGGATTTGGCCCCTCCCTGAGCAAAACCATAACCCATTGGAGGATGGGTGTATGGATGTGAAAGGGATCCAACGATACCGTCGGCAGCATGGGATGCCCCGGTGAGTTGGCACAACTAGGTCTAAGGAGATCAAGTAAGACAGTATAAACATAACTAGAATGTACGTAGATCAAGTCATATTTCAAGGAAATCTAGAGGGTAGCTTCCTTGGTCTAAGGGAAGTGAGATGCGACATATTTACCAATAGCAGGCAAAAGGGAGCTAAGAAACTAGTCCATGTAGACACAGTCTTCGAAAATAGGGGCTCTACATAGGATCTTCCTTTTCCACCATTCTTCAATATGGTCAGATAGGCGGGTGGTAGAAGTTTGATGGAAAGAGGTCAATATTTTGGTACGAGTGTCATAGCGAAGGGGAAGTTGGAAGTAAGCACAAAATCATTGGCAAGGGTCGCAAAAGTAGTATGAGAGTAGGAGGCTTGGTTGACATACCACTTCGAATCTCACTACAAAAAAAAGGACATTGGTGACAAGAAAAAAATGTCACCATAAGCTCATTGGTGATGGTCAAAAGTGTGTTCGTCACCAAAACTTAACATCACCAAAGATGGTGTCGCCAAAAGTATAGGTGTTGTGGTGACATTCAAGGTCCGTCACCAATAATGATTTATAATGACAGATAGTGATTGTCACCATTTTATATGAGAAATGGTGACAGATAATAGCCTTCATCACCAAAAATATGAATGTCACCAAATGTGGTGTCGCCAAAAGTATGTGTTGTGATGACATTCAAGGTTCGTCACGAATATTGATTATAATGACGGGTAGTGACCGTCATCATTTCATATGAACACCAATTATTTTTTTGATGGACCCTTCATGGCCGTCATTATTGATGCATATATATGGTGACGGTCATTCACCCTCACCATTTCATATTTGGTGAGGGTCAAAAATTGTCACCAAAATCTCATTGGTGAGGGTCAAAAAATGTCACCATAAGCTCATTGGTGATGGTCAAAAGATCTTTCGTCACCATTCCATATGAATATCAGGGCATGATGGAATCGAACCACCAACCTCCTGCATGTAAAAAAGGTGCTCTTCCATTGAGCTAGCACCCTTTAAGACAGTAGAATTTAAAAAATTAAACCTTGAAACTTTATAAATTCTAAATTATACAACTTTCGAGAAATTATAAAACTTTGAAAAGTCTTGGAAAATCTTTTACTAGACAAGAAAAATAACATCGAAGTTGCAAGTGTCTACCTAATGGTTATGGAAGTTATGAAACTTGGGTGGAGGTGTAAAAGAGGTGTTGGGAAGTACCAAACATACAAGTAGAATACATTTATTCCATTCTATAGAAGTCTTAGAACAAGTTTGAGATTGTAATATATATAAAGTAAGTTAAATATTCTATTTAAAATATGCATATGCTCCAATGAATAAATCAAGACTGCTAAATGTATATTTGTGCTATGAATATTTGTTTCTTGCACCAATATGGAATAGGTAGTGTTAGCCAACCGCAAAGTAATGTACATGTCAAAGACAAAATCAACAAGAGGAGGTTATTTCTATGACTTTTGGGACACAATTGCTACACTATCTATCTTTGGATGTCCCTTGTGTAAATCTATAAATATCTTTACATTTGTAGCATATTATACGATGAAAAGAATACTTCTGTATTTAATGCATAGCTTCTCTTCCATAGGTAAAGAAGATGCCCTATCATCTGTATAGATTTTGGGTGATAGATCTGCAGTTTACAGTTATGTTGACCACTAAAAGAACCCATTTATCCTAAGATAATTTACAATTTTATGAAGATGCTTAGGCTTGACTAAAACAATGACTGGCAAGGGAAAATGGGAGTAGACCTTAAAAAACGCTTTGAGGGGCTTGCAAAATGATTATTTATTTCCCACTGCTAATGCTGCCTCTATTTTTCAGTTGTTTATAAAAAATTTGGGAACATATTCTGCAAGAATATGGCTTTCATTTAGAAAACTAATATTACAAAGTGGCACAACTTTGAACCCTTTCATAAATTTAATGACAATTTCCATGGTGATTTAGAAATAAAATAAAATGATAGCATGTTATTTTCCTAATGCAAAAGATCATCATGCATTTTGTAGGAGATTAAAAAAGCTTATCATCTTAGTGAATTAAGTTGTCTAGGTGATTAACTATTTTATTCCCATACTCAGCCCTGTCTTCAGGGGGTTTTGTATAACCTTAAAATGAAACAATACCACTCATTGTTGTCTTGATCCTTGTAGGCACTAAAAATAGTGTAGGAAACCAGAAAATAACAATAATTTGAGTTGCTTAGGTGATAAATGATCTAGTTTCCATAGCCAGAATCTTTCATCATTTGACTTTATATTGTAGTAGTGAATGAGATAACAAAAAGCAAATTGAATCGATTACCGTTTCTCATGTAGATTGAAATTCCCATATCACTAATTTGCCTCTTTTTCAACGATCTTGTTGCACTTTTTACATGTATGCTTATTGTGGAAGTATGAAGGGCACACAGTGGGTGTTTGAGAAAATTCACAAGCGTGATGTGTCTGCATGGAATGTTGTTATCAAAGGTTGTGTCAAGGATGGAAACTGCTAGGAATCCCTCAGGTTGTATTACAAAATGCAATAGGGAGGACTAAGTGAAGACACACCTTTCCAATTGTCCTCAAGGCATGCACTGAGATTGCAGCCCTGGAGCAGGGCGGGGAAATCCATGGTTACATTGAACACCATGACTACAGGATATTTCGAAATTAGAAATTGTGTAAGAGGCAGGAAATCTAGTTGATAAAATGCAAATGGGAAGGTCGAAAACCTATGTAATGCGTGATGATATCCAAGTATTAGTAGAATGGACACATAAATGGTGAAATGAGATCTTTTATAAAATGTAGTTGGATGGAGTGACAGCCAATTCAGTCACTATTGCCAGTGCTTTTGCTTGTGAAGAATTAGAAACACTGCAACAACAAAAAAATGGATGATGCATATGAAGTGTTTCTCAATATGCCAAAGGGAGATTTGATCTCATGAAATCTAATAATTTTTTTTTTTGCATTGGATGCATATTGTGATGAGGTGCTAGGACTCTTTTATCAACTCAAAATGATAGGAACAAACCCATATGTAATTACATGGAGTGCATTCATTGTGAGATATGCTCAATTTGGTCATAGTGTTTAATCCTTGAAACTCTTCAGTTGAATGTAAGTTGCAAAGGTGAAGCCTAACTCCGTTACCATAACAATTATTTTCATTCATGTGATGAATTAGTGACTCTGCAACGTGGGTATCAAATTCATGGGAATGATGCCCTGACACTCTTTTATGAAATACAAGAAGTAGGCATTAGGGTAGGCCATATCATCTTCATTTCTATTTTATCTACCCATAGCCATGCAGGACTATAGGAGATGAAGGCTAGCATCATTTTGATTGAATTAGTAGAAAGTTTGGCGTGAATCCTAGAGTGGAGCATTATGTGTGCATGGTTGACCTCCTCAGCCACTTGAGACACTTGAATGGAGCATATGTGATGTTGTTGAACATCTATGCTACTTCTATGGGATGATGTAGTCAAAATGAGAAATTTAATGTCAAAAAAGGGAATTTAAAAAAACGAACCAACATCTCATTTTCGCAGACAGTTCCAGTTGCTGCTAACTTAGGATGTTTTGAAATATATCACGTAAACTCTTTGGCAATGTTCTCAAGTTTCAATGATAATACACCCTCTTCTTTTGAATTTTGCCTTTCCAAAAGCATGGAAATGAGAGACATGGATGAGTTACAACCATTCATCCTTCCTCAACAACCCTCAAGGCAGCTGGAAATAGATAATCATGACAAGCTCCAACCATTGGAAAAGTCTTGGTTGAAGCCTTATGTTGTAAAAAATGAATCAATCGGGCAAGTCCTCGACCAATTTTGGGACTTCATTGAGGATTTTTCACAAATTTAGAAATTAACTCAACTTTTCTATAATATTTTGTTATAGAAAATCACTGGAGCAAAAGAAAAGACATTTTCCCAGAAACAGGCTTGCCTAACAGAGGCCAAAAGTTGGGTTACCAGTTTGAAAAAAAGAATTTAAATTTCAATCAAATCGGAAGAAGGAGGGGCCAGCAAGGGAACATGACAAGCTGCCTCAATTGGATCAAGATGGTTTCTGGTGCAGAAGGGAAAAAAAAAAATGGAGACTTCATGCACCTCTAGAAAGCAGTTCTATTGCAAAACTCTCATATATGCTTCAACATTGGAGGAACATAATCACAACAATATTTTTGTCCCTTTATTCTCTTCCTCTATGAATTTCATGTCAAGCAAAAACATCACTTTCTTCTGTTATTTGAGCATTATATGGAGGCTTCATGTAGCTATTTGACAAGGTGCCAAAATTTCTTTTCGAGAGACAACTGTTCAGCAATCCATAATTAATGAGTCCTATTGGATCCTATTACAACTAATACTTGAATATTTAATTCCAAAAATTTTCCTCTTTCTAGGTTTTAAATCATCATATCATTTCCCAGGACAAGGAGTTATTTTGTAAGAATGGTATTTGAGATGCTAGTTGGATCATCTAGAAAGCTTCAGGTATTGGAAAGGTGCTTCCACAATTGAAACAAGGTGGACATGGATGCTTGATATACTGGAAGACTTCTTGAATTTCTTAAAATTTGTATACTTTCAAATGGATGGGAGCACTCCAAAATTATAAAAGCATCATTGAATAAATGACTTTAGTAGCCCAGATAATGAAAATTTTTCCTTATTTCAACTCAGGTAGGATGGGGAGTGGGAGGTAGGGTGGGGGTTCGAATAAATTTTCCAAGTGCAGATAAAATTATTATTTATGATCTATATTTCATTCCTTTTTTTAATTTATGAGCTCATTCATGACCTCACAGGATATGCCAAGAAAAAATAGTGATTTTATATCAGTGATAATAAAGTGCTATGTTGAGGAGAGAATATTGTAGCAGTCAGGAACAAAGATGGATTTGGAGAATCTAGTGATGAATCTTTGTAAAATTAAAGTTTAAAGAATTATCTAGATAAAAAAGAACCTCTGTGTTTGTGGAGACTCCCATAATACCACCAAGTTCATCCCCAAAATTTTCAAGTGAAAAACTACTGAGTGATTATGTTCTTGTGCAATTTCTAATTACTAATAATGACAAACCATGTAGAAATGTTGTTTATGTTGTGAGTAGAGTTCATTGTACAAATATAAATGTTTCAAGGTTTTTGGTAATACAAAACCCCAACTAGGTTTCATTAGTTTACTCTGTTAACCAAACCAAGTTTCATCAGTTTATGAACTACATATGACATTCTAATAGCTCACTGCATGTGTTTGTACTACCTATTTCTTCTACTCAAGGAAAACGGTATAGAACATATAAATCTGATAAGATATCAACAAAGTAGCTGGTGGACCCTCTTAGAAGTGAGGAGTCTTTGGTAATAGACACTCATATAAAATGGACAAGCTCGAAGAGTCCATTTCCAGAAATGGGAAATAATGCTCCAGTAGGTGCATTGGCTAGAATGTTTGTAAGTATTGCTACATCATTTATTTGGTTGATTGAAGCATGGGGATCATACCTAAACTTGGTGGGAAAGCTATACAACGAAACTTAGACTAGAGGGTTATTAGCCAATAACTAAGTGGGAGATGTTATTGAATCTAGATGGCTAGATTTGGGGACTAGCTAATATTTAAGCCTCAAAAAATGTAAAATAAAGAGTTTCCTTTTTTAATTGGATGGATGATAGCCAACTTAAGGCTCATGTTTGGGGAGACTTTGAGATATTTGAAGCTCCAAATGATGAGGAATATATCCTCCTAGTAAGTTTAATTCATGGGGATTTAATGATTTAGAATTGCCTCAAAGCCAAACTGGGCCTATATGACCCCAACAAATTCAAAAATAGAAATTCATCTACACTCTAGTGCACCTAGTCAACTTTATTCAAGGCTATAATGAAGATTATAAATAATCTTCATAAAGACATATACTCAAAACATAATGCTTTTTACTTTGATTGCCAAGAGGGTTAGTGTTAAAATTGGCAACTAGGGCCAAATTCCACTTTGGACTGCTCCTATGAGGAAGATGATTGCCGCATTGGATTTCTCTTTCTAAGAGGATCAAAATAAACCTAAAGATCAGTAAATTTGGAAAAGGAAAAGTATTCATTCAATCAAATTAAATTTCATAAGGCATGACCTTATTTAGGCAGGAAAAATTGAAAATTGAAAATTTGAATTTCCCTCCTCAAGTAATCAAGTTGGCCTACCCAAGAAGGATATAAATAACCTATCCTAGGCACTTCGATATGCATTCTTCTCTCTAAAGTAGCCATATAATAAGGTGATTTCCAGCGAAGGAGATGAAGGTAAGGTTGGGCTAAATTTTATCATCTTCAAGGGAAGAGTTCGACAAGATGGAGGACGAGATTGGTTTGGGCACATTTATGATTTTTCTTGGGAACTTTATCTTCATCACAGGTTCAAGTTATAGTAGATAGAAGCCACACCTATTAAGGGTGATTTTGATGAAATTTTGGGACTATTTTGAAGGTGTCATTCTCCTCGAAGCCATCGAAACTAGTTTGGGTCAGCTACAGCTAGGCCATAGGGATTAAGAACCCTCTCCTGGAGGCTGAAAACCTACAAAAATAAACCACAGTTAGGGTTGCTTTATCATGAGGTTGTGCAGTGGGTTTTGAAGCCTAGAATAAGGCCTATGGGATACCAACATTTGAAGGGACTGGTTGAAGGTAATCCGCAGTCTCCTAAAGGTATTTAAGGTTGTGAATGGGATAGTTGCTGACTGTGTTTATTCCCTAGTTATTCTTACCAGAATTGCAGAGAAGACACAAGTCCTTTGAGCCTACACCAAACATCATATTTGTAGCCTTATTGGAACCATCCTCTTGTCTAAGGGATATGGTATTAAACCTTATCATTTGAAAGTCATTTTGACTTTGAGTTATTTCATTCTCTCTCTCTACTAAGCATTTGACATTAATGATAATAATAATTGATAATGGTTTTCCCCGTCTTGGGGTTTTTCCCTAGCTTAAGCCATATTTTTGTGTTCTTCTGTCTTGTCTTATCTTGTCTTTAGCTTTTATTGATTATGTTATTTCATTAGATACACTTATTATTAATGAGATTTCTAATGGATTAATGGGAAAATGATGTAACTAACCTAAGCTAATAACATGTTAACTCAAAATTAACATCGTTTCAGAGCTAACTGAGGACAAGCCCAAGCTTAAGATATTGCGATCTCCAAGAAGCACCTAAGGAATTTCAACAAAAGTCACGTTCAGACCTCTGTGGTAGGAAAATATTGAGTTCAAAAATGAAAATCTGTGACATTGTATTAAAGCCTTCTACAAGCCCTAATTAGTGAACTTGGACACAAATTCAAAGAGCAACATAGTCATCACAAACAAAATTTGGAAGTCATCAAGGTATGTTTCAGAATTTATGAGGTGTACTTTTAAGTGGTTTCAAAATATTTTCAGAGGTATATCTAGTAGTAAAAATTCAAAAGGAGATGTTTCCCTTCAAGATACTTTCCTGGACTATGAGGTATCATAGTAGCATAAAATAATTTATATGTCAAGAACTCCTAATCCCTTGTCCTGGTGGAGTTAAGACAACTCAGAGTTTACTATGATGTGAATTCATCAGTACCGTAGAAGTTTGAGTAACTTGATTCCTATTCTCTGAAAAATCAGTAAGTTGTCTTGTTGTAATTATTGTAGTATCATTGTGAGAATAAAATTCTAATCCTGACCTCTGTTCTACAACAAAACTCTAAGCATTCTTTTGATGTGTGGAGCTCTAGATATAGTGACCTTATCCTACAATTAGGACATCAAAGCACAAGCCTAATATATAGTGATTCTGGCTACATTTAGATGTAATAAGGCAGTTGTTCTCTACAAGACCGAGCTCCAAGTTTCACCGTCTTCTGTGATCCTCATCACAAAACTGTGAAATATTTTGGTGAAATTGCCCTTGTTTCAAGACACTACATGTCACTGAAAGGTCTAGCTCAGATCTTGTTTTTAAGACCTTCATTCTTGTGGCCCTCTTAGGGCACCACTCCAAACAAATCACTGCACTATTATGTGATTAAAGTGGCATAATAATATCGAAATTTTTATGGAGTGAGAGGGAAACAAAGTTGAATAGAATGTCGGTTCCTCCTTTTCAACGAAGACCTACTCTTCCTATGCAGACTTTTGTAATTCCATTTGAAGGGCAGTGTGATCTGAGTTCTAGAAAAAGTGTAAACCAGCTACTGAAGTCAAAAAATTATTATTTTTTTCTTTAGGCCTTGTTCTTAATAAGAAGTGTCAGTCTTGAAGCTTGCAGACCTAACGTAATCAACCTAAAGTATAGAAATCCAATACATATGTTAGAGTGATATCTAACAGGTCACTGTGTGCAAATTCAAGATGTAAAAGTGTTGTCTAACAGAGACAACCCTTGTCACATATATATACATATATCTTCTTCAACGACTGTCTACAGGCCAACTTACATAGCATACTGAGCTTGGTGACAATAACTGTGTGAGAATCTATGTTCATTAGAAATATTGAATGAGTTAAGAAACCTGTGGAGCATATCTATATTTGATTGAGTGAAATCTTAACCCTCTTAAAGATATTATGAATAGTTTTATTTTTGTTGTGAGCTTGATAACATATATACATACATCAATACAGTGACCAAGAATCTGACCTGGAATACACTCTTAGTATGGTTTTCATAAAAATTATGATAAGATCCATGTGATGTGTTGATCAGATGCCTAGGCCTTGATTTTTCAACAACGCAGCGAATCATATCCTGATCAGTTGTGCATGATAATGACATAAAAATAATTGAAGTGTATTAAGACCTTTCTAAAACTTATAGGAGCCTTTTTTTAACTTTCCAGGTTCTGATCAACATTGCTTCTTCCTATAGAATGCATTTAATTTCGAAAATTAGCAACCCATTTTATTGATAACTTCATACAAAATAAAATATCAATTGGTGTGGGAATGCCTTGTTTGTCCAGAAATCTTACTAATTCACTGCATGAGAAAGGCATGTAGGACTACAATTTGGTCCTAGGGATGGAAGATTCAAGGTTTACTAGTGCTGGAATGAGATGTTTGTATCTCAATTGGATGACTATATCTAAGCTAAATAAATAAGCATGGACCTGGCAGGTGTGGGGAATGCAAAGTTGTCTTTGGAAGCTCAAGTCTCAGCCTAATTCAACTGTGTAGACAATTTTCCCCTAATCTTATTGACAAATATAGTGCACGTGCTTTCTTTTATGGGGTTATATTTAACATTACTAGTAATGTTTTCTTCTTGAAAATAAGTTTCACATATTCATATTTATTTTGACTCTATGAAGAATCAAGTGGCTAAAAGGGGAAAGTAGGATGCTGAATCTGTTCTTGAGGCCCATTTCTTTCAATCATTTGTACAAAGAAAATAACAAAGATGCAGACTCCCTCTAGAAAAGCTAGGCTATCTATGGATGTTAGTTCATAGACTCTACTCAAATCAAGAGCGATTAGCACAATTAGTATCTGTCTAGAAGTTTATTGGATAAGTATTATCTAGCAGTATTATTTTCTATTTTTTTGAGGAAGTTGTTCCTATATACCAGCATAAATCCATCTTAAATCTAGAAATATCAAGTGTTGAGAGGTATCAAATCTTCTGAAGTGTAGATTATTTTGATCATTTAATATGGCTAAGAGGAATACAGGATGACAGTATTTCTATGTAAAAATCATATTCATGGTATTTCTATTCTAGTAAAATTTGTTCTCTCATTTTTATATCCTATAGAACAGTTCTTATTTTAGGGGTGTGTGTGTATGTAGCATATAATATTATTATTCATTTGGGTCTAGCTCGGATGGTTGAGAAGAGGAATGATTTTTATCCTCTCTTCCCTAGTTCAATTCCCACAGGTGACATGTTGAGCTCTTAATGAGTATATTGTCGTGATGGATTCAATAACAGTTACATTTTCTACTGTTTACCTTCGGTAACTTCCTCAAGATAATGAGGAACAACAACCAGCTTTGTTCCCTAAAGATTCTAATGTTTACCTTGGGTAAAATCCTCAAAATAATGAGGGAGAGTACTTGAGGGTTTTCCTTAGGTAGTGTAAGCTAGAAAAAAGAATATAATATTATTATTATTTGTTAGAAGTTATATTTTTTTAACTTTAACTTTAACTTTAACTTATGCACTTTAAATTTTTAGATAATGATGATAACTTATGATGGTGTAGGTTGTGGCTCACCACATTTGTACTTTTGTTTACCCTATCATGATTTATAATGGCATCCCATTTGGGCATTATGGTTTTCAGATGATACTTTCAACACTATATACAATACTTTGAGATTTTATTTTTGAGACCCTTAATTGATGTTGAGTTGTTTTTTTGTAAAACAATTGTATTTGATCCTTTGGTTAAATTCTCCCTTCTTAGGATAGTCCTAGCACACACTAGGGTCAATCAGTATTGAACCCAGCTTTTATGAAGCTACAGATTGCATATGTCTTAGTTCCAATATTTGATATGATGACCATTTGGGTAAACTCAAGAAATGCACCAGAGGTTGTCAACTTCAATGTCCATATCATAACAAGGGTTAGACGGACCTATGCTAGTATTCCTATTCAATGTGCCCAATGTACAATCTAGATTCAATGCATTATCAGCCCCACCATAGCCCTTGTTGTAAAATTCCTCTCAATAGCTTTCTAGGTTTATGTGAAAGTGTCAAAGAATTTATCTGGGTACTGCTATAGGTGCTTTACTAACAATTCTAATTCAGAAGATACTCATATTAAATGACATCCACTGAAAATAAACCACCAAAAGTTCAAACTGACATATTCCAAGCAGAAGATTCACATAGGACTACCAAATATAGCTCAGAAATAGAAGTAATGAATATTCATATTAATTCCCAAAATGACATCCACTACAGCCAAAAGACTACCAATATTTTATGTTTTCAATAAACACATCTAAATAAGGGACGCTGAGTATAAAAACTTGGGACTGGTGCGTTCCTTTTGCTGGTTTCCAGATGACTGTCTCACATGCAATGAAGAGTCCAGAAGTTCATATTATGCCCAGATGTTTGCATTCACCCATACCAGAGATAAGGAACTTGTGTTTCCATTAGTGATCAGCATTCAATACATGAGTTAGTGATGCCAAGACTTATGGATAGTGTAAATTCAAAGTCATTTAGTTTATACACAGCCTTTAGAGAGAAATTTGCTTGGTCGTTGCAAGGGTGCACAACAACTGTTATACGGTTAGGAAACTCGTGCTAATCAATATGATTACTCAGCCCTTTTCACCATATTCGTCCAACAGATGGCATGTGGAATATCAACCCTCAAGCTCAGGTAAATGCAACCCAACAACTCCAACTAGAACTGAGAACTTGTAAATGTATGTCTTAGCTAGTAAAAGATTGTAGTTCTACCATAAAAATAAAAGGGGACTCATGTATTGAAAGATTAAAGTTTTGATTCTATCCCTTATAAACTCATACGATTCCACCCAAAAATTCTATGTGTTGCAGACTGGTATTCGTGCCTATTTCTTCTCCACACTGAACCAAAAAGGAGCATATTCGGCTCCCTTTCCCTTGGCATTTGAAGAGGCGAGGGATGAAAATAGAATTACTTCTCCGCAATGACCCTCCTTCTATGAAATTGAAGATTCATCGCATGATGTCGAATTGGAGCTGAGAGGAGACATAGAATTAAGAACGGGAACCAGATGTCTCCTCGTTGTTTCTGAATAGGGGTTTCTGCCATTTTATTGGTAAAGAGTGGAGAATTTCTTTCTTAGAACCCTTTTTTTTTATAAATATTAAACATTTTATTAGAAAATATAATGGAGTTCATAGCCAATAGATTTCATGACTCGCACATATCGATCATGAATATTTATAAAAATAAACAAGATCTCGTAGTTTTCAGCTCACAGGTTTCATAACTAAAAACGAAAATAAGGATTTGCATACAACCATAGTCTAGCTCGATTGGTACCAACACATGTGGATCGTATTCATAGCTATCATCATCAAATCCCTCCACCTCGTGGGCCGAGGTACCGGAAGATGCTTCACACCCTACTTCATTATTTCTAAGGCATCCAAAGGGGTCGGAGCTGAGAGGCGCCACTGCGCTTAGAATGAGTGACTGGAGATGGAGCAGGCTAGGTGACAGGATTTCGGGCATCGACACCGCTTTAGTATATATCCTTCCATTCAGACTGAGGTTGAGAGGATCGATCCCCAGACCTATGTGTATATTTCTCAAATGCTGATGCCCTTCATGCAACTTCAAGGTGGGTTTTGGAGGACCCACTTCGATTCCGGGAAGTGAAAGATTAAAATTTTGTTTCTATCTCTTAGAAACTCATAATATGCTTCCTGCCACTCAAAATAAAATATTAGAAACTCATAAGAGCTTCCCCCACCCAAAATAAAAAACTCGAGGTGTTGAATATTGCCACTCAAAATAAAAAAATTTAGGTGCTGAATATTGGTAGATGTTAAGTCATCAGTTTAATTTTTTTATTCGGGTGCTATTCTTGGGAATTTTTGGACATAATCATGATCTATATGTAGGTGTTATTCTCGGACATGACCATTATGTAGCCTCACCACTTCCTAACTAAAAAAAATTAACAAAAACAAAAAAGATATAATTAATAATAATAATAAAAAAAAAAAAAAAAAAAAACCTAGGAAGAACTAGATAAACCCAACCAAAAGAATTAAGTTCTAGATCATGTCAAATGGAATACTAAACTAGCACAAACTCATCTAACCCAAACTATTCCAATCAATACTAAGCCCAACTATTTTGAATATTGAGTTTGCATATGACTAAGTTCCAATATTTGATATCTTAATGATTTGGTTAAAGTTGATAAATGCACCATAAGTTGGCAACCTCAAGTTGACTACCATAATGACATTTAGACTATGCAATTATTTAGTATGATGATTTTAGTATTTTGGAAACTACATTTAGTATTTTTGGCTCAACCGTGCCCATGCAATAAATTCTTGTTGAGCAAGATCCATATTACTAAAAACTAGATTTGGTGCTTATAGGTATCTGTATGTTCTATGGGGCTTGGATATAGCCAATATGTATGTCTTTCTAGGTGAAACAAGAGGTAGAGAATATGATGATTTGATTGGAGGAATGCATAAAAATTGATATTGAAAGGGATCGTCATTGATGGAAGTGAAAATATTTTGAGGAGTCCTATGAGTTATCAAAGTGAAGATGTTTTTTCTTAAGAAAGTCCAAATATAGTGTCAGTTATTGTAAGTGATGATAAATAACAATTCAGCAACCAATAAATAATTGCATATCTACATTGGTTTGAGGGATAACTTTGCATCCTATCATATGTATTTACTTCTCATTGTCATAAGTGATTATAAATAAAAATTCAATGGCCATCAAATAATTGAATTTGGATGCAGAGTTAGTATATTGTATGTAGTTACTTCTCGCTGTCATTTCTTTTTGACATTTGTACATATGTGCATGAATAAAACTGAAACCAATCATATATAATTCGAATGAATTGTGAAATAAGTCTAATATTAATTAGAAAATTAGAACTTATGTGGCTAATAAAAAAGCCCGATTTTGATCTA
The DNA here is from genome assembly GCA_034641835.2 of Pinus albicaulis. Taxonomy (NCBI): domain Eukaryota; kingdom Viridiplantae; phylum Streptophyta; class Pinopsida; order Pinales; family Pinaceae; genus Pinus; species Pinus albicaulis. Next base: position 1,095,760,585 of record CM076583.1, read on the forward strand.
ACGTAATAATTTCATGTGTAATATAAATGACTTCACTTAAATTCCCTTGATAAAGTTTCACATTTCATTGTCAATCAAGCAAATCTAAAAGTGAGGGGAAGAGGGTTCATCAATTACCCTTACTCACCACATAAGTAAAAAACTAGCATCCATAATTTTACCACATAGTTGCATAAAATCAAGGGTACTAATGTGCTCAAGTAGTCATAATAGAGGTGGGGAACATGATACAATTTTGAAATGGTAGATCATAGCTGACAAAATAACTAAAAAATTTCAATGGGACCATGTTTATCTAGTGAATATGGTGGCATTTCATTGGGCCAACCATCAAGATTCACTTCTTCACAGGCATAAATGAGAGGTTTGGGAGAGGTGCAATTTATGGGTTAACCAAAGACTAAGTGTGATGTATCCTTCCAAGCCATTTCTCCCACAAATGATGGCACCCCGCATCTTAGGAAGAGTTGAAATGAAACCTTCAAAAATTATTAATACACACCCAAAAAAGGAATAACATATCATTTATTGCAACATTCACTTATCATTCACCTTAAAAGAAACATGAAGAGAATGATAATAAGTGTCACTAATCTATACCTCTTGCATGCACAACTTCTCTACTCAATCAACCACTAGGAGGCCTTACTAATAGAAACAAGCAAATGTAGAAATAAATGAAATATAGAAGGATAACTAGAAGAATGAGAATGATCATACCTATGGAGTTGGGGTTCACATCTTCATTATCATTTGGATGGACTTGGGTTTTGGGCTTCTTGTCACAATCCATTCATTAACACCTACCACCACTTTTCAAAAAACCTCCTTTTCTATCTCTTTTCTCTTGACTTCTCTTATTACCAGGGACAACCAAAAATGTACATAGATATCTATAGCAATAATAGGCGTCGAGGACATCAGAAAATTCCTCCCTCACTCACGTTTTCCACTTTTTTTTTCATTTGAATACCTAGTAAATATAAATCTCGAACATGTCGAACACTTGCCACAACGTTTCATAAAACCTTATTTTCTATATATTTTCTCAAGACTCCTTCTATTTCCAGGGATGACCCCAAATGTAGATAGATATATGTAGCAGCTATAGGTGCGAAGGACATTAAAAAAATCCTCCCTCACTCATATTTTACACTTTATTTTCATTTGCATGCCTAGTAAATAAAATTCTTGAACATTGTGATGTGTCAATGGGGGAGCTTGTTATTTTGGTCTTCTGTGGTTTTTAGTATGTTCGAGTTGTTTGTATGATAGAGGTGCATGAAGGTGGTATTGAAGTAGGTATTGCTAGGGGTCGCAGTGCTTCTCTGTGGAATTCTCCATTTCTGGTGCTTGGTTTGGAAATTGGTGTGCCTAGTGGTTTGGTGGGTGGTTCTTGGTGTCTAGTGGGGATAGGAGAGTCGCCCATTTGGAATACATAAATTCGATATCCTAGTGTGGGTTGTGTGAAGCTTCTTGGGAAGCATCAGCCTGGGGTGTGTTCCTCCCACCTTCTGCTTCTCCAGTTGTTCAGTTTCTTGCTGAGTTTCCCAATTGATGGCAAGATGGTAGCTAGGACATAGCATGTGGTTTCCTGAGGAAATTTAGGGGGGGGAGAGAGATCTTGTTTTTGGGTGTGGTGGTAGGGGAAATTTCCAGTAGACCGAAATCTGATAATGGTTGGAGTTGGCCGTCCTGGTTTTATCACAATGAGACCATCCTCACGGCGTGAGAAATCCTCACCCTCGTCTAAGCAAGGATATGTGGGCTTAGATGACATGGACATAGTGGTGGTAGGAACACGCCAATGTGGTAAGACCATAGGTCACTCCCAGATTGCTGGTGTGGGAATGCGAGGCGGTCGTGGTGGATGAAAAAAATCCTCCTGTGGTAATGGAAGTGTAAGGTAAAAAAAAATGCATCATCAGGGTGGTGGACAACAAGGAGGAATATCTAATTGGGGAACTTGTATGCGTGTAGTTCCTGGCCCCCGGTAAATTCAACATTGTTTTCTAAAAAACTGTCATGACCTAATTCAAACTCTGATGGATCGGGTGGATGCAGTAGAATGGATTCATAGGGAGGAGCATGTTGAGTTGATGGCCACTTTGGATAGGATGCACTACTTCCAGTGCCTGGTCAAGGAGTGAGTATTGGTGGTGGTCTAGCGAGGCCAAAACCACCTTGTACAAAAAGTGAAAAAGCTGGACACTTGGCTCGCACACTTCTAAGGGCATGTCCATTGCAAATTCCGTCCACCATCCCCTCTAGGAACAACCCTGGAAAAACCATCGTCCATTACGTCAGATGACTAGTATTCTCTCATGGATTTTTTATGTATTACATGTATTTTGGTGTCTTTGACCCTTTCATTTATGGATGTTGTCCTTAGCCTCATTTTTTATTTTTCTCACTTGTTGCAAAATTTGGTGAACAAACCCAGTCGGGGTGAGACCACCTGTTTTTTGCTTTGTTGGTTAATATACATATTTTTCACCATATGAATGAATATAGACTTACAAAAAGAAATTTTATGTTTATCTATTCATTAAATGTAAATATGAAGATTTGACCTTAGATTTAAAACAAGAGTCACACTTTTAACATAAATCAATGAAGTTTAAAGATTAAACGTTATGGCCAAAGAAATATAAATATACATATTAATTTGACTATCTAAATATTACCTTTACTAAAACTATAATGAAGGCATTAGTGTAAAGTAGATAGATATTGATACATGCAATTATGTTAATTGTAGACGAATCCATCTGCAGTGTTAAAATTTAGAGACAAAAGAGTATTCGGAATTTTAACACTGTAGATGGACTCAAAGACCCCTTTGTCTCTAAATCTTAACACTGTAGAAGGATTCAGAGACTCATTTAGTGAAATGTAACAACTCAATATCAAAATTACAAATTTTCATTTATGGAGTGACACAATAAAAAATTACTAACATAAATGACTAATTGATATACTTTTTGCACTTGTTATTTGGTCATATTTTTATTCTTGGAATATAATCGCCATTTTCATTAATCATTATTAATTTTGTCACTTATTATCTAGTCATATATTTTAATCCTAGACTAAATTAGTTATTTAAGTTAGTCACTTTTAGTTTAGTCATTTATTATCTAGTCGTATATTTTATTCCTAGACTAAATTAGTCATTTAAGTTAGTCGATTTTAGTTTAGTCACTTATTATCTAGTCGTATATTTAATCCCTAGATTAGATTATTCATTTAAGTTAGTCATTTTTAGTTTGGTCACTTAAAATTTCTAGACTTTAGTAGTATCTCACTTGAAATCATTGTAGCGACTAACGTTTTTATTCACAGTCATTAATTTCATCATTTTCTACTAGTGAATCAAGGTCAGTTATTTCAAGTTGATTTCAGTTAAACTAGTTCTAACTGTTGGAGGATCTAGTGGAAGGTAAATTGTGTAGTGGGACTTCAGTCTAACTCAGTGATGATCCCATCTGTGGTGGATATTCCAAGGCAGTGCAAAATTAATTATATACTATATTGAGTGTACATGAATTGTATTGGTAAGGTGATTAGCCCTAAGAAATTGCGCAAGCATTTTAGAGGAATTTCCTAAATAATAGGGGCCTAATTCCCTAGGACTTGCGCAAGGAAATAGGGGTTTAAGTAGAGGCAGAAATTGACTAAGTTTTGGTCAGAGTTTCTCAGTGAGCGGAGAGATAGGTTATTCACTTACAGGTTATGCTTAGAGCGAGCAAGCAATTGTAATACATCTCTATTCATCTGATTTAATGCAAGCATGCATAAGGGATTTTTAGTAGTTTCTTTCCCTTGGAAAAATACTATATTCATGTGTGTTATTTATCATTTCATTTTTGTGATTGATGTTCTAAATTGGGAATTGAATTCCACATAGTAGTAGATTAGAATTATGTCTTGTGATTTAGATTAAAATCGCATAAGAGTAAGAGTGTAAGTGTCTGTCGGGGGTTGTAAATGAATTTTAGGTGTCCCATGGACAAAGTGTGTTAGGACAATTTCATAATAGGACTTGCAAGAGGAAATACTATTATTGTGAAAAGGGGATGGAAAAATCAGTTTTAGACAAAGGGAGACTTTGGGCTAGACACAACACTAATTTCTCAATAACTTGGTTGGGTTCCCAAGTCGCAAAAAAAGTAATATTATCTATGAGGGCATGACAAATAGTGAGTTATGAGGTGTGTAGGGAATCCTAGGAAGTCTTAACACATGCTAGAAAGTTCCAAGGCATGTTAGGCATTCCAAGATGTGTTAGGTGCTAGGGTGTGGTGCCAATGTAGGCTAAGGAGTTCCAGGGAAAGGGAAGGGAGGACTAGTTTCAATTGCATGGAAATGAATGAATAAGAGTGTGTGATAGGGAGTGTTAGCAAGTTCTAGGAGTGCAAGGGATGGAGTGAAAAGGCATGATATGCAGTGCCAAGGCATGATAGAGTGTTAGGAAAGCATGCCAATATGTTCCAAGTTATAGGTTGTGCCAATGTGTGCCAAGGAGTGTTATGGAGTGTTAGAGAAACAGAAGGGAACACAAATATGTCATAATGCATGAAAATGAATGAATAAGAGTGTGTGACAAGGAGTTTAAATGAGTTCCAAGTGTGTTAAGGAGGAGTGACAAGGAATTTTTTGCAGTGCTAAGGAATGTTAGAGTGTTAGGGTGGCATGCAGCCAAGATGTTCCAATGTGTGCAAGGAAGTGTTAACTGGGATTACCACAGAAACACAAGGGAGCACTACTTCAAAATGCATGGAAATGAACAAATAAGAGTTTGTGATTGGAAGTGTCATTGAGTTATAGGCATGATAAGGAGGGAGTGACAACGTATGTTAGGCAGTGTTACGACATGCTAGAGGCCAAGGTGACATGCCAAGATTTCCTAGGTTCTAGGGTGTACCAACACGTGCCAAGGAGTGTTAAGGAATGTTATGGAAGCACAAGGAAGCACAAGGTAAAAATGCATGGAAGATCAACATGAATGAATAAGATTTTGTGACTGCGAGTGTTAATGAGCTCTAGGTGTGCTAAGAAGAGAGTGACAAGGTATGCTAGGTAGTTTTGAGGAATTCTATAGTGCTAGGGCAGCATGCCAAGATGTGCCAGGTGTTAGGGTTTGCCAATGCATGATAGGGAGTATTAGGGAAACACAAGGAAGCACTAGATCAAAATTCATGGAAATGAACGAATACGAGTGTGTGACAGGGAGCGTCAATGAATTATAGGTGTGTTAAGTAGGGAATGACAAGGTTATATGCTATGTAGTGCCAAGGTATGATAAACTACCAAGGCGTGTCAGGAAGTGCTAGGTTGTGTTAGGGTGTGTAAAATCATGCCAATGAATGTAGGAGATGCTAACACATGCGACATAGTGGCAAGGCATTTAAGACATGTGAGGTGCTATGGTATGTCAATATATAAATTGTGTTGCTTAGTTGTTTTACAACCATAGTTGAATGTGATGAGCCTTGTTATGGTAACTTGTCAAGTGGGATGAGTTGATATTGGACATGAGTAGCCTAAGATGACTTACATGTAGTTCTTAGGTGAAAAAGGGATATGTTGAATTTCCATGACATATGAGAATTTGGTTCTGGTCTTAGAATATTTGATGCAAACGCACTCAAGTGCCATAACACATCTACTTTGCACAACAAAATCTACACACATTAGGGAATCATCTAGTGCACATGACAATTATTAACTTTTTCAAACCGTTCGTTAAATTACAAACTATAATAGAATAGGTTAGAGCTCTTGTACCAGGGATCATGGCCCTTTATAGTCAAACTAATACAAGGAATACAACTAAGGCTTGGTGTTAGTATTTTTATAACCAATCTACCTTGAACAAGACAACACTTTAGCCACTTGTTGATGGTGGCCACACATAGCCCTTTCAATCCACATGTCCTGAGCATGACATCTGGCAAGTCCTCTTGCCTCCCATTATGAAACTCCTGAATTTTCCTCTATCAATGATCAAATCCTAATCAATGTATAAATAGGATTTAGTTGGATTCATTTGTATCATCACTTGACTTGGGATCTCTCTGTCTTTAGAGAAATTCACATTTTTCCTTGGAGGACTATTTTGGATGATGGATGCATTTTGATGTATGGATTTGGGATATTTTTATCTAGAGCTTTGTTTTTGAAAATGTGAAGCTGGTTCGATATACTCTCTAACATTGTGAGTGAAAATTTAACTCTATTCTTCTTGTTGCTACATACTATTGAATTTCAATATAACTAGGGCTAATTGTTGCATGATGGAAATGTGGAATTATGTGTCTATTTAGCTTATTTAATGTACAGACCATTGTTATATGAATGAAATGTATTAGAGATCATTTTATCTCAATAATATTGGACCATTTGTATGAAGTATAAATGCTTGAAGGTCACTTTTTGTATTCCTCTAACATTGGACACAGTTGACTTTCTGGGCCTCCTTGATCAAGAAACAAAATTCTTGTTCATTATCATCCCTGACTCCATATCCCCAAGTGAATTAGGCACTAGTGCCTCAAAAAGGGTGATGATTTCCCCCCATTTTTTAACAATTTTCCACTTTTCCCTAGGTCTAGCCCCATTATGTTACCTAGGGCATCAATTTCCCAGGAATCTAGCTAGAGGAAAGCTTCGATCCCCTAGAGGAAACTTCCTTGGTGGGTCCCCTCACTCTCCTCAGAATTTGGGCCAATTACAATGGTAAAATCTCCAGATACCTCAAGCCCTAGCTCTAGGATCAAGTTTTTCGTAGGTGTTCCCAAGGCTAGAACCTAGTAGGATCAATTTGACACATCGAAGTAAAACAAATTTCTTTATATATTCCCCTCACATTGTCCAGGATAGGAACATCATTCATTGCTAAATTCCATCCCCGAACCTTGGATGTGTCCACTTGGCCCCATGTGGTTCCATTTGGTGTCAAAGGCCTTTCATCAAGGACCATTTGGGAATCAAAGTTACCAAAGGATTTTATGGATTGAGAGCTTCCTTCATAAGTATTATTCTTCTCCCTCAACCCTTCAATCCCCCTCCTCTCTCCCTATAAGATCAAGTCCCTTTCTTAAAAGGAAAGCAAGTCCCACTCTTTATTATATCTTAGGGAAAGGGTTTCTAGGGCTAGTGAACTAGGGCTAGGGCTAGTTGGCTGGCCCACTTTACTGCTACTTTAGTCCTTCAAAGTCTACACATTCTTAGGCCCTATACACCTTCCCTTATACCAATCTTTTTGTCCTTCGCAAGTACAAGAGTTAGGGCTCTTCTTTGACAGTAACCTAACAACCCTCCAACTGTACTTGGACTACCACCAATCCACCCAACCACAGTCAATTATTTTTACTAATCTTGGGCCCATAATATTTTCTTCATCTATGGATCTTCAAATCTTCCACCTAACAATGTTTTGAGTCTTCTCAAAATCATTGTTCTTGTGTATCAATAATTTGATATTTATTGTCCAATCTATGAACAAATATGAGCTACTCCTCTTATCATCCTTCTAACAATATGTAGATTACTGAACTAGGGTTACAAATCAACAACTAACAGTCCATTGACTAATTTTTTATAGGTTTCTTTAGATCTCTGCCTAAAACCCTCTAGATAGTCCACCAAAATCAACTCCTCTACATTTCAAACCATTCTTCATATGGCACATTTGTTATGCATGCTCAATCTTATGCTCAGGTACCACCCTCCTTTGGATCTACCTTCTCCACACATACTGAATCTACAAACCATCCTCCATATCTACAGTCTATATTGCAAAAATAATTCTCGCTCTAAGGGTCACAACCACTTTTCTTCTACGCAAATTTGTCACAGTCTTAAGGGCACACCTTATGAACTAAACATGATAGGAAACTGTCCTAAATAGGGCACTATACTTATGTACTTCTAATTGCAGTAGAACAAACCCTATCCACCCATAGAAAAAACCACAACTCTTGCCTCCATAAGAGACTCGACCTAGCTCATATGGATCCATATATTATAGGAATTTCTTTGACTGTATCTTGACATGAACTTTAGAGCTCAATGTCGACCCTCAAACTAGGGTTACCTCAGTCAATATTATGCCTGCGTCTACTTCTATTCTGGCTATAAATTACAATGCAAGCCCTTCTCCATTTATGTTGGTCTCTATCACAGACATTGCGGCCTACTAACCACCACAAGACAAGATCGTATCAACCCTATCTTTTATTTCATGTATAAAAACTAACCAACAGGATTCAATATGACCTTTTAATGTACTAAAACAAGATATTGAATCCTTCCTACAATTTGTGGAAATAAAACATGATTGCACAATCACATATAAGTAAGACAAATAAATTATCAATTACACAACAAAAAATGTATCTGGGGAAAACAAAACCCCTCTATTTTTATTGTGTATTAAGTCAAGGAATCATGAAACAATACAATTATTAATCTCTCATGAGATTCTCCACCACCCTGCCAATTGTCTCCTACTAATCTAGGGAAAATCAGTTTAGTACATAGCCAATTGTCAACCTTCCTTTAGACTACCCTACTCACGCAATTCCTAGGGAATTAGATCCATATTAATTAGGAAAATTAGCCTTCCTTGATTGCACAATCCATCATGTCATCCCAATAACTTTATAATTGCACATGGGAAATTTTGTATGAATACAACTAATATTTATGTTCCCTTTAACCTCTGTCTCAACTAGGTCTTCCTCGAAACTGACATGCATGCAACTATTAATAGCGAATGATCAGTTATCTAATTGATCGATCACTCATTGTGAATTAAATATAATTTAATTCAGTGGACCTCTCACTAGCTCTTCACTCAGTTATAACTAGTTAAACTAATTTTAACTCAATTAATTGAGTTAAATAATTCACACCTACATCCCACTAATGCATCAACTACAACTGGACCCCCAAAATATTAGAATCCAACTACATGCCTCATCTTAGACCCTCATTCTCCAAACATATGTAGGAACACAATAAAATACATAAATAAACATGAAAATAGAGATGCAGTAGGAATAACACTTCATTTCATTAATATCAAATACTAAAAAATGCTTACAGACAAAATGGAAAATAAACTAGCTTGGGCGATGGTAGCTTATCTCTAAGAAGAGATGTGGTGGCTACATGCATCTAAAATGTGTTACAATCAGGCTCAAAGGCCTTTTTATTATTGAGAGATAATAGAAAACCCTAACCCGAGGAGATATAACACCAAGAGTTTATGGGCCCCATTGGGGGTAGTTTGGCAACCAACTTCCCGACATCCTAACGTGGTCATATGATCTCTATTTGACGCACATGATACCTAGTTAGAAACATCTCTCTAAGGACTACAAAAAATAACTTGATTTATAATAAATCACCAAAAATTTCATGTCCAAAAAACATCGTTTGGGGCCTCAAAACGGCTCTGGAAGTTCAAGACCGAAAAAACTGACAAAAATAGTAAATTTTGCTATAATTAAGGAAACTAAAAAACTGAAAGAGACAATGGCGAGAGCCCAAGTGGAATAGGTGGGTGGCCATCAATATCCACCTTGATCACCTTAACTTGAATTTATTGAGCTAAATCAATCATCATGACTTAGTTAACTAACACAAGTTTTTATGAGATGATATTACAATTTATTGTCCTATTTGTTTAAGGGAAAAATAAATTAGATGCCTCTCATTCCTCACTCCTCGTACATCAAAATTCCTCAAAATTGTAGGTGCATTTTATTTTTGTCATTTCTGGTTGGCAATTTCACTGTTTCTTGTTGCAAATTTCAACACTCCCTCTCAACAAGAAAGGAATTCAATCTATCTTGATCCAGTACCTTTGGAATTCTTCATGCAACACTTCTCTACTATTGTTTGCACCTGCAAATACTAAAATTGAATAGTCTTCGAACAACTGAATCAATATAATGCATTTGGCATCAGATTCTCCTGACTGCTGCTAGCTACTCCATCTGTCTACTGGACTCCCTACGCTGCTGCTAACATTTACATCTATGCCCTTTGCACTATTGCCAACTCTTATATGCACTCCAGTATCTGAGATCGGTCACTCTAATTTCTGTCTTCCTGACGTTTGACTGCATCAATCTAACTGATCCTTATTGCTATTGTTGTACTATGGACTCCTCGTATCTAGGTTCGGTCCATGAGAAAAACAATCTCAATGGACCCTACCCAAATTTATTACCTTTGGATTATGTCTAGACATCACCCCACCTTTCACCTAGAGGTATGGTTGCATGTGCTCCCGCTGCCCATCTGGCTCGAAATTTCCCCCTCATGGAGGTCTCTGCTTGAGTGGACACTTCCAATTGGTATCGTCTCTACCTCTCCAATTGTGGCTGCTCCACAACCTTCTGAGACTACTTCTAAGGTTGCATGTTGAGAGGTAATTTGTACTTCCTCTCAACAACCAAGTCTCTAACCTCTGCTTTGCTCCTCAAATATTTGCATGAATCTGGTACCTCAAGTGCATATAGGTTCTTGAATCGCGCACATTGTAATTGTCCCACTGTTACAAAATTTTCTAAAAAAGAGTTGATTTTAAATCGACAATATCTCCCTCATCCGAGCTCCTAATTGATTTTCAATTTGGGTAGTTTTCTCCAAGGAGTCCAAATATGTATTTTTTTAACACCAAAATCTTCAGATATTCTTTGCAAACTCGTCGCCCAAAAATTCCTGCTCTAATACCATGTAGAAAATCTAACCAACGAGATTCAATTTGATCCTATAATGTACTAAAACAAGATACTGAATCCTTCCTACAATTTTCGGAAACAAAACACGATCGCACAATCACATATAAGTAAGAGAAAAAAATCATCAATCACACAACAAAATATGTATCTGGGGAAACAAACTTCTCAAAACTGCTCTATCTCTATTGTGTATTAAGTCAAGGAATCATGAAAAAATACAATGCTTAATCTCTCATGATATTCTCCAGCACTTTGTCGATTGTCTCCCGCTGATCTAGGAAAAATCGTTCTAGTACTTAACCAATTCTAAACCTTCCTTCAGCATGCCTTTCTCATTCAATTCCCAGGGAATTATCTCCCTATTAATTATGAAAATAAGTGTTCCTTGACTGCGCAATCCATCATGGCATCCCAATGATTTTATAATTTCACATGGGAAATTTTTTATAAATACAAATGATAGTTATGTCCCCTTTAACCTCTGCCTCAACTGGGCCTTCCTCGGTACTGGCATGCGTGCAACTATTGATAGTGAATTATCAGTTATATAATTTATCACTCATTGTGAATGAAATCTAATTTAATTCACTGGTTGAACTCTCACTAGCTCAACACTTAGTTAGAACTATTTAAACGGTTTTAACTCATTAAATTGAGTTGAGTAATTCACACCTGCACCCCACTAATGCATCAATTGCAACTGGACACCAAAAATATTAAATTAATCCCTCTACATGCCTCATCCTAGACCCTCAACTCAAATTTATTGAGCTAACTCAGTCATCATGACTTAGTTAACTCACACAAGTTGTTATGAGATGAAATTACAATTTATTGTCTGATTTATTTAAGGGGAAAATAAATTAGACGCCCAACATTCATCACTCCTAGTGCATCAAAATTCCTCACCAGTGTGGGTGCATACTTTTTTTGTCCTTTCTGGTTTCTAATTTCAATGTTTCTTGTTGCAAATTTTAACATCAGAATTTTATGTGGCCTTCACACAAAATACCGTTGAAATCACGTGCCCAAATTCTCATGAGCAACCTCTCTTAATCTCGATCTGCCATAACAGAACCAACAATATGCCATCCTACTTCATAGCTCAAACAAACCATTAAGGTATGAAACATTCTTGTGAACCCTCACATGATGATATTTCTCTTGGAGGATGATCATGGCCTCCCTTTAGCAACCCTTACTTGGCCCTCTTACTCGACCTACTTTAGGACTACATCTCTATTCACCCCCTTGATCAAATGAGCTCCTTCTCACTTGATGTTATTTCCTTCATCCTAAGGCCTCCTTAAATAGTTTTTCTGAGACCACTTAGGAACCCTCTAGAACTTACGGGTTTTAACCACTTAGACCTTAAGAAATATTAATATTAATTTTTAATTTTATTTTATATTTTAAACCCCATCTTCGGTCCAAAATACCTTTTCTTGGCTTCTTTGCCCACAAAGCCTTTTGTGACCAAACTCACAAAAAACCATCTCACTAGGCTTCTGGAGTACCTCCCAAGCTACACAATTCAACAACATATTCTAGCTGTAGTAACCATAACTTGGTCAAGCTATTGTAGTCAAGCAAGGTCTTGGTTGGGCTCCCAAGTTGCAATTTAAGGAAGGGTAGTTGTGAGGGCATGCTATCTTATAGGGAGGGTCAGTGAATGCACATTGGGAATGAAAAGGAATGCTAAAACATTTCGGACAATATCAATGCATGTTGAAGAATGTTAGGGAGTGTAGAGGCATATCAAGGGATAACTAGGTCAAAATGCATGGAAAGGAATAAATAAGAGTGTGTGCCAGGGAGTTTCAACAAATTAAACTATGCTAAGGATAAAGTGTGTTAGGAGAAGTTCATAATAGGATTTATTGGAGGCAAGCCTACATTGTTATATGGGGCTCAACATAGCAGTTTTAGACAAAAGGAGATCACTTTGTGCTAGGCACAACATTGTTTTGAATTTAGCCATTCTTTTATATGAGATGTGGAAGACTTTGGCTACAAGCTCATGTTTTAAAATATTCTATATAATTGCATATTGTACATTGTTGTGTATAATTTTTGGGGCACTCGACCTGTGTCGGATTATATCTTGTGTGCCTTGTGCATCTTAGGGTTCTTGCAAACTCTCAGTTAATGTTCTACTGTCTATATGAACTTACCATACATGTGAAATATTTCCTATGTAAGCTATGTTTCTTAGTTGTTTTACTGCCATGGATAGATCATGTGATCCTTGTCTTGTTAAATAGTTAAGTGGGACAAGTTGAGCTTGGACATGAGTGGCATAATATGAGTTATAGGTAGTTCTTAGGTGAACAAGGCACAATCTACTTGTAGTAGGTGCAATTAGTCAAGTTGTTACGATTGAAGCAAGCCAATATTGTCACATGAACTGCAGTAGCCAAGGAATTTATTGGGTTCCCAAGTCGTGAAAAAATGTAAAGGTTAGTTGTGAGGACATCAGTGCCAAGGCGTGATAGGGAATGCTAAGATGTGTTAGATAGTGTGAAGGTATGTCAAGCATGCTAAGATGTGCCAAGTGCTAAGGCATGCCAAGATGTGCAAGGGTGTGTCAATGCGTGCCAGGGACTGTTAAGGAAAAAAATGGAGAAAAAAGTTAAACTTCAAGTAAATGAAGACATGAGAAGGTTAATAAGTCATCAATTTACCGTTTCCAGGAGGGACATGCTAGGCACACCAAAACTAGGAACAAATAGGTGCCAAGTGCAAAGTCTTAGTGCATGCTAAGTGCCATGTCTTCCTTTTTTGCTTCTCATATAATTTCCAATAGTTGATCTCGAATAAATTTAATATTAAACCATGCCAAATCATACCAAGGCATGTCAACATATTCCATACATGCATGCTATTAAGTGGAAGGACATGTTGAAGAGTGCTAAGGTGTGCTAGAGAGTGCTAATGCATGTTGAGGAGTGTTAAGGAGTAATAAGATAGAAAATTAAGGGAGCACTAGGTAAAAATTCATGGAAGTTAATGAATATGAGGAACTTGTGCCAGGGACTAGTGTTAATGAGTGCTAGTTTTCATGCCAAGGATGGAGAGACATGGTATGTTAAGGATTGGTAAGGCATGCTAGGGAATATCAAGGTAGGTTAAGAAGTCTCAAAGTGTTCTTGGGAGTTCCAGGGTGTGCTAATTATATGTGCAGGGTGCCAAGGTATGTCAATATGTGTCAAGAAGTCTCAAGGAAACAAAAGGAAGAACCAATAAGGGGGTTAATAAGTCAGGACTTTATCTTTTTCAAAAGGGGAATGCTAGCCACACTAATAATAGTTCATAATACATGCCAAGTGGCATTGTGTGTCAAGTGATAATGTATGTCGATGCATTCAACCAAGGTGTTCCAGGGCATTCTAGGGACTAAATGCATGCCAACACATGCTAGGAGAGTTCTATGTTGTTCTAGCACATGCCCCCATGTACTTGGACGTCAGTTCATGAAAATATGTTCCAAGACATATGAGGTGCTAAGAAATTTTAGTGTGTGCCAAAGCATTAATTTAAGGCATGCCCACATTTTTTAGGAGTGTTAGGTCTTTCTCATTAATAGAATTCGCAGAGCTTGATTATGTATTAAATAACATACTTCCTACACACACTAGTGGGAATTTATCTAAAAGGAATTTTTTTTAGATAATAAACTTAATAAATATGAATCATGTGTTGACTCATAGGAAAATGCCATTCAATTAGTCATTACTTAAGGGAAATGATACACACTAATTACTTCTTAAAAACTGACTCTGTCTAACCACTATGGCCTTGGACATATTATAAAAAATACTCCATAATAATTGTATTAATTCGTTATCTTTTGACAAAAAATATATTAACACAAACATAACTTCATCAAAAACTCATTGGAATGATCAATGGTGACGAAAATTTTTTGACCGTCACCAAAAGTAACAAAAAGAGCATCGGTGAGGGTCATTAAAAGTTCATTACTAGAAGTGTCACCAAAGATGGAATTAGAGATGTGCCTTTAATGACCCTCACCAAAAGTGTCATTGAAAATGGCTTTGGTGACAGACATTAAAGGACCATCACTATATACACTCACAACGATGCTTTTTAAAGGACCGTCAGCATATGTGACATTGCTGACAGACCTTAAAGGTCCTTCAAAAGCATGAACCTTACCAATGTCCTTTTTTCTTGTAGTGGCTTCTCCAATAAGTGTACATTGGAATAACCGAAGACGGACAAAGTCATCGGTGTTGGAGTTAGACGACTACCACATGTGGAAAAAATGAACATGGTTGGAAAGATCCTCTCCAACATTTCCTTCAAACTTATGGATGTCTAAAGGAAGCTTGGTTGGTGTTACACCATTTTTTGGTCATCTAACCTATTATCATTAGATGGACCCAAGTACACCATGTAAGACCAATTTTACTCCAAGTAAAATTGCTTTCATTATTAAAATAACTTAATAAATCACCTTTATTAAGTTGTTTATGGTCTAAATAGGAAACCCCATAAGGAAATATTAAACAAATATACATTTGTTTGATTTTCCTCAAGAAATAATTAGTTAAATAGTAGTTTAATTATTATTTCTGGTTATATTTAACCCAAAACAAGGAAATTAATTAGATAAATCATTATTTATCTTATTATTTTCTAAGAATAATTGTTTAAATATTATTTAAATAATATTATTTGTTAAATATGACTAATTCACCCTTAAATAATCAAATAAATTATTATTTATTTGATTATTGCTCAACCATATCCTTAAAATGATAAATAAATCATTTATTTATTTATTATTACTTAATCACATCTTTAAAATAATAAATAAATCATTTATTTATTTATTATTTACAAATAAGGGGATTTGACTCAAGTCAAATACCTTTTCCCTCCAAAAAATATAATAAAATATTCCATAAAAGTTGGATCTAGATTTGGTTAATAATATTTTAATTATGCACCAAGATCTAGACTAACTCAATATTTTGTTATAGATAGAAGGGTTTTCCCATTCATTTGTCACATTTTTTTGCCTAAATATCACTCTGGATCTCAACACTTGGTTTGGCTATTGATCCATAATCATAGCCATACTTTTCCATTTTTGTTTGGGTTTTCTACACCATCAAGAGATAGAAGTTTTAAATCTAAAGTGCTGAGGACTCACAAGAACCCATCCCAATTTGGAGAATAGGGAACACCCTCTTGTGTTTTCCTCCCAGGTGCCATTAATAAAATTATTCATTGGATATGTTCTTCTCTTGTCTATTGGATCTATGGAGTGAATCTTATTTTTCTACTATTTAATGTCTTCTAATGCATAGATCTAGATTTTTGCAACATTTGTCTTAATCATCTAATTTCATATCTGAAGATATTAGCAGTCATTTCTGCTATTAGGGCTATAAGTTATGCATAGCTAAAGTGGTATTTTTTCGTACACTTCGAATAAAGATTCATACTAACAACTGGTGACTCCACACGGGTTTACCATTACGACCTTTTTCGTTTTTCTGATCCTTCCATATCCAGCTGCTTCAAACCCTAGGATTTCTCTTCAGCCCCTTGTTTTGCTTATTCTTGATGTTTTTTTTAATCCATAAAACCATAAAACGATAAATATTCTAACATTCGCGTGTTTTCAGACCCATTGCGCAGGTGACATACATCACTCGCAGTTGAGACGACAAATTTTTCTGAAATCTACCGTTGAGAGTGCCGGAAGTGCAGGTCAAACTTTTCTGCCCAAAACCTATGACCTGGACCTCCAAGATGCACTTTATAGCCCAAAAAGTGTGACCTCTGCTGAAAACAGGCCAAAAACTGCAACCTGGACTTTCTGCACGGATTTTTCTAAAAGTTTTTTGGGTTTTGCTGAGCCTCTGTTCAAGGTTGTCTGACCTTCGTCTCCACCCGTTTTGGACCTGTACTTCTATTGTTTAGCTCAAATAAGTGGGAACCTAGCCCCATAGGGCTTCAGTACCCTCCATTTTTCTGGAAGCATGTTTGCGGTTGCAGGTTGTCTAAAATTTCATAGTTTTCAGCCATTTTTCATATCTAATATCTCATTTTTAGATCCACTTCAAATTGACTTGTTATCCATCCAAATCTCCTCTTTTAGATTTTTTTTGGTTTTCCCTTAGGGGGCACTCCGCTTCCTTCCTGGAGATAGCCTTTCGCCACCTCTTTTTACAACAATTTCCCTCTAATTTCTTGTTGTTCTCTGCACCACTTTCTAACAGATTTTTTCTTTTAGATCTCTGTTCCTCTTGACCCAAGATCTATTAGCCTATTTCAGTGTGTTTATATTATTTTTTTGTACTCACCTATTGACTAGTTGTTGAGAGGCCCACCTTCTTGGGTTTAGATCATTGCATTATTAGCTGTTTATTTTCTGTTTTGCAGGTCGATATACTATCATTTGCAAGGTTATTTATAGCTATGCAACAAAAAAATTTCTTTTTCTCTACAAATGTTTGGGTTTAAAAATTAAAATTTACACACTTTTTACACACACACCTTAACCGAAAAAGGGCTTGGTTAAAACCACCAATCAAAGACTCTAAAACATTGAAAACATTTGATCCTGCACCTCTTTGCCCTTGTTTCGACATTTTAATCACTTGATATCGCACCTCCCTACCCTTGTTGGTCTCTTTTTCCCTTGTGTTGTGTTTCTGTCATCACCATTGCACCACCAAGGTATTTATCCCAGAGACTTCTCGGCCTTCATCCTCAGTTTTGCGGTTGGACGACTTACTCCCCCACATACAGTTTGAGTTAGTCCTCCACCGAGTTTGCACATCGACTCTTCTTCTGGTCCTTTTTGTTCTCCTTCTCGTCCCACCTCCTGTTATCCCCCTAACATCTTCACTATGTATGGTGCAGGACCTAATGCTGGTGGTAACTCGGACCCTCCCGCCAGAAATACCACTAGTGGGACCACCACGGACACTACCCCGGCAACACCCTTCCTCCCTTTCGTGGCAGGTCTCAGCCTCCCTGATTTTGACCAGTTGATAAAAGACCCTATAAATCATGATGCTAGTTGGCCTGCTATGCCAACAAAGCTCCCTTCAAACATCAAAAAGTTTGAAGGTCTTGCTAGACAAAATCCTTCAAATCATGTTCGATCTTTCCACATGTGGTGTCCGTCTAATTCTATTACCGATGACTCTATTCGTCTTCAATTTTTCCAGCGAACACTTACAGGCGAGGCTTCTAAGTGGTATGTAGATCAGGCCCTCTCCTCTCATACCACCTTTGCGACTCTGGCTTAGCCTTTTTTGTCTTATTTCTAGCTCCCCCTATGTTACAAAACTGGTACTGAGCTCTTCACCTCTTTCCGCCAATCATCTGCGACCCTCCTTTCCGACCATGTTTAGGAATGGTGGAGAAGAAGGAGCCTTTGTCGAGCCCTTCCATTCGAGGACTGTGTCTACATGGATTGGTTCCTTAGGACTCTCTTGCCACCTATCGGGAAATACGTCACATCGCACTTTCCTCAAACTGAAAAGGTGATCTCCAGATTGCTTAAAGTATCACTTGATCTGCGCTGAGTTGGGTTATGTTTATACCGTCCTACCTGATATTCATAGACCTAGTGGTACCAATGCACTGGGGGCATCTCATGCTACTGATGGTATCGTTGGAACTCTCTTTAATCCATATGCTCAACCTCCCTTGGGCTATGGTTTATCTCAAGGAGGGGCCAGCTCCTCCGACACTTTTCCGCCTCCCAGTAGCACATATCCAGGATACGGCATGCCCCCCCCTTTTTCCCAACCTCCTATTTACCACACTGATACCCAACCTCCTTATTATCTGTATCCAAAGCTTGGTGCTCTAGCTCCTACAGCATTAGCACCTCCTCCTCCCTTTCCTTCTCAACCCTCGCAATAGCAACCAACACCCCCTCCGGGGCAGGTGTATTCACAACAGGGCACGATTAATCCTCCTCCCTGAAAAAGGAAGAGGAAATAAAATTAAAATCAAGCTACCTCTGGTAATCAAGGACCTAACCAAAGTAATTCTCCTTACACCCCAAATGAGCAACAAGGCACTCCGCCGAAGCAAGACAGGCCTCTTCATACGAACAAGCCCTATTCATGTTGTGGTGTTTATGGTCACTATACGCATGATTGTCCCCTTCTACCATAGATGCGATAGCTATGGGAGTCTCAAGAAACATTGAGAGGACAGCAAGCCATTCCTTCCATTCCTCCCAGTCGTGCACCTAGTCAATCAACTGTGCTTACCGATCCTTTCCCTCAGTAGGGATTTGTGGCCACCCAACCACCTGAAGGACAAGTGGCCACTCAACCTCTCCCATCTAGTTCCCCTGACTACCAGAAATTCATGATGTACTTTGATCAGCCTTCTGAACCTCCTTCTCTTGGCTCTTTACCTTCAGATGATACTCATGACCCCCTCGATCCTCTAGACGCTAACCCCAAATCTTACCTTGCTTTGAACCCAGTTTCACCGGTCTCTCTAATTCCTCCCGCTGCACCAGTGTCTCCGTCACCTCAACCGGAACCTTGTCTAGTTGCGACCATCTCAGGTAAGAAGGGAAAAGCTCTCAAGGGGGCACCAAATGATAAGCCCCCCCTCCCCTTGTTCACGTGCTCTTCTTCAGATTTTCCTACTCCCATTGGAATCCCTCCTCCTGATGCCAACGTGACAGAGCCTTCAAGCACTCCACATGAAGCTACACATGTGCGCCATTTTTCACATGTTGATGAGTCAGGTAGCCCTACCATGACAAGTGGTCCTCCTTCCACTAGTAAACTCATCTTTCACTCTGATGAATAAATTATGGAAGCACTAACCCATCCTGACTATCCATGGAACGATATGCACCATCATATGTACTTCCTCCCGTAGCAGTCCCACGACCAATATGATGTGGAAACTAAAGACTTCCTTCCTAACAGAGTTGATTGGTTTAGAAATCCCATCCATGTACCCGATTCTTTCGAAGAAGGAAATATGGCCAATATCTCCCCTACCATTAATATTTACATTTTTGACAAACCAAGGGTTGAAGAAAATATCACATTGGGCGCCCATTTCACCACGGAAGAGATTGAAGCTTACACCAATTTATTAAAAGAATTTTGCGATATTTTTTCCTGGTCCTATTCAGAAATGCCTAGACTTAATCTTTCCATTGTCGAACACCATATCGATAGATGGCCTAATGCCCATCCTGTCCGTCAAAATATGAGACCCATTAATCCTTCCAGACGTGAATTTTTCAAAGCTAAAATCTATAAGCTCAAACAGGCTGGCTTTATCTATCCCATTGAATACACCACCTGGGTGTCCAATCTAGTTCCCGTTCTCAAGAAACAAGGCACAATCCATGTCTACATTGAATTTCGCGATCTAAAAAAATCTTGTCCCAAAGACAACTTCCCCACACCATTCATTGACCAAATCATTGATGAGTGTGCGGGGCACGAGGTGCTACCTTTAATGGATGGTTTCTCTGGATACAACCAAATTGTCATCCTTCATGCTAATCAACTCAAAACCGCATTCATTAGTTTTTGGGGAACCTTTGCCTACCGAGTCATGCCATTTGGTCTTAAAAACGCAGGAGCCACTTTTCAGCGGGATATGTTTTACTGTTTCCATGACCTGTCTCACATTATCCTTGCTTATTTAGATGACCTTACCGCACGTTCTAAACATCGGGCGCAACACCTTCACAATCTACGCAACATATTTCTCCGATGTCACAAGTATAATATCCGCCTCAACCCACTGAAGTGTGTCTTTTATGTGCCTGATGGCTATATTTTAGGCTTCATCATGTCTAAAGATGGTATATTTCTTGACCCATTAAAATTTCAAGCCATTCTTGAGCTTCCGATCCCCCGCACTTTAAGCGAGTTACAAAGCCTCCGAGGCAAAGCTAATTTTCTTCGCCGGTTCGTACCTGACTATGCCACCACCACACATGGTTTCCTTAGACTTCTTTGCTCCAATATCCCTTTTGTATAGGATGCCTATGCTCAAAATTCTTTTGGTTCCGTGAATCATGCTCTCACATCCGCTCCCTTGATTCGTCTGCCTAACTTTCATAGGGATTTCATCCTGTATATCTTCACTTCCACCCACTCTATCACTGGAGTCCTCATTCAGGAAGATGACAATGGAATTGAGAATGTCATCTATTATGTCAGTAAGAACCTGGTAGGACCTCCTGTATCCTACTCACACGAAGAAAAATTAGCACTGGCTATTGTGCTCCTGGTCCAAAAACTTTGTCATTACATCCTCATGCGTGAATAAATCCAACCCCATGGCCTCCCTATTGAGTTGTCAAATCATCAGTGGGAAGTATGCCCATTGGATCGTGATCCTCCAGGAATTCGATCTTGAATTTTTCACACCAAAAATTAAGAAGGGTTTAGCCCTCGCTGAAATCATTTTTGAACTACCTACAGGTAAGCAGGATTATCCAATTAATGATAGTTTCCCCGATGAACACTTATTCACCATTACCACTCATGACCCCTGGTATGGGGACATCGCTACTTATTTTCAGACTCAAAATTTCTCCCTCCATCTTGACCATGGTGCTCTATGACGTATCCGACACCAGGCCCCCTGCTACCTCTCCAGTTTGGCCACTACCCAGAAATTTATGTGTGCTGGGTACTTTTGGCCTTCTCTCTTTGGCGATTGCATTGAGGCAATCAAACACTGTCCCAATTGCCAACATTTTTCCCCCAAGGCACGAGCCCCTCCATCTCCCCTCCATCCTGTCATCTCCACTGGCCCCTTCTGCAAGTGGGGCATAGACACTATGGAGTGTCGACTGTCATCAGCTGGTATCCATAAGTATATCATCATGGCGGTTGACTATTTCACTAAATGGGATGAGGCCATGCCAATGTTTAACAACACGGCAGCTATCGCAACCCTATTTTTCTTCAACCATGTGATTGCTCGTTTCAGAGTTCTGAAACAATTGGTCTTATACCATGGCCGCCATTTTGAAGATGAGATATGGCACGAGCTATCCTCACTGTTGGGCTTTGAGCACCAATATTCCTCCTCTTATTACCCCCAAGGTAATGGCCAAGTTGAAGTGGTCAATAAAATTATCAAGACCATACTTCAATAGATGGTGGATAAGCACAAAACCAACTGACACCTTATGCTCTTCGCTGCATTGTGGGCCTATAGAACTTCTGTTAAAACTGCCACCTAGTTCAATCCTTTCCACCTTGTTTTTCGAGAGGAAGCAGTCTTATCGATCGAGTGTGAAATACCTTCCCTTCATCTAGCCGTTGAACTTCTCCCTAACACCCAACCTTTAGAACAGAGACTTATCATGCCTGAACGCACTTCTGAAGATCGTTGTGTTACATTACAAACCATCGAGGTGGCTAAGAAAAGCACCAAGGCTCAATATGATAAAAAATTCCAACCTCTTAGGTGAACTTGTTCTAGTGTATGACCAGGCCCATGATGTCCTTGGTCATGGGAAGTTTGATTCATTATGGCTAGGACCTTACATTATCAGTAAGGATTTGGGAAAGAGAGCATATCTATTAGAGGACTTCGAAGGCCATCCCCTTCCCAATCCTTGCAATGCACTCTATCTAAAGAAGTATTACCCTTAACATTTCCTTCTAGAAATGCATGTTTTATTAGGTAGCTAGAACATGTTAGTGATGTGATACTTCACCAGGACACATTTTTTCCAAGAAGCGCCACTTCACCCTTCCTCAAAATCGAATTTATTCACTTGCCACACTCGTAGAGGGGGAACCATGTTGCCTCCATAATTGTCCACGCTCGTGTCGACTTTCGTCGTGAGTTTGCATCTCGTAGTCATGCTTTTACGGTCGCCATTGGACCCCTCACATATGTGGCAACACCAAATAGTCACCTTTGTTTAGAGCATCCGAGTTGAGTCATCATTGCAATCATGGAGTCTATTCGGAGTCCCTTTGCATCCCGCTATATTCCTCCATCATTCACTGCTTGGTCCCTCTCTCATGTCGCATCTTATGGCCTTCAGTCCCACTGTCCCCTACCCCTCATCATGTTGTGTCAGTTACTGCTAGGTCATCCATGTCGTTTATGCTCTAACAAGGGAGGTCATCTGTTCGCTACTCAATTCCCCCATTTCATCATCCTCATTGGTGTCAGTCAGTCAGTCACTCTACTATTTTCTCTCCTGCCCTAGTTGAGGATCCCTTATTGCCTCACCTATGGCAGAACTCCTTCTATCGACATTAGCTCATTCATTCCAGAAAAGAGCTCTAGAGGGCAGTGTACCTTGGTTCCAGCTTACACTTTAGTTCAGTGCCTCAGATTAGGCAAAGGGACTCCTTATTGCCATTTGACTTGATTGTTTCTCAGCTCTATATCCTTTCAGCATGATCGAGACTCGTATACTTCATGGTTCAGTGATGCAGTAGACGAAATTGATGATTCTCGAGTGTGTGTGAGATGTCTCAACCCTCATGAGGGGGCAGCCCTACAGGTAGCACCCCACACACTCATATGACCTCTTCATTACAACATTCGATGTAGCTCCATACATTTGATGATGTCAGCCTCAACCACTTGCAGCGCTATTGTGTTTTCATGTATCAATTAGATTTTTAAAGCCATTTCCTATGTTCAGGAGCATCTGGGTTGCACTCATATCTCATGTACTCAGGTTTTATTGTACAAATCATGGCTGTTATCCCAGGCACAATATGTATGTGGGATTAATTATCATGTTATTCATCTGCCTCATTTTTATGCTAGCATATACCTTATCATTGTGTTCCATGGTTTTCTAGGTGCCTTATTGTTTGTACTATTTCCTCGGTGGGCATAGGTATGCCTCCCCCGCCACCTATAGTAGGTACTCACTCAAAAATACTTGGCGCACCTACAAGTCGCCTCCTCAAGGTCTAGTTCTTTCAGCACTTCAGTTTACCTTATACTTCTCTCTCTTTGACTTCCCCTTCGATGTCTAGTGATTGAGTTCTTACAACGTACTTCAGTCATACGATTAACTCCTAATGCTCAGACGCTGGAGGGAAATATGTTACACCATTTTTTGGTAATCTAACCTATTATCGTTAGATGGACCCAAGTACACCATGTAAGACCAATTTTACTCCAAGTAAAATTTCTTTCACTATGAAAATAACTTAATAAATCACCTTTATTAAGTTGTTTATGGCCTAAATAGGAAACCCCATAAGGAAATATTAGAAAAATATACATTTGTTTGATTTTCCTAAAGAAATAATTAGTTAAACAGTAGTTTAATTAATATTTTTGGTTATATTTAACCCAAAAGAAGGAAATTAATTAGATAAATCATTATTTATCTTATTATTTTCTAAGAATAATTGTTTAAATCTTATTTAAATAACGTTATTTGTTAAATATGACTAATTCACCCTTAAATAATTAAATAAATCATTATTTATTTGATTATTACTCAACCATATCCTTAAAATGATAAATAAATCATTTATTTATTTATTATTACTTAATCAAATCTTTAAAATAATAAATAAATCATTTATTTATTTATTTATTATTTAGAAATAAGGGGATTTGACTGAAGTCAAATACCTTTTCCCTCCAACAAATATAATAAAATATTCAATAAAATTTGGATCTAGATTTGGTTAATAATATTTTAATTATGCACCAAGATCTAGACTAACTCAATATTTTATTACAAATAGAAGGGTTTTCCCATTCATTTGTCACTTTTATTGCCTAAAGATCACCCTGGATCTCAACACTTGGTCTGGCTATTTATCCATAACAATAGCCATACTTTTCCATTTTTGTCTGGGTTTTCTACACCATCAAGAGAGAGAAGTTCTAAATATGAAGTGCTGAGAACTTAGAAGAACCCAACCCATTGAGGAGAATAAGGAACACCCTCTTATGTTTTCCTCCCAGGTGCCATTAATAAAATTATTCATTGGATATATTCTTGTCTTCTCTATTGGGTCTATGGAGTGAATATTATTTTTCTACTGTTTAATGTCTTCTAATGCATAGATATAGATTTTTACAGCAATTGTCTTAATCATCTAATTGTAGATCTGAAGATATTAGCAGTCATTTCTGCTATTAGGGCTATAATTTATGCGTAGCTAAAGTGGTTTTTTTTCGTACACTTAGAATAAAGATTCATACTAACTATTGGAAGAGTAAGAAAACCTGGATTGTATGGTGTCATCAATCAATTCACTAAAATCAGGAAGACTTATGACTTCCATATAAGGAAGCAAGGGAGCTGCTAGAATAGTTCCTGTTGTGGCACCACTAGTGGTGTTTCCAACATTCGGGTCGGGGCCACCACTAGCGTTATGTCCTGAACGAGACATGATGAATTTGAAAGGTGGAGTAGAGCCAGGGATAGAACCAGAAGGGGGACTTGATGAACCATAATCATAGGCGGAACGGGGACTCGATGGAGGACGAAATCGAACCCTACACAGTGGGGTAAGTCTTCCTAACGGAAACAGAGGATGAAGGCCTTGGAGCCTCCTAGATAAACACCTTGGGGTACAATGATGGTAAAGAGACATGCAACCTAATAAGAAAGAGATGTAAACAAGGGCAGGGAGGTGCAGATCAATTGATTACGATGTTTAAGTCTTGGGCTGAGGGTGTAAATCAGGTGCTCTTCGCTTTAGGTGTTCGTGTATGTGATAAGTGTGTTCATTTTAATCAAGCCCAGATGTGTGTATAGAAAAAATAAGAAAGATGTTGTATAGCTGTAAATATAATAGAAAATGACAGTAAAGGAAACTGAAAGTGACAGTAAAATAAACAGCTAGAGATGAATAAATTTAAACCCAAGGAGGAGGGCTTCCCAACTACTAGTGTATTGGTGGGTGAAATATAGTCAAGAAACACAAAATGGCTAATGGATCTAAGTTCAAGACCGACATATATCTAAAGGTTAGATCTGCTGGAAAGAGGTGCATAAAACATCTAGAAACCAGAGCAGAAAATGCTGAAAAATAGTGGAAAAAGGCTACAACCTATAGGGAAATGGAGGGGAACCTAAAGGAGGACCAAAAAAAAATGAAAAGAGGTGTTTTGGATGGATAAAATAATTGATCTGAAAAGGATCTGAAAGTACAATTTTAGATCTGAAAAATGGCTGAAAAACACTGCTAAACTCCTCCTAGAAAGGTGGAAGTGTACTGAAGCCCTAAGGGGTTTGGTTCCTACTTCGACGAGTAAAAATATGAAAGTACAGGTCCAAGACAGGTAAAGAGGGAGGTCAAACAACGTTGAACAGTGCCCCAGAAAAACCTAGAAAAATCACAAAAAAAATCCGTGAAAAAGCACAAGTCATAGGTTCTCACCTTTTTTCCACTGAGGTCATAGTTTTTTTGCAGTTATTCATGACCTGAGAGATAAGGTCGCAGGTTTTCAGCCAAAAAATGTGACCTGCACTTCCGGATGTTTAAGGGAGCAAGTTTCTGAAAAAAGTGTTGTCTTTGTTGCGGCTGATATCTGTTACCTGCACAAAATGCCTAAAACACATGAAATTTAGAATTTTTACTGTTTTAGGGTTAGAAAGGTTAAAAGCAACATTAGAAAATGCAAAATAAGAAGCTGAAGAAAATCCCTAGGGGTTGAAGTAGCTAGTCATGCAGGGACATGAAAAAAATAATGGTTGTAATTATAAACCCTTGTGGACTAGCCAGTTGTTTGCATGAATTCTAATCACAAGCATATGAAAAAAGTTTACTTTGGCTGTGCATTACAAACAACCCTAACATCAAATGTGGCTGTCAATTTCCTTAGATCTGCAGTTATTGATCAGAATAAACACTACAAAAATCTAGATCTCTGCAATTAAAGACATTAAACAACAAAAAATAAGCAAGAGGTTCTCCATGCATCGAATGAAAAATACAAGAATTTTTAAATAATTTTTTGTATTATGACACCTAGGAAGGGATGTTACCAGTCCCCGTCAATGGGATGGGTTCTTGTTTGTCCTCGGCACTTCAAATCTAAGATCTCTCTCTCTTGATGGTGCAGAAATCCCAAACAAAAGTGAAACTCAAAGGGATCTCACAAGAAAAAAGTAGAAAAATGTGGCAATGATGCAAGGATGAGAGTCAGACCAAAAGTATACATCAAAGAGTGATCTATAGGCAACAAAAGGTAGTGAATTAATGGAAAAACCCTTCTATTTATAACAAAATATTGAGTTATTCTAGATATTGGTGCATAATTAAAATATTATTAACCAAATATAGATCCAAATTTTATGGATTATTTTATTACTTTTTTTGGAGGGAAAAGGAATTTGAATTTGGTCAAATCCCTTTATTTATAAATCATAAATAAATAAATGATTTATTTATTATTTTAGGAATATGGTTAAGGAATAATTAAATAAATGATGATTTAGTCCATTATTTGTAAACGATTTACTCAAATTTAACAAGTAATATTATTAAATAATGGTTAAATAATTATTCATAGAGATTAATAAGACAAATAATGATTTATCTAATTAATTTTCCTATTTTGGGTTAAATATGACCAGGAATATTAATTAAAAAGTGGTTTAATTAATTATCCCTAGAGGAAAATGAAAAAAATAAGGATTTATTTAATTATTCCTCATGGGGTTTCCTGTTTAGACCAGAAATAACTTAATAAACTATTGGTTATTAAACTATTTTTCATAGTGAAAGAAATTTTACTATGGTAAAATTGATCTACATGGTGTACTTTAGTCCATCTAATAGTAACAGGTTAGATGACAAAAAATTGGTGTACCATGTCATACAATGACATAGATACATAAATACATACATATATATATAATCATTAGCATAAAAAATCATAATCCAATCAAACAATTATATACATACATACATAATGTATACATATAAATACAAACATTAACAATCATGATCCATGATGACCCTATTAAAAATTACATTCATGTATACATATATAAACACCATCATCATCATCATCACATCATAATTACAAGGTAGCATAAGGTCTACATTAAGAGAACTCCCTTTATGTGTGCATAGTACACACAACATTGAGAAAATA
Source organism: Pinus albicaulis (assembly GCA_034641835.2). Classification (NCBI taxonomy): domain Eukaryota; kingdom Viridiplantae; phylum Streptophyta; class Pinopsida; order Pinales; family Pinaceae; genus Pinus; species Pinus albicaulis. The sequence continues at coordinate 1,095,788,454 of CM076583.1, forward strand.
GTTCCCAACATAGCCAAGGAATATATCATCTTAGATCCATTCACTTTACTTACTCTGCCATTTTCCATTTACCCAATGGACTCAACCAATCCAACCGACTGTCATATTCTTACCTTCCACTCTTCTTAATCATGGACCAGGCTTCATCCATGTCTTACATTACCTGTTGGGTTACCACAAAGCTCTCCCCGAGCTCCATTAACTTTCCTCTTTCCCAACGAATTATCAAGAATGTGAAAACATACAAGACAGGGAAAAAAACAAGAAAAAACAAGAATAAAACCATGGAAACCAAGGAAATGCGACACTAAAACAAAGTATCATGGCCATGCATTAGATGCAATAAAGGCTGCAATCAAGAACAACAAATAAAAAAAACAAAAATCACAACACTTAGCAACAAAAGGCATGACCTGATCCCCATGGTTCCCAATAAATGAAAAGGAAATCTCAATCCGATCCTTCTTCAATATTTCATGGAAGTCTCTTGCCATGCAATCCATTGCATCATACTGTCATAGAAACATAATTGGTAGTGCATAGATACATATACCAATATACCTATTATATTACCATGTTGTGTCAAACACACTAACTTGTAATCAAATAGACATGTCAGCAATATGTACCAAAGATCAATACAACATAGCTTATCAATTCGAAATTAACTCTTACGAAGATGAACAACCATGTTATAATCAACAATCTACTCACATTCATCGGTCATAATAGATAATACTACAACTATCACCTACTTACACTCAAGTACATACTAGTTATCTTAGCATCTATGTGTTAGAACAACCATCTTAAAACAATATCATTCCTTCATGCAATATTACACACACATATACTCATATCATGCAACTAATAAAACATTCAAACAAATTTCAAAAATACCATGCTAAATATATCAACTATATGACATAGTCAAACACTCAAAACAATCAAGCACTAAGTAATCGACATAAGAAAACTCATACCTCAATGTATCTTAGGGTAGGTTATCTTCTCCACACAATTAATCTAGATTAGCACAATATAACTTCACAACATCTCAACTCCACATAAATAATATCATGATATCCATAACCCTATCTAGCTAATATGCTCACATCATAAGTTGATAAACAATTTTGATTAACTCATAACAATCACATATACAGAGTTAGTCTAGATTAATACAAAACACTATCATAGTTAGGTTGACTCATGCATGAATGTCATAACTCTAACCACCGAGTCACTATCATGTAACAAAAAAAGTTATATATCATGATCATCAACAACATGTAGCCTAATAATCAAACCAAGTATCATACAACAACAACAGGTTATCACATAACATGTTCATAAAAAAAATACAAGCTATCTAACATAAAACAACAATAGCAATTCATAGCACCACATGTTTCTATCATTCATGAATATCCGACACATGTACATATAACCACACTAATCAACTAGCATCTAGAATATATGTAGCCATAGCATCAATATGCATGTACATAAACTTAATACATATAACGCTAATGCATATAAAAATCCATTAACTAAGATACATGCATGCCAAACATATGAACTTGCATGAAGGCATGCTCTTGCCTCGGCATCCAATTCTGCAACTTCACTTGATGGTTTGCATCTCTTGATCTATCCCAGCCAACACATTAGCATCATAACATTCTAATATCATCACTATTTCATAATTTCATACAATTAACTTATGCACAATAACCTTAATCAAATCAATGCAAACTTGACGATATGCTCCCACTTGACATTTATAACCACTCATGAATGACCAATGCGTGTTCAACTTATGACATCACACAATCAAGCATACATGGACAACACACAATCATGACCAATATGTGACCTAGCATAAACAACAAATGCATATACGACATGTAGCAACATGTAGGTAAGCATGCACTAACAATACTTAAGCATGAACACCACATAACCATTCATACACACATGACAACATGTTGACAATAACACCAACAACACTTCCATGGTGACATCACCATCTCCAACACAACACAGATGAAGCAAACACATATAAACCAAAAGCATACTACACATGCATGTAGCCAAAATAAACACATAATCAAAACAGCACCCATCTAGTTTGAGACTTGAACCATGTTATGATACCACTCTGTAACACCCTCTTCCGAAATCTACCCCAGTAAGCATGTGACAAGAGGTTACTATATAACCTTAAGGAAGTGGAACTGATGGAAACATGGAAAACACACCTTACAGAACATCAACAACATCTCCAAGAGGTAAACCACCCTCCCATGCCCCTAAAACTTGAATGGGGACTAAATTTTGACCCTCTTTAGCCTTATCTAAGGGCATATAAGGGTAAGGTAGTATTTATATACCCTTATCCATGGCTAGCCTCAGTAAGGTAGAAACTAAGGTCCCAGGTAGTCAATTATGTGCATCTAGCTCCGGGATTTGTGCCACATTTATAACCTCTGAGCCCAGGTCACTGCCCATAACTTCTTGTAACTTCAAGAGAGGATAAGTAACATTAAAAAAAAAAAAATGCAAGCAATAAAATGATCAGGAACACATCTTCCCCACCCATCCATGACAATAATTTTTTCAAACATGTCACAAAAATTTCATCTATATGTCTAAACAAGAAAATTAAACATTGGGGTCAAATACTTATCTGTCAATCGCTAAGAAGAATTTATCCCTTACAGCATTAGCTGAAATATAATCTATTTGACCATATATACATTTTATATTCATTTAAAGGAAAAAACATAGATAGAGCCATACGTCATCACTAATGAAGTAAAGGCTTATAACCAACATAATAGCAACAAAAATACCATGGATATAACATCAATGAAATCCAAAAAATAACTAATACATTTTCATATAAAACTCCAAAAGAATGAGCTTCTCATTAATGAGTGTAAAATACCGACCGAAAATGGGCCTTCCATGTTCCACCCGATGAAACATTAGTTGATCTAAATCTCACTTCAGCCAACCACCCTCTTGCCATATTCCAAGCATGAATGTGGTACTAAAAAAAAAAACCAACCATTCCAATCTCAGGTTGAACAACCTCACCCTCATCAATCACAAACCTAGCTTTACCATGATATACACTCAATCAATAGAAAATATAAGCATGGATATCACCAGATTCTCTACACCGAAACCATGAAAAATGTTCCTCCCTCCTACTCTCTCAGGCTTTACTGCAGCCCACGGTCTGAGTCAGGGTTTCCTATGCCATGAAACAAGAGATACTCTCTAGGATTTACTGCAATCCCAAACCCAAGATGCCTAGGCCTGAATGGAGATAAAACCACCTCTAAGCTTTACCCCATATCCCGTCGTTCACCAATTTAGGATCCCTAGGCCTACCAAGGTAACACAATAACTGGTTTTACCACAACCCAACGTTTGGTTTAGGGGTTGCTATGCCATGTGTTATATGAATTCAGAGATCCACACCCTCAACTTCCAATCCATCCGGTAATCTACTGATACCAAGACATGAGAAATCCACAAGACCATGGCTATCTGGAAATGGAAAGGATAGGCTAGAAACATTGTCACACCTAGAAAAAACCATGTGAACGTAGGAAGAAACCACATCCAATACAATTCATGCCAAATATAGAAGGGAAAATACAAATTCAAATCGATACCTGCCAAGAATCCTGTTGTAACTGCTTCATTCATGTTCCTCCTCACTTGTGTCCTCCTTTTTCTTCCTTTCTTTCCTTTCTTGGCCCAATGCCAAAGTTCTCTAAGAAACCTCTAGCTTTCCAAGAGTGAGTGTGTGTGTGTGTGTGAGATAGAGAGAGAGAGAGAGATAATAATGAGAGATCTCCAAAAATGTGAGAAAAAATTTTCCAACTGATCCTCAGATTCCTTTTTATGGGAAAGGCCTCTATCTTCTCCATTTTCCATTATTTTCATTGAATTTCCTCCTCAAATGCAACCTGTGACCTTTCATCTCCCCCCCTCCTAAATTCCATTATTTTAATAAGTAAATGTGCCAAAAATGTTATTTTCCCCCTCAATATCCTTTGCCTTTTCCTTTTCCAATCTCCTTAGCCATAATAAACTAAATTAGCACCCCCTAGAATGTTTTTCTGAACATTTAGCTCAGAATAAGCATCCCATCAAGCCTAGTTATTATATTTACTTTTATTACATGGAATTTTCACCACGGTTGTTACACCCTAGTTATAACACTACTTGATAAAAAACTAGGGGTTAAATTTGACCCATTCAACCATAAACATTAGTAACAACCCAACCCTTATAAAACATTGTTCACAATCCCCTCATTTCCAACCCTTTTTACATGAGTAAAAGGGCTTGTTGTGGTATCCTCTTGAACTATGTTGAAAACCACGACCATATATTTCTAAAATATAATCACAATATATATATCTTTGGAGGAAAAAATTTAAACAAAAATGAAAAAAAACATTTAATGCCTCAAGGCCTTGGAGGTTTTAGATCCAAAGTCTCTAAACTAAGTTCCACCACTAAAATTTCTCATCTAATATTTTTTTATAACGTTTCCACCCTATAAGAATAAATATTTACAAATAATAATGTAATGATACAATATGTATCATAACACACCATTTTGAGATTATTTTGGTCCCGCAATGCTTTTACTAAATGTAGTCATAATTTTTTCCTGTACCTTCTCCCTAGATTAATGTCTAGCCTTTCGTAGAGGTTGTCATTTCAACCCAATCTATAAAAGGATATTTTTCACTATATTTTAGTTCTTTATCTTTTTTAAAAAATTGCATCCTATATAAACTCTACCTCAAAATATACTGCTAAATTCTCTATGGATGGAAAGACCTATTCCTTCTCGTAGTCCAACATGGAAGGATCATAGAGTTTTAGATTATCTACATTTACAATTGAGTAAATTCACATGTATGAAGTTGTAGGCATTATTTAAAATTCTATAAACATACTCTATCTCCCACTTCAAATAAATTATCTATTTTTTGTTCATCATGCCTAGCCTTGTATTTTTACTGTGACCTATTTAGCGTCTCTTATACTTGTATATGAATATTCTTTATCTTCTTAACGTTTTTATCTTCCATTAGCGAAACCCTTATGAGATCCTCCTCTCCTCCCTTTCCCTATGCAATACCCAAAGGTTAAGGGGGTAGGTAATGAAAAAAAATTTCAAATGGGGACTTATTAGTGGAACTGTGAACTAATCTATTATATGAGTGTTGTTAATATAACAATGTTTCATAACAAGTCTTTCATTTATTTTAATTCAACCATTGAAAATATTTACCATATTCATAGTGAATACTCTTGTCTACAAATATATGTATTGATGGAATATTATGGAAGTCTTCAAATTTGTGTCCACCTTCTCCCATGATTGTAAGGCCCCTTCTTAATCCCTAGATTTTTTAAATATATTTAAGATTGCTAATGTTAGAGAATCAAATTTGATATTATTCCTAACCTTATCATGATGTAAATATTCATTTAATTAGAATTATATTTTGTAAACGAGACTAGAGGAGAGTACAACCTACACAAATTTTGATTCCTTCGAGGAAAGCTTAACTAAGGGGAAAATTATGAGGAGGATTGGATAAACTTCCTATATGATTCAAATAATTAGATACATCCTTGATGTGCTAGGCAAATTTATTAAACTAGCAATATTTATGCACAAATGTGGAGAGTGGTACAAAACTACTTAGAGGTATAGGAAGCTTCCCACTAGTGTTTTTTTAAATTTAATCAGAAGCTTCTAATTTAACATAATGGAAATTTATGGTAAAAGTATATTAAGGATGTTAACATGTGAAATAAAATGAAAAACAAAGAATCACAGGCAGGAGGAACCATAGACAATGTAAGAATTGTGAATAAGAGAAAAAATAATGTGAAGATTAGAATAGTGGAGACAGAAGAGAAACAATAGGAAAGAAGAGAGAAACTCATGTAGTTGAGAAGAGGTGATTCAAACCTCCTAAAATATATCATAATAACACCACAGAATGCAGTTCTCCAGACTTAATAGAAATCGCCTTTATTCATAACAGATATTAATCTTGGCTGTTAGCCACATACATACATTGTGAATCAACAGCAGTTATTTAAACCTTCATATTCCCAAACCAATACATACATATATGCATGATCAACAATAGATTTTGTTTATAACATACATATACTTAAAAAAATCACCCAAACCAACACATAAACAAAAAAAATGCAAACACGTCGGAATTCTTCCCGGAGGGACCCACACAGCTCTTGACCAATCAACATACAATACTTTGCATGCCCCACAATATAACTCTTAAAATTTAAGTCCTCTTCTCGGCTATTTGTGAAGTTGCATCGTGCTACCACGTGTCCTCCCACACACGTCCCACACTTTGCATCGAAAATATTTAATTTACCATGTGATGGTCCTTACTGCTAATTACAATATTTTGTGATTTGAAATCACCATTTTCAATCACCGTCATGGGATTCTACAAGATGCGATGATCTGCACAGCTTCTCCTTCGTACCAATTCACATCGAAAATCAAATTCCTTATCTTGCAAAATCTTATTGTCGTTTTCTATTCTTTGTGATGTGTGACAACGTTTGGTTGTGACAAGGGTTTAGCACCATTGATCAGTTTTGTATCGACAGTCCTCGTTAAACCTCCAAGTGTGATTGGGGTTTTTTTTGTGGTTAACATAACACGTAGTTTAAAAAATGAAAAAATAAAATTAAAGCCTCATTGCTCCTGCAATTCGATTGTTTTACCCTGCAATTAACACAATATTCGACTCACATGGAATATGTAAGATCTATGAACCCGTCGTTCCTGCAAATATAATTAATATTCTCGTTGTGTGTCTCAAATAAAATTAATCAATTTCAACAGGGACTCAAATAATTAAACTACAATAGGGAACCTGACTAAAGCACAAAACACTTAAACATCATTTGGAAAATAAATGTTTTTAAAAACAAAGATCCCGATCAGAAGATTGAAAACATAGAGCCAAGCCCTCTAATGACTGGTTTTCACATTTACTTCCACTTCTCTAATCTCTCCTTTCTCTATAAGGATGGCAGAACCCCACAATGGAGGATTTTGTTTGGTTTTTTCCCATTCAAAAAGTCCCCATATGATTGAGAAAATGATATTCAGTTTCCAAAACAGTTTATTCAACTTATTCAACTAAATTCTTAACTAATCCTAAATTAACCATTATTTTATTTTGCCAATTACAATGGTCGAGTTAGCCCAAATTAAAATTAAACAAAATAATTTAGAAAAGAACAAGGTCTTCAAATGATTAGGACTGCTAGCCCTATTTCCATGCCGCAACATGTGACCAACTTTGTCACATTACGGTCTCTACCTTAATGGTGCTGCATCAGGCTCCCGAGGTAAATTAAATTCATGGCTCTTGTCCATGAGCTCTTCAATAGAATACCCTGCACTTTGAATCTTGGCAGCATCCAACCAGGAAAAATCCTGCAGATGATGGTCCTTCCACTTAACCAGATAGTTTAGATATTCTTTGTTTCGTGTCTTCTTAGCCACTTGTGTTTCCAAAATCTGTTCAATCTCCAAAGGCTATGCTAGAGGCATTTGTTTGATCCATGCTCTCTCTTCATCCTTGGTGTCCTGTGTTGGTCTTTGTAAAATTTCTCCTTCATCAACAGTAGTGTATGGGTATAGATCTACCACATTAAAGATGGAAAAGATTTGTACACTGAGAGGTAACTGCAACTCATAAGCATTTGCAAAAACCTTCCAAATAATGATACAAGGGCCGATATTTTTCATCTTAAACTTTTTTTATTCTCCTTTAGGAAACCTCTCCTTACACAAATGTGCCAGTACCAAGTCTCCTACTTCGAATTGTACCTCCCACCTTTTCAATTTTTCTCATTGTTTATACTTTTGGATGTTGTCTTATAGCTTCGACTTGACCTGTTCATGTAGATCATTGATTGGGTTTGAGAAATCTTCACCATCAACACTCTTATGTTCCAACTGACCAAAATCCCACAAATCAAATACTCCACGTGGGTGCATTCCATCTAGGATTTGGAAAGTAATTCTGCCTGTGCTTCTATTGGGCGAGTCATTGTAAGAAAACTCCGCTTGTGCAAGCACACGATTCCACTGTCTGGAATTTTCACCAACCAGACTCCTCAGTAGATTTCCTAGACTCATGTTCACAACTGCAGTTTTCTCATCTGAATGTGGATGCTAAGAAAAATTGGAATTTAGATTTGTGCCTAAGTTCTTCCACAATGTTAACTAGAAATGGCCTATGAACTTTACATCCCTGTCCGAGATGATGGACTTCGGCAAGCCATGTAATATGAATATCTCTATAAAGAACAAATGTGATACGTGTGTGGCATCACTTGTCTTTGTACATGGAATGAAACATGTCATTTCGGTGAAATGATACACCACCACCATGATGGAATCAAATCCCCTCTATGTCTTTGGTAGACCCAAGAAAATTTCCAAACTGACTGAGTCCCATGGTCTATTCGAAAATGGTAAGGGTGTATAAAGCCCTACATTCTGACTGCATCCCTTTGTATGTTGACACAGTTTACATATGATTGTGTACCTCTGTACATCCCTTAAAATTCATGGCCAATAGTAAAAGTGGCTCAGCTGATCCAAGGTCTTATCTATGCCAAAATGTCTGGCCAAACCTCCACCATTCTTTTCCTGGATCAAGTTCTCTCGCATAGATCATTCCAGAATACACAACTATCCTCCTTTGAAAAGAAACCCCTCATACATGTTATAGTCCAAACCATGGAATATTATCCCTCAACAATGTGTTTTGGAAAGCTTTATAAGCTTCCTTAAAATCTACATCCACTTTAAGTCTTTGAGATGCTCAAATCCCAATACTTGCACTGCATTTTCTTGAAAGAGCCGACTCCTCCTGCTCAAAGCATCTGCCACTTTGTTGGCCTGACCACTGATGTGTTTCAAAAAAAAATTAAAACTCTACAAGTACTCCATCCACTTCACCTGTTTATGATTCATCTTGTGCTGCTTAATATATTGTAACATAGAATTTTCTGAAAACAAAAAAAAAATCATTAGCCAACAAAAAATGTCTCCAATGCTTCAATCCTTGGACGAATGCATAAAATTCTTTTTCATAATATGTATACTTCTTCCTACACTCATTTAAATTCTCACTAAAGTATGCTACTAGATTTTCCTCTTGGTTGAGTAGTGCACCAATGGTTGTCCCACTGGCATCAAAATGAACTTGGAAAATTTTGTTGAAGTGTGGCAACTTTAGGATTGGTTTTGTCGTAATATTCTTCTTCAGAAACTAAAAACTCCTTTCAGAAGATTCTGTCCAATGAAAAGTTTGATTTTCCTTCTTAATGGTATCCAACATAGGTGCACAAATACCACTAAAGTTCTTAATAAAATTACAGTAGAAACTGGCCAATCCATGCAACATCTAACTTCAAAAAAACTTTTGGGATATGGCCAACTAAATATGGTTGTAACCTTCTCTGGATCCATCTTCAACTCATTCTCAGAAATTAGAAAGCCTAGATAAATCAATTCTTTCTTGCAAACAAAGCAAATTTTCCAATTCATTAACAATTTATTCTGCTGCAATTTTTATAGCACATAAATGACATGGCATAAATGTTCTTCCATCATCTTGCTGAAAATAAGTATATCATCCATATATACAATCACAAACTTACCAATGAATTCCTTCAACATCTCATTCATCGAATGCATGAATGTGTTGGGTGCATTTCTCAGCCCAAATTGCATGACCAACCATTCATACAAGCTTATATTGGTCTTGAAAGTTCTCTTCCATTTGTCACCTTCTCTAATCCTGATCTGGTGATAGACGCTTTTCAAATCTATATTTGAAAAGTATGTTGCTCCACTCAAAAAATCCATCATATCATCCATATGAGGTAAAGGAAACCTATGTCTGATTGTGATCTCATTTATCAGCCAAGAATCAGTGCACATCCGAAATTGGCCTCATTTCTTGGGATATAGAATGGTTGTGACAACACAAGGGCTCAAACTCTCTCGAACCAATCCTTTATCCAAAAATTCATGCACTTGCTTCCTAATCTCCTCATTTTTTTCAGACTCATTTGGTAAGTAACCTTGTTTGGTAAACTAGCTCTTGGAATAAAATCAATATGGTGACTAAAGCTCCACTTTGGTGGTAATTTTTCTGGTAGATCATCTACCACAATATCACTAAACTCTCGCAACATGTCTTGTATTTCCACATGAAAATAATTAATTTTGGTATGCATTGATACTACTCTTGGCCTCTGTAGAACTGCATAATTCACTTCATTTTCTTCAATTTGTCGCAAAAACTCCTTTCCACCTATCAGCAATGTCTTTTTACATCTAGTTTTTGCAGTCTCTTCTTCTTTCATGGGAAATAACATATACTTTATCCCATCCTTCAGAAATATATAAAATTTATTCTCCCCATCATGGAATAATTTCTATCATATTTCCACGATCTACAGAGAAAAATATGGCACATTCCCATATGCATAATATCATAAGTTACCTTATCTTTGTACTTTCCAATGCGAAACTCCACCTCACACTGCTCATCAACCAGAAGTTGTTGTCATTTTTTCAACCAAGACACCTTTTATGGAGTTGGATGACTTGAATTCTTCAAACCCAAATTCTCCACCATCTCAGTGGCTACTAGGTTATTAGTTCTTCCACTATCTATGATCAATTTGCACCATTTTCCATGTGACTTACACACAGTCTATGTAATATTCCAAAAATTTAGCCTTCAGCTAAATGGAATATTATAGTTTGTTTTATCACTAGGTAGGTGAATAAGTGGATGGGGAGGCCCCTAACTCTCCATAGCAGCAATAAAAAATCTTCAAGTGTGAAAGGAGACCCTTTTTACAGCTAAAAAAAGCATCTCAAAGTTTCAACATGGGTTGGATAATGTTGATTTAGTCAAATTTGACCAAGTCAACAATGTTGTTATGGAGTGGAGATTAATTGAGGAATAATGAAGTTTTGGAGGGAGATTGATTTCATAAAGGAAATGACCTAATTGAGTGGGGCCAAGGGCAAGGAAGCTCATAATCTATATAAGGAAGAGAATGGAAGCCATATGAGGTTATGTTTTGGATTATTATTTTGTATCTAGTCTTTTTAGACTACTTGCATTCTTTAGCTTTTTAGTTGAGATTGTTGTGTTGTTTAGCACTGGGTGTTCCCGAGTGTGAATTCCATCTATTTCCTTGAGAGATCTCTTGGAAGAGAATTGAATTCATTTCCACATTCTGGTTTTCATTCCAAGCTAAAAATTTCTTCATCAGCGCAGTTTCTACAGGTTATTGTGCTATGTTGCACGGTGTTGCAGTGGAGGGATTTGAAACCCACTTTCTTAGATAGTTTCTCATAAAAGGAAGGATTCCTTCTCTCGGGAGATTAATTTTGTGGGATATTGGACATATTTAATATCTTTGGCACCAGAACAACTATTCCCCATTATTTACAGCGTTGTTCCAGCTAGGAATTGCATTATTTCTTAGGGCAGCTTCAGTGAGGCATGTTGTGGCTCCTTTGGAGTATTTTCCTGTGATTGAAGGTTTCATCCTTTCAATGGAGGAGGCCTTTGAGGGGATCTAGATCAGATCTACTATATTTCAGTCTTTTACACTCATGTGCTTCAATTTACAGTGAATATTTAGCCCTAGGGCTTTAGATGCCATCTTTTATAGGGTGTATTTCTGAAAACCCTTTTCGGGTTCTTTGTAGGAGTTTTTATTAAGCCTAGATCTGTATTGGGCATATATTTTGAGGAATAGAACAACCCTACATCTTTTTTATATTATTTTTCTATAGCAGTGTGTATATAACTACATTGTAGTAGTCTTACGACATTTTTTATTGTAGTAGCAGTTCAGATTTAGCTTTGATTTCTTATGGGAGGCTTATTTACTCATTCTATATGATTCATGCCTCACTATTATGTATTAATTTTCTAATATAATACATGATTATATGTCTCCATATTGGTATCCAATGTTAATGAGTTTATTTACACTGTTATTTCTAGTTTTGTATTGATATATTGCTGCATTCCACATCTGGGAATATTACAGTCTGGAACAATGATTTCCTCTATGTTAGGTTAGCCACTTCCTTGGATGGTTTTAGTAAATATTTATTCAACACCAAGGATTTTCCTATTTCAGGCACATTCTCCACTTCTTATGGTGCTCCCTCTGCTTCATTAGTTTGAGAAACATACGCTCCCCTCTATCCAGCTGGTTCATTTTTAGGACATTGAAAAGACCTTTGTCCCCATTTCTGACACTTGTAACACTAGTAATTATTTCCCCTACCTCTGCCATTACCTCTTCCTCATTGGTATGGCCTTCCACCTCTGGTGTTACCTTCCTCCTCATTCTATCCCGAAGTCTCCGAACTGCTACCTTCTTCATTACTATTAGCAGTTCTACCTATGCCATATGACTATCCTCTTCCTCTACTAGAACTGCATCCTCTTCTTGCATTCTTCTTCCTGGAAATATTTTCTTCCACCTTAAAAGCACACTGGTATGCCTCTTATATATTTTTTGGAGAAATAATACTGATCTCATACAAGATTTCCATCCATAGACCATTCAAAAATCTGGTTTTCATCTCAGGGGTATCTTCAACATACCCAGTGCTCAAGTTCAATTTATAGAACTCTTTTGTGTATTCCTTTACAATCATTGTTCTTTGTCTCAGGTTCTGTACTTGTATGAAAATGGAAATTTGGTAATCTATAGGTAGGAGCTTGCTCTTCATCTTCAAAATCATCATTTTCCAACTCTTGATCAAGGGCTTATTCAGTATTCTCCTTTCTGCCTGTACACTATACCACCACAGTGCGACGTGTCCTTTAAACTTAGTGACATAAAACTTGATTTTCCTATCCTCACTAATTTCCTCATATTCGAGGTATTTATCCAAATCACTTATCTAGTTCAACAATGCTTTTGTGGATAAAATGCCATCATAATTGGAGAGATCTATTTTTGGTTTGCTGCTAGCCATCAAAACAAATTTCATTAATCCCATTTCTAGTGGCTCATGCTCTGGCTCATCTATTTATGCCTTTGGCTCCTCATCACTATCATATCCTCCTTCAGGATCCCTACACCTTCCAGCTTCTAGTGCTGTTAAACGTGTTGACAATGCTCTAATTTCTTCATGCACTTGTTCTTTTGCTTCTCCCCTTGCAACTCTTCCTCAACCTCTTCTCCCTGCTTTAGCTCTTCCCTGACCTCTTCTTCCTACTTCCATCCTCACTTAGGAAGAAATCTGCTCTGATACCAATTGATGCAAGCTCTCTGCAATATATTAGAATAACGTTGTGGAATAGAGTTCTCCCAAAACTAATACATACAATAAAAATTTCCAAACCAATACATACATACTTACGCTATGAAAAACATAGTATTTTTTATAACATATGTAGACTTAAACAAATAACCCAAACTAATGCATAAACCAGAAAAAATTGCAAACCTGTGGGAATTCTTCCAGGAGGGACCCACACATCTCTTGACCAATTAATGTGCGACAGAACTTCACATCCCCCATAATATAAGTCTTAAAAGTTAAGTCCTATTCCTAGTGATTTGTGAAGTTGTGTCGTTCTACCACGTGTCCTCCCGCACTTTTCATTGCAAATATTTTAATTTACCTTGTGATGGTCCTTAATGCTAGTTCCAATATTTTGTGATTTGCAAGCACCATTTTCAATCCCTTCCATTGGCTTCTGCAATATCTGACAACCCACACAGCTTCTCCTCCATACCAATTTGCATTGCAAATTAAATTCCTTACCTTGAGAAATCTTATCATTGTTTTCTATTCTTTGAGATGTGTGACAACGTTTGGTTACGACATGCATTTAGCACTGTTGATCAGTTTCGTATGGATGGTCCTCATTAAACATCCAACTCTAATTGGGGTTTTTTCTGTGGTTAACAAAACACGCATTTTAACAAAGGAAAATATAAAATTAACGCCTCGCTGCACCTGCAGTCTATTTTTTTACCATGGAATTAACGCAATATTCGACTCACATGGAATATGGAAGATCTATGGACCTACCGTGCCTCAAAATCTGATTAATATTCTCGCTTTGCATCTCATATACAATTAATCGATTTCAATAGGGTTTCAAATAGTTAATATACAATAGGGAGCCTGACTAAAGCATAAAACACTTAAAAATCATTTGGAAAATAAGTGTTGTTTTAAGAACATGTATCCCGATCAAACACAAAACACCTAGAAATACTTTGAAGATGGAAAACATAGAGCCAAGCCCTCTAATGGCTGGTTTTTACATTTACTTCCACTTCTCTAATCTCTTTTTTCTCTCTATGGATGGTAGAACTGCAGAATGGTGGATTTTCTTTGGTTTTACCCTTTCCCAAAATCCCCATATGGTTGAAAAACTGTCATTCCGTTTCCAAAATAGTTTATTCAACTTATTCAACTAAATTATTGACTAATCATAAATCAACCATTATTTTATTCTACAAATTACAATGTCTTAGTTAGCCCAAATTAAACTTAAACAAAATAATTTAAAAAAGAACAAGGTCTTCAAATGCTTAGGATTTCTATCCCTCTTTCCAAGCCACAACATGTGACCAACCTTGTCACATTGTTGGCTCTACCTTAATTCTCCTGCATCAAGAGGTATTAGCGAGCATAGATTAAAATAAGTGACATACATATATGGAATAGAGGAAAAGGAGGAGGGGTACAAGGGTAGAATGTAGAACCATGTATTTAAAGGAAAGTTTCATTCACATCCTATATAGTGAGTTGTGTAGAACCATTAGTGAAGTTTCCATTAAGGCTTCATCTCTCTATTATGGGTGGCCAGTTACAAGAACATTTGTTTTACATATACCTATAAATGAGGAAATATTGGATCTCCCTTCTCATTTTCTAATCCATCTAAGTGATTTAAATAAGTGTGACTAATTAACTTTTTGATGAATGAATCATCACTTGGTATAACATTGGGCTATTGTGAATGTGGTAGTGATAACAAGAATGTTTTTGTGATGTTTTACAAAATATGTAATAGGAATTAAATAAGTGGATTGTATAATACCTGAAGCTTAGTTAATTTTTCTTTTATGAATGTATGTTTTATGCAAGGTAAGCTTTCACATATGATTTGTCTGATAAACAGATATTAGTTGTTCATGAAATAAAAAGAGTCAAATTGGATGTAATGATTTTAATTCACTCATAGTTCCTTAAAATTTTCATGAACACATTATTAACCCTAATTATCAATAATGTAGTTGGAAATTGATTTTTATGGTTTCATGAATGGGCAAAAGTAGTAAGTTGAATGATGTGCTGCTTAATTTATATGTAGAGTGTAATGATGAATTGAACTATTATGATGGTTTCATCTCCGTATTATAATGATCAAATCCACACATGTATTTTTCATATAAATAACCAATTACCTCTTAGTGAATAAGCATTTTATGTAAATGTAATTCTCAAATTGGGTTTCCAATGAAGGTTTTCAAACATAAAATGTGCGAATGGCACACGATGATGATTTGATCCTAAGGTTCTTCTTGTTTTATGTTGCAGTGGATGGTCATACTCAAGTTAATTATGGGATGGGCCAATTATGATTGTGGTAATTTTACAAATGAGAGGATATGAAGTTCGTTATCTATTTGAATGGAGATTGTCTCTTTAAGAATGAACTAGGATATTGGCTTCTCTATGTGAAATTGCTATAATTTTAGGTTGTGTAATTGCAATACTAAGGGATTAGGAAGGAGTTATTTATCTATTTTATGGTAATAATTTTCCCATGTTCCCTCATGTTAGGATATCATGAAACATAGGAAATAGTTAAGTATAACTTGGTCTAGTGTAGAGTTAGGTAAAGTGTCCTTATTTACTATGTACTTGTGTAACTTATAATCTGACGGTTATGATATGTACTGATCCGATGATTCATTCTCTCATTGGTATTACTGACACTTGATCCATAGCCTACCACTAAATTGGTCCATGTTCACTTTTTTAACAGAATGGAGAGTCATTTTTCTAGTGACCGTCTATGAGAGGCGCTTATGTAAATTTTCTTTTTTTATATTAATAAATTTCCTGAAGTGGCTGTGTTGGCTCAGGTCGTGGAATTTTTCCCTCTTCAAGGGTTTTAACCACACAAAATTCTACAGTACTGATTTTTGATCTGCTTGTGAGTAGTGACCTTTGGTTTTTTATCTAACGAACTTACCCTGTAAATTCCTATATGGTATTAGAGCTATCTTGAAGGCCACATTTGTTATTGATCCAAATCTGAAGTTGGTTTGACTACATGCGACTATCGTTTTCCAGATCTACTTATTCTGACCACTTTGGAGTCAAGAGAAATTCTATGTTATTTCTAGATCCTCTATTTCACTGAGGAACCCCTTTCATTTCATGAAAAAAGGTTTCTAGGTGGCCAAGTTATGTCATTTAAGATCTGCAGGTATAACATTTTTTTTTGCAGTTATATTTATCAGTCCCTCTGTTAATTTTGGTTTATAGTATTTTTTATTTTCCATAGCTATACCCTCTTCTCTACTTATGCTCTTTGCTCTGTGATGTGTGTGATTTGACAAACCAGAAACATGAAAACAAGTTTTTTTTTGCTACATATGCTCTTTCCCCACAACATTGTGAGATCTCAGGAAATCAAAAATAACGAGAAAATATATAGTTGCTAGACATACTAACTGAAAATCTAGCATTTTATCAGAAGGCTTCTATTTTTTGTTGCTTGTACAGTTACTAGCTCACTTGGTGTAAAGTTACTTTATGAGAATAGAGGTCTTTGGTTCAAGTCTCTTTCTCAAGCTTCTTTTTCTAGAAAGATTTTTTGTCAAGTTACTTTTTCTTAAAAATATTTTGGAAAATTTCCTTTTTTTTAAAAAAGGGTTTGATTTAAAAGGCACATGTAAAAGTAACATTGTAAAAGTTACTCTCACTTATTTCTAAAAGTAGGTCACGTATAGTAGTAGTTTTTTAAAAGTGAACCTATTATATTAAGGTTGGAAAAATGGGGGAATTTATTTTTTAAAGTAAAAATTCATCATAAACTTTCAACCTATCATGTCATTAATCGGCATCTACTACAACTTTTCATAAAAAATGCATAACTTCTTCATCCAGAAGCCATTTTCAGAGCTATTTTTTGTTGTTGATAAATCGACCTAGTGTCTAGAGATATTTCCATTGGAGAAGTTACTTTCAACTTTTTCAACTTTAGTTTTTTAATAATGGAGAGTGCATGTCCGATTATTCTTAACATCACTAATTATTTCCATGGTTATCCTACATGGTAGACTTACTTAGAAGTAAAGGTCTTTATATAATAGCCTTAGGACAAGAATATAAACCTACCGATGTAGATAAAGAGGCTAAATGGGAAAATAAACAAGATCAAGCACAAGGGTTTATAGGAATGCCCATTGCTCAAGATCTGAGATTTCATATCCAAGAAATTGACTCCCTTGCTGAAGCTATGAAAAAACTAAATATTTTTTTTGGCATTCAAAATGAAATCAGATCCCACCACCCTGATAATGTGTTGCTTACATTGGAACCCAATAATTTCCCCTCTATTGAAGATTTTTTGTCCAAATTCAAGAGCCTTAGAATTCTTTTAGAAGGTTGTGAGGTCAAAAAGGAAGATGATAGTCTTATCTATTCCATTCTTGCTAAGATAGGCCCTAAATACTCTGTATTTATTTCCACTTTCCATTCCACTAGAGAAGCCCTCATTTCTCAAGGAATAGCCTACAAGTCCCCCTCTTTTGATGCCTTTTGCGATTCTTTGATAAGAGAACAAGAAAAAATATTACCACATGGTCTTATCAATACTAGAAATTCTTGTAAGAAATCCTCAGTAGCCCAGCAACAACCATATCCAAAGAATGTGAAGAAGCAACATCCTAAAAAAAATGGTCCTAAACCAAACAAGGGTCTTAACAAATTTCAGCCTCAAACTGAAAAAGCAACTCAACAAATAGATAAGGAAAATAAAAAAAATTAAAATAAGACATATAAACATTGCAACATTTTTAATCATGATGACCACATAGAATCAAAATATTTTAAGAATATGGAAGCCTTGGAACCAGTGTTGATGAATCACAACATCCATTTAGAGAACTCTTCAACTTTATCTTCGAGAATGGCACTTTATTTTTGTGGTTTTCAAGCATCAAGATTTGGTTATGCATTGAATGTTTCTTCTTATTCTCATTCTCATGAGTAGCTCATTGATTCTAGAGCCTCTTACCACATGGCAAAAAATAAAGCCATGTTTTCTTGTTGAAATGATTGTAACACCAACAAAATTTATGTTGGTGATGATAGACCTCTTATTGTTGTAGGGTCTGGAACCATTCATCTAGATAATTGTGAGTTTAATGATGTATTATGTGTTCCTACATTGTCCTGCAACCTTCTAACTATTTTAGCTACCTTGTATAATAATTGTGAGTTTCAGGTGAAAGGAAAACAATAGAATTCTCACCTCATGATGTTGTAATTAAGGACCTAAGTTATCCTAGACATATTTTAGCTACTAGAATTGCTGATGATTCCACAAGGTTGTATAATTTTGAGAAATTTGGGTCATAATTTATTCCCTCCATTTTTATTACTCATAATGATGAAGTGAGAAAACTTTGGCATGAGTGATTTCGTCACTTAAACTGTTGCTCTCTTAAAAATATAAGTAAATAAATTATGGTAACAGGTCTTCCTGTGGTATCTTTTTGAGATGGTGTTTGTTACAGTTGTGTGCTCAAAAAACATAATCAAGATAGTTTTGATGTACGTGCTGCTTGGCACGCTCCAACACCTTTGCGGCTTGTGCACTGTGATTTATGTGGTCCACTTCCAATTGTTTCTTTCTATGGCTATAAGTACTTCTTAACTTTCATTGATGATTTTTCCAGATGCACCTCGGTATACTTCCTAAAACTCAAGACTAAATTTTTTAACATGTTCTTGGCGTTTAAGGAGTTTGTTGAGAAATAATTTGGACATCACATTTTTAAGTTAATATCCGACAATGGATGAGAATATGTTAACAAACAATTTATCAAATTTTTCACTTAGCATGATATTAAATTGTAACATAATGTTTTGTATACTCCACAACAAAATGTGTATCTCAAAGGAAGAATCACACTCTAAAAGAAATGGCTAATTGTATACTTCAATGTAAAGGACTTAGTCTTAATTTTTTGGCAGAAACAATTAAATGGGAAAATTACATAGTAAATCACATTCCTACTAAGGTTTCAAGGAATATCACTCTAGAAGTATCCTGGAGCTCAATCAAACTAGATGTAACTCACTTTCATGTTTTTAGAAGTGAAGCTTGGGGCCGTATTCTCGATGAGGAACATAAAGCCTTAGAACCTAGGATTGGAAAATGTATTTTTGTTGGATATTATGAATATGTCAAAGCATATAGACTTATTCAACGCAAATCCAAAAATGTAGTCATTAAAATAGATGTAAAATTTGATGAAAATATATCAGCCCACGAACCTAGCTCGATGGGTGTGCCACTTTTGGCCTGCAAGCCTGACTAGGCATATGTGCTGCCTCTTTCTATCTTTTAAACTTATGGAAACATTCCTTATATTTCGTATGATGACAGTGAGTATGAAAATCCTCCTCCACCTCCTCAGGTACTTCGTTCATCTCCATAGTCTCCAAAATGGGTGTGCTCTACTCGATATGTATCAAGTTCTCTTGCAGGTGACCCTATAGATCAATGTCGTAAACATTCTTAGTTTGACAAAGCCTCTTCCTTATTGGCTCAAGTTCCATAAAAATATGATCCAAATATCTTTGAAGAAGCTTCAAGTCATCTAGATCCAGATGCATCTATGAATGAAGAATATATTTCCCTATTTGAAAATGATTCTTGGGATATTTTTCCTCTTCCAAAGGGAAGATAACTTGTCAGATGCAAATGGGTTCACAGATCAAAGTTTGGACCATATAGAAAAGTGGAAAAATATAAAGCTCATATTGTTGATAAAGGATTTTCACAAGTAGAAGGCATTGACTATATTGAAACCTTCTTCCCTATTGCAAAAATGAATTCTATTTTCGTTGTTATTTCCCTTGTTGCCTCCTTTAAATGGGAAGTTTGTCAGATGGATGTTAAATCTGCCTTCCTACATGGGGACTGAAATGAGGAAATATACATGGAACAACCCCTTGGCTTTATCCAAAATTACCCTTGCGTTGTTTTTCACCTTAGGAAGTATCTCTATGGTCTCAAACAATCCCCTCGATCTTGGTATTAAAAAATGGATAGTTTTCTCTTCGATAATGGCTTTTATAGATGTCATTCTCACAACAATGTCTACACCAAGAAATTAGGCACGTCCTTAATCATCCTTGTTCTTTATGTTGATGATATTATCCTTACTATTAGTGATTCCAACCATATAAACCATGTGAATTCTAGCCTCAGAAATGGGTTTGAAATCACAAACTTGGGACACTTGCATTATTTCCTTGGTCTTCAAGTCTTGCAATCCAAAGAAGGTATTAACCTTTCTGAGTCCAAGTATGCTTGTGATGTTCTATTCCACTTTCAGATGAAATATTGTAAGCCAACCCCTTCCCCCTTTCAGCCAGGGGTCAAGATTTCAGTCACTTTTACTTCCCCTAAAATTGATGCTACCTTATACCATCAACTTGTTGGTAAACTTCTCTATCTAACCCATACATGTCTTGAAATTTCCTTTGTCATTTCTCTTGTTTCTCGGTTTATGCACAAAACTCATGCAAGTCACTGGAAAGAAGCTAAGGGAATACTTTGACATATTCAAGGTATAGTTCAGTTCGGGATTAATTACAGTGCAGGATCATCTCCATTATTGATTGGTTTCACTGATTTTGGTTGGGTTGGTGACCCTGATGATCGAAACTCTACTGCAGAATATGTATTCCCTCTTTGTTTAGGAACAATTAGATGGTGTTGTAAGAAATAAAGTTCTCTCTCTCTTTCTTCAGTATAAGTAGAGCATATTCATATTTTTAAAGCCAGCAAGGAAGCCTTGTGACGTTGTCAGATCCTGTCCGAATTTGGTCTTCATCAGTAGCACCCCACTACACTTTGGTGTGATAATAAGACTATCATTCAGCTATGCAAAAATATATTTTAGCCTAAATGCATTAAACACATTGTGCTACACATACACTTCATCTGAAAGCTCATTCATGATCATGTTCTTGAAGTGCAGTATTGTTCAACCAATGATCAAGTTGTTGATATATTTACAAATCATAGAAACAAATTTTACCAACTTTGATCTATGCTTGGAGTTCAGGTAAGTTATTATTAAGGGGGGATAGGCTCTAATTCCTCATTCCTTATCTTAATGTGTCACCTTTATAAATAATTCAATCATATCCCAAGTTGTTCTTAAGGGGGGATGTTAATATATTCCTACACATAGGAAATTGTTAAGAATAAATTGGACTATTGTAAAGTTAGGTAAAGTGTGCTTCTTTACTATGTACCTTTGTAACGTATTGACAGATCATTCTCTCCTCAATATTACTGACACTTGATTCATGGCTTAGAACTCGATTGGTCCACAATATCTATTCAAAGAGCATGGAGGGTCATTTTTCCATTGATCATTTATGAGAGAAGCTTATGTAAACTTCCATTCTTTATATTGATAAATTTCCTGAAGTGGTCACATTGGCTCATGTCGTGGACTTCTCCCCTCTTTGAGGGTTTTAATCACGTCAAATACTAGTGTACTGAACTATGATTTGTTTGCGAGTAGTGTCCTTTGGTGTTTGACCAAAGGAAATTACCCTGTAAATTCTTACACCTCATCTCATAATTCTTTAGAGAGAATCCTAGAATATTTTTTTTCTATAAGATGGCTCTTCACACTAGTTGTTGGCCCTTTCATATTATCTTTTCATACCTTCAGAAAAAGTAAGGAGACGTTATCACATCTTGGACAAATTCAAGGATAGAGACCTTTATGATTGGGATTTTATGGCTAAAGTTTGAAATTTTGAGGTTATATGTAGTTACCTTGGACACTATTCACATGACCATAATGAGATATCATCAAGAGTTGGTAGAAAATGGGTTTTCATTTCGTTAGTATATAGTTATGGGAGTATTAGCCGATAAATCCAAGTATAAAAGAAATTTTTTGAATCAAATATATTGAAATATAACTAATTCGAATAGATCCCAATGAATCTACCTAATCATACTTAAACATCCATCCCTTCCCATCTATCATCAATTGGTCTGCATATTTATAATGGTACCATGAAGTTATGGAATTTGTCTCTTTTCCCCTAGTAATACCTTATAACATAGGGTTAAGACTAGGAGCCTAGTTAGAAGAGATAATTGGAATTAAACTAATATATTTTGTCCTATTCATATTAAATGATTGGGAGTGTGAAATTGAGGTTATTGGGTGTAAACATGCCTTGATGTAAATAGTATTTTCACTTTCATTGCTTAATGGGAAATTGAATAACCATTAGGTGGGGTGTAAGTAGTGTATTTTTCGGGCCTTTATATAAGTAATTTATTCCCAATAATATTGACCTTGAGAAGTGCCCTAAGATGGTATAAGCGGAGATGGTATTCACATGTCCTTTGTGTTGCATTAATGTAGTGTTCATGTAGCACTAATTTGGAGGGACATCTAATGAAACACTTCATCAAGAAATCGTTGTGACATCCTTATGCGGATGAGTTGAATAATTTCGACATGGAAAGATGACATAGATTTATTGTTCTCACATGGTGCCAACTTGACATTAATGTGACATTGGTGTGACACCAAGCTGGTCGCTAGGTGGAAGCTATGGTAGCAAGGACGTGCATATTGGGCCATTAGCTCTTTATTAGATCATATATTGGGCCATTGGCCAATTAGTAGGTAAAATATTGAGCCATTTCTCATTTGTATATCATGCATTGGTCCATTAGCCTATTTTTTATCATACATTGACCATAACCATATAACCACTTAAGGTATGCCCAAGAAGCGATTGGTGAGACAATAGATGGAGAATAATTAACGGATTTTGGTTGTATCAAACAATGGTTTCTTTTAGGTTAGGAAAAGGAGAGAGAAATATAATCATGAAAGGTTACCTCTTCGGACTTGAAAATATAATTTTCAAGTTGGCTATTCCTACCACGTGGTTTATTGAGGTGGGGCCACATAGATATATAGAGTGTAAGGTGACATAAAAGGAAAGATTTTAAATGGGAATAAATCCTTATTCAAAATATTGTTATCGAAGTGTTTTATAACATTGGAAAACTCATAATGATATGAATGTGGTAAATATGTCAAAAATGAAATTTGAGGTGGATGTAGAAAGATGTGTTTTTTATAAACCCATCTTCATAATGAACGATGAAGGTTAAATGTCTAGATAAAATAAAAAACCCTAATTTGGGATTAGGGAGGTTGGAAACCTTAGAATAATGTTATTAAAAATGAACTAATAATTCCATTTACCAAATTTAAAATGACGCCCCTTGGTATCCCAACGTGCACCCAACTTATCCAAATAAAGTGTTTGTTGCTTCCTTCCCACTAAGGAAATTTTTATAGGACATGAAAATGAACATCTAACTAAACCTTTCAGCTTCCATGAATATGTATTCATTTCCCTTCCTATATGTTAGTAAACTTCCACCAATATCTATATAAATGATTTCCTAAGGATCAGTGGGTACAGGTAAGGGATGATATATGCCCTATATCGTATTGATAAGATTACTTATATAATAAATCATTCATCCCCTTATCAAACTAAGAACATTTTTTCACACTCTAGATCGTTATGCACACCTTTAAAAATTCTAAATTGTCTCCCCTACAAAAAAATTCCCTAAAACATTTGAGGTGTCATCCTCTCTAATTATCAATAATAACTCACCTTTAATAATGCATATCGCACCAAAATTTTTGACTAACCCACTCTAAATTTGATAGTCAATTGTGATATATCCATTGTCCACATCACTCTAGCTTTGAAAGTATTGAAATGCCTCCTTTATGTCCTCCTCCTTTGTATATGCTTCTTTATATAAACCATGCGTGTAAGGTCCCATGTATGTCATATTTGTAAAAGCTATATGTTTTGATATCGGTGGATTTGGAAGAATGTTTTCCAACTTCTTTGTGTGCCACATCTTCCACCTAATCAATAAATGAAATACTTATAAAAATTCAATCTACTTATAATTCTTAGAATGTTGTAAGTTATTATGCATCTAGACGTACTTTAACGCATAGTTTCTGGTGTGATTAACTATCTCCTTTCATGTTATATAGTGTTTCCAATATGATATATTTCACCAAGGCATAAAGATCCTTCCTACAGATAAGTTAGTTGAGAACAACCCCATGAAATAATTTATGATACTGGAATAAAACCTTTGCTCCTTACATCAAGACATCTCCCACTGCATACCCACTTGCATCTATCTACACTTCAAAGGGCTACAGCAATAAAATAACTATTTCTTGAATTATGTTCTTCTCTCACTCTTTGAAGAAATTTTTTGAACCATTCCCCACTAAAAAATATTACACTCATGGTCATGGCATGTAGTGGTGTGGATACTATTGGAAAAGAAGCTATGATTTTTTTTAAGTACTTTTTTTCCACAAAAGACTCATAACCTATAATATATTTATATGCACTATCAACTTCACGATGCCTCCCATCTTATCTACTGTTGTGTAACCAGCTCCAAAAATAGAAGAAAAGAGATATCAACACCTTAGAAATGAGCCACTTCGAGGGGGCAACCTCCAATACATTACATAAATGAACAATTCTTGGATGATACAAATGAAAAAAACATCCTTCTATATATAGGAGTCCATGGGGCCACAATATAATCCTAATGGGGCCACAATGTAATCTTAGCCGACCTAACAATAATAATGTAAGGGCACAATAATAACAATATGGGGGTTACAGGGGTACAATAATAACAATAAGGGGGGTTACACTAACATAAAAAGGGGCTACACTATTAATATAGGGACTTAACATGCCCATCTCCTTCAAAAAAGTGTTTTCCTCAAAACTTGATTATTTCTTGATGCTTCTGTATAAAATTTTCATCCTCCCATGTGAAATATTCTACAGGAAAGTTCTTCCACTTGCTGAGATACTCTGAAATTGATCGTACTTGTCGAGTTCTTGTTTCTATGACTGCTTCATAACTTCTTTCGATGTGATTTTGATCTTCCTGTTGTTTCGTTAGATTCTGTACCAAATTTGGGTTATCCTCTGAGAGCTGGAGAACTTGTTGTTGATGCTCGCTGTGATCTTCCACTAATTTATCATCTATATTAGCTATTATTTGATCCCTCAAGCCATCCAACTTAGCCTCCATTTCTGCTTTTAAACCATCTACTTAATCTTCGATTTCTCTTCGTAAGACCAAAACTTGTTGCACTTGGTATCGTAATTTTGATATCTCATACTGCAATTCTTCCTCTTCATGCATCATTGTATAGATTTTTTTTTCTTGCTTTTTAGGAGCTGGATATTGAAATGGGATTATCTCTGTCATTTCAACACTTCAATATTTGAATTTTGGTACCAACGTGGCCCTCTAAATTATCTTTCGAATGCCACAGGTCTAACCTGATTTGGATTCTCCAAGACAAAGTTGTGTCCAATCTCCCACAATGACCTAATTTTGGATTGGTTCAGTAGAGCGAACTTGTACGACTTCCCATGTGTCACTGTTTCATTCTTTGTCTTTGAAATTGATAGCCAATAACCTACATTCTGTGTACTTGTGACCACTTTTTACGACACTCCAATCCGATGCCCAGAGAGTGAGTTATTTAAGTTTTTCCACGATCACCTCTTTGACACGGAATTCAGGAGCCTGAAAAAGCACTACCTTCCAGAGATCATATCTCCAAAAATATTGCGAACCAAGCTCTGAAATTTTTTGAAGAATTTCTTCAGGATTTCAGCTTCGTACCATATGAATTTTAGATTTTGAACCTTTGTAGAAAAAAAATTTATAGCGCACATGCCACGATGACCTATTTAGGAGCCTGAAAAAAGACATAACCTACACAGATCATATCTCCACAAATATTATGCAAAAAGCTCTCAAATTGTTAGACAATATTCCTCAGGATTTCAGCTTCGCACCCTAAAAATTTCAGCTTCTGAAACTTCGTAGAAAAAAAGTTATAGTAAAAATGCCATGATGACCTGATTGGAGCAGCCAAACCCTAGAATCCAAACCTCTGATACCAAATGTTGTGTAACCAGCTCCAAAAATAGAAGAAAAGAGATATCAACGCCTTATAAATGAGCCACTTCGAGGGGGAAACCTCCAATACATTACGTAAATGAACAATTCTTCGATGATACAAATGAACAAAACCTCCTTCTATATATAGGAGTCCATGGGGCCAGAATATAATCCTAGTGGGGCCACAATGTAATCCTAGCCGACCTAAAAATAATAATGTAAGGGCACAATAATAAAAATATGTGGGTTAGAGGGGTACAATAATAAAAATAAGGGGGGCTACACTATTAATATAGGGACTTAACATCTACAAATCACATCGAATAATTACACCATATATTTTTGAGAAATTTTAACATATAGTGCTTATTGAATGTCTCTAGTTCTTTCTTCAAAAATGAAATGTGTTGCTTCGAGGTGGAAATATATACCGTTATATCATCTTAGTAAAAAATATAAATGAATCTAGATATGGGTGATAAGTATCATCCATTAATACCTTGAACATAACTAGTACATTTCATATAGAAAATTACATGACTAAACACTCATATGAAACCTGTTTTCTTTTGAATGCAATATTATAACTATGTTCTTCTTTGACTCAAAAATAGTGACACCCTAATTTAAAAAATATCTTAGTCATTTAATTATCATGTTGTAGTTGTTGGGTGTAGGAATTGTAATTTAACAAACCCCTTCAACACTTAATTTTCAAATGGGGGCTTCATAAGCTTAGAGGCATAGTAGAGGAAATTCCAAGAACGATTTGAATCCTTCCTAATTCTATTCATACTTCTTTAATTACAACTTGCAGAATCCAAAGAAAATCATCACACGAGAATTAATACCAAAGCAATTATGGTGTTGGAGTACAAAAGGAAATTACTTCGGAGAAACTCAAAATAAAAAGAAATCTTAATTAATTGTGAACAATCATGATTAATGGAATAAAATTTAACATTATTTTCGCTATAGTTATGATAAAGAGCGATAATTAGGCTATTAAGGATATATGTCTTCTTCGAAGATGTTCCTTCCTACAGTAAATTGTCGTTCTTGCACTACAATAACGTTCATGTACTGCAATAATGTTCCTATACTAAAGCATTGTTCGTGCACTAGAATGGATTTTATGCACTCAAAGGGTGTTTTGTACCTGATGTTACACCAATTTTTTGTCATCTAACCTGCTACTATTAGAGGGACTAAAGTACACTGTGTAAGACCAATTTTACCATAGTAAAAATTCTTTCACTTTGAAAAATAATTTAATAACCCATAGTTTAATAAGCTATTTCTTGTCTAAACAAGGAACCCCATGAGGAATAGTTAAATAAATCCTTATTTCTTTTATTTTCTTCTAGGGATAATTGATTAAACCATTGTCTAATTAATATTCCTGGTCATATTTAACCCAAAACAGGAAAATTAATTAGATAAATCATTATTTATCTTATTATTTTCTAGGAATAATTATTTAAATCATTATTCAATAATATTATTTATTAATTTTGACTAAATCATTTATAAATAATTGAATAAATCATTGTTTGTAAATTATTTAGTTGCCATTTTTTACTGTGAATTCTAATCGCAAGCATACGAAAAAAGCTCACTTTAGGTGTGCATAACGAACAACCCTAACATTAAATGTGACTGTCAATTTCCTTAGATATACGGTTAATGATCAGAATAAATGCTAAAAAAATCAAGATCTATTCAGTTAAAGGTATTGAACAACAAAAAATAAGCAAGAGTTTCTCCATGCATCCAATGGACAAGAAAAGAATTTATAAATAATTTTTTGTATTATGACACCTCGAAAGGGAAAAAAGAAAGATGTTAGCAGCCCCCCTCAATGGAATGGGTTCTTGTATGTCCTCATCGCTTCAGATCTAAGGTCTCTCTCTCTTGATGGTGCAGAAAACCCAAAAAAAAGTGGAACTCAAAGGGAGCTCACAAGCAGAAAATAGAAAAATATGACAATGATGGGAGGATCAAAGTCAGACGAAAAGTATAGATCAAAGTATGACCTCTTGGCAAGAAAAGGTAGTGAATGAATGGAAAAATACTTTTATTTATATCAAAATATTGAGTTAGTCTAGATATTGGTGCATAATTAAAATACTATTAACCAAATCTAGATCTAACTTTTATAGAATATTTTATTACTTTTCATTGGAGGGAAAAGGAATTTGAATTTGTTCAAATCCCTTTATTTATAAATAATAGATAAATAAATGATTTATTTATTATTTTAATAATATGGTTAAAGAATAATTAAATAAATAATGATTTATTCAATTATTTGTAAATGATTTAGTCAAATTTAGCAAGGAATATTATTAAGTAATTATTTAAATAATTATTCCTAGAAAATAATAAGATAAATAATGATTTATCTATTAATTTTCCTATTTTGGGTTAAATATGACTAGGAATTGGTCCAAGACAATTTACTAATTGGTCGTCCTGCTATGTCACATAATTTTTTTATTGTTTTAGGGATTTCATCGTGTTTCTTTATTGGAACATCTGCATTGATATCATTTTCATTGCTATCCTTTGCAGTATGTTTTTCGTTCTCATATTGGAACTCTAAAGTAGCTAGTTCATTCAAAAATGTCCATGCCAGTAGCCTAAACCATGAAAACGGGGTTGTGGGAGAACCCAATATAAGCTTTGTGTTGCTAGGTAGAGGGGAAAAGAATATCGGGTCGCAATAAAAGCTTAAATATCCACATTATTTATTTAGACTCATTCATATCTGAATGAGTCTAAATAAATAGGTATGGGTCAATATTTTAATGTGGTAGTTTTCTTTTTTCATATGGTATAAATATCTATTCGAGGAGATATTTATACTCCCAGATAATATCTATAAATAACCCGTCCTAAGTATAGAATGAAAATTATCGTGTACATATTCAGGTGCATGACACACATTGGTACTCCAGTGCATACTCAAATATACCATGAGACCCATGAGTTGATTTGCAATCTCATGATTGGTATCCTGAGCCAAAAAATTAATCTCATGTCGTTCGGAATGGATTAGGTCCAGAACTCTTTCAAAAATCATTTTCAAAATAACGAGAATTTGATTCTCTGCCTTTTTCGAGAGGAATCCAATTCTCTCTATTTCGTTCTAATATAGACCAAGAATATGGATGAATAGTTAATAAAGAGTGTATTTTGGACTCCCAGGACCTCGGCCTTTTAATGGCAGTTTTATCCATCAATTTATTATAAAAGGGAAAATTATGCCCAATCAGGATCTGATCTAATTAATATTGGATCCTAATTGGTTGAAAAAAAAATTGATATAAGTATTCATTAGCATATGAATAGGGAAATAAAATGGGAATGGGGCATGGCTAAGTGAACTGTTATCTTCATAAAGATGGTCCTACCTCATTGGATATTTCATTTTTAGGGTTTCTCTTCTATGGAAGCATTAGGAAATTAAATAGGCTATTCACGATATATCGTATCGACTGATAAACTCTATCAGGATCAAAGAACATAATGGGACATAGAAAGTACAAAAATTAGTAGCAAACCCCAGTAGAGACTGGTACGATTCAATTCAACATTTTGGTCATTGATTTCCTAGTTCCCCAATGCATTGGCCTACAATAATACCTAGTGATTTTCCTAATTCAATCAATATTAAGTATACAATGGTTTAATTAATTATCCCTAGAGGAAAAAACAAATAAGGATTTATTTAATTATTCCTCATGGGGTTTCATGTTTAGACCACAAATAACTTAATAAAATATGGGTTATTAAATTTTATTCCATAGTGAAATCAATTTTACTATGGTATAATTGGTCCCACATGGTGTACTTTAGTCAATGTAATAGTAACAGGTTGGATGGCCAAAAATTGGTGTAACATGACCGAGTCTCAAGGATCATTCTTGCGGATGAGTAATTTCTTATGCGGGTGAATGGCATGAAGAGGTTCTTGGCTATGAGGAATCAAGTGGTAGAGTAGCCTTGATGAAACTATGAGATCAGTATCATGTGGATATGAATTGACATTTTATGCTTGTATTTACCTATGTTTATGTTATGGACATGTAATGTTGAGGATAACATCAGTGGATTTAAAGTGGTATGCCTTGTGGCATGCTGGCACAAGCATGGATAAGACACTAGCAGCAATGTTTCTTGTGGGGTCAGTGTGTGGTCTATGGATGTACAATGCTATTGTTTTGAATATGTTGTGTATGTTGTATATGAAGTGATTGTACCTATGGTGATGTGTGAAGTTTCATATATATTATTGTGTACATATGATGTTGTAGGCATGTTGTATATATGGTGTTGTGTGTATATTGCATATGCAGTTCTCGGTATAGATGGTTCTATGTGCATGTTTAATATGAGGTGATGTGTACATATCGTATTATGTGAATGTTCGATATGCGGTGTTGTGTGAATATGATGTTGTGTTCATGTTTGATATGTGGTGCTTTGTACATGTTGAAAATGCAGTGCTATGTACGTACAATGTTTTTTTCATGACATACTTATGGGGTTACGTACAAGTGGTGTTGTGTGCATATGATGCTATGTACATATAGTACATGTGGCGATGTGTGCAGGTGGTGTCATGTACATTTCATGCATGTGGTGTTGTGTACAAGTGGTTTCGTTTACACATTATGCACGTGGTGTTTTGTACATGTGGTGTTATGTACACGTTGTATAAGTGGTGCGGTGTAGATTTCATGCTGTGTACACATTATGCAGGTTGTGTGGTGTACATGTGATGTTCTATACAGATTGTGTAGGTAGTGTTGTGTACAAGTAGTAATGTGCACATATTGTGCATATGATACTTGTATACATGTTGTATTGTATGCATGTCACACAGATTGTGTTGAGGCCATGCGGTATTATGTATGCGCATGGTGTAGTCATGGTATCTTGACATGTGTATTATTTTCATTGTACTTTGTATATGTGTATGTATTGTCTTGTATTATACACCGAGTGTAGTTGTGTGTGTCATATGTTGGTGTGAGTGTATGTATTGTGTTGTGTTGTATGCCAATGTTGCCTGTAGGTGTATGTATTATGTTGTATTTTAGACTAGGTATTGGTGTATGTGTTATCTTCTGTGCCAGATGTGTGTGTATGAATTGTGTGGTTTTGCACACCTTGTTTGGTGTTTCACCCCTTGTCTTGATGTATGTTTTGTGATGTGAAATACATGTATGTGTATATGAATGAAGATAAGGTATTCAGTGCTTCTTGGGTGTGGCAACCGATTCGTTGTGTGTAGAGAAATAACAAGGGAATAAGTAAGGGCCAAGGAAGGATTAGTATGGATATTTTATCTTAGTTTTATTATGCATGCGATATATGATTTAGTTCTATGATGATTACATGTGATCTATGATCATGGTTTATGACGATTGCATGTTATTCATGATTTTGACCTATGATGGTTGTGTTTTGATCTAACAAGATGTGTTATGTTTATACATGATGATTTGATGAAAGATATAGTTTGACTTGTTGTGACAGGAAGTCAACAATATTTTAAGTGTACCTTATTGATGAGCTACCAATGAGGTATTATTTGAGTTTATTTCAATTTATTTTGAATCTAATGTAAGTTATGTCCTTGGTAGAGGAAAAATGAAAATGTTGATTGGGTGATTGGAATTGACTGCAATAATTAGCTACATCAGTAAAAGGAATTGGAGCAATCACTAATATGTTGGTAAAACACTTCACGAACAGCGCCATTATGGGACACTAGTACCCAATAGCTTCCATTGTTTTCCAGGAGAATCATATGACTGGTATGATGGTTTTGAGGTAGGTATATGCCTTGTTTTTTTTAATATTCCGATGCAAGGAAGCCTTGCGAAGGGATGTGTCGCTCAGCGTAGGGGATGTCAGGGAACTTGGAAGGTGAGTGATTGTAAAGAAAGGCATTTTTGAGTTGCTCGAGGGACTCTGTAGCAGTGAAGGGAAGGTTGAGGATGGATATTTTTTGGTCATTAGCATTTCTATATGGAATCATATGCATATTGGTAGTGTGCCCTAGAACAATGAACCAATAGCTCTTCACTGAGGGGACATGTAGAGCGATATTGTAGAGCTAGACATAGGTTGCAGCCTTGAATTTGACAGTGGATTCTGGACTTCCTTGAAAGGAGGTGAATCGTGGTATTACTTTGATGGTGGAGGTGTGAGCCTATATATTATTGTAGATGCAGACATCATATCCTTTTATTTTTCAATCGAGAAAATTTTCATATGTATATATGTGGTTGTTATTGTAAATACCGTAATGAGTTATGTTATAAATATCCAATACATGCTATTATTGTCATGATTACTTTTTGTTGGGAGAAGGTTATTCATTGCAAATACTGCAAGGAGATATGTTATAAATCGCCATGGAAATTATGTTTTATTTTCAGCGGTTTTTCTGAGGTATATGAGTGGTTGAATACCGAGGATGGTGTCCCTAAAAGGGGAGGGTTCTGTAACAACCCTGGTGAAAATTCCATGTAATAAAAGTAAAAATAATAACCACAGTTGATGGGCAATTATTCCAAGCTGGATGTTCGGAAAAACATCCTAGGGGGTGTTAATTTGGTTTATTATAGCTAAGGAAACTGACAAAGGAAAATAAAAATGCTTCGAAGAGGGAAAATGGATTTTTTAGCACATTTATTTCTTAAAATAATGGAAATTATGATAAAATGGAGATGAAAGGTCACAGGTTGCATATGAGGAGTAAGTCTAAGGAAAATAATGGAAAGTGAATAAAATAAAGCCTCTTCCATAAAAAAGGCTTTAGAGGATCAATTGTAAATCCTTTCCTCACATTTTTGGAGCTCTCTCACTATTTTTTTTTCTCTTTCTCACACTCTTGGAAGCATAGAGTTTTACTTGGAGCTCTTTGGAAATTGACCAATAAAGGAAAGAGAGCAAGAAGAGGGATAAGCAAGCAAAGAGGAGCCAGAATCGAGAAACTACAACAGGATTCTTGGCAGGTATCGATTTTCATGAGTATTTTCATTGCTATGTTTGGCATGCATGGTATTACAAGTGGTTTCTTGTTTTCTTGGCATGGATTTTGAGAGGTATAACAATTTTTTTTTGCTAGCCTTTACATTTATGGATAGCCAAGATGTTGTGGATTTATCAAGTTTTGGTTTTGATAGATTACAAGATGGGTTCAAAGTTGAGTGGGGTTGATTACCGAATTGATATAACACATGGCCTAGTAACCCCTAAATTGGATGGTCAGTTGTGGTAAATCTAGATAGTGTGTTGCCTTTGTAGGAATAGGAATTCTCAATCGGTGAATGGTGGGATATACATAAAGCCTAGAGGTTGTTTGGTCTCCATTCAGGCCTAGTAATCTTGTGTTTGGGATGGATGTAAAGCCTGTAATGTATGTCTCTATTTAGGGCCTAGTTACCCATAATTCAGACTGTGGGTTGTGGTAAATCTTGAGCTACTAGGATATAGTAAAATGCCGCATGGTTTAGGTGTAGAATCTGGTGATATCCATGTTTTTGTTGGCCTAGTGATTGAGTGTAGATCACGGTAAAGCTTCGCTTATGGTTGATGAGGGTGAGCTGTTTTTTCCTCGAGATGCCCTAGTTGGTTTTTCAGTTTGAATCCTGCATTCATGCTTGCAATATGAGATGGGGGTGATTGGATGAAGGGATATTTGGATCAGCATATCTATGGTCGGGTGGAACGTGGAAGTCCCATCTCCAGTTGTCTTTTTACACTAATTAATGAGAAGCTAATTCCTTTTGTAGTTGGTAAGAAAATTTACTAGTTATTATGTAGATTTCATTGATGTTATATAAATGGTATTTATGTTGTTATTATGCTCGTTATAATATTGTATTTCATTAGTGATTATGTATGGCTCTATATATATTTTTTTCCATTAAATGAATATACAATGTATCTATGGTCAAATAGATTTCATTGCAGCTAATGATGTAAGGGAGTAATGATTCTTACCAATTCTCATATTAGTATTAGACCCACATGTTTAATTATGTTGTTTACACCTATAGATGTAATGTTTGTGACATGTTTGAGAAAATGCATGTAATGGTTGGGTAGGGTTAGATCAGTTCCTAATTATGTGATTTCTTCCATGTATTTTTTTTAATCTTATTTATCCTCTCCCAATGCTACATGAAGTTCTAGGAAGTGACTTGGGCTAAAGAGCTGAAAATGTTGCACAAATCTTAGAGCTACAGGAATAAAATTGACTGTTTTTGGGCCTAGCCACTAGCTTTCCAAGGCTAGCCCATGGCTTAGGGTCTATATTTTCTCCATTCCCCTTCTATTCCAATGGATAAGCCTCAGGAGGGTCAAAATTCAGTCCCCCGTCAAATTTCAGCGGTCTGGGAGGGTAGTTTACCTCTGCAGGTCTCGTTGATGTTGTGTAAGGTGTGTTTTTTGTGTTTCCATTAGTTCCACTTCCTTAAGGTCATATAGGAGGTTGAATATCATATTATTAGCATCTCATCACATGTTTTCTGGCTGGCTAGTTACTTGGGTAGAGGTGATAAGAGGGTGTTACATAGGGAATTATTAGGAGAATAGGTTCAATTATATCTTCTTGCATTTTTATCCATAATAGAGAGAGGTATTTGAACGTTGATAGGGAGAGAGAATAATTAAGAGGGTCTATGTTCTATAATATCCCACAAATGACAACTATTAAATAAATGAAGAGACAGTGCTTACTCCTTTATATTTTTATGATTTCCATTCTATCAAAATAGAGCAAAAAAACATCATATTCTTGTTATATTTTCTCCCAAATGGTTTCATAGATCATATATTGGTGCTTATTATGATTGGTGTGTTATTGTAATTCAATTTTCCCTATTTTCCACATTTAATATATTGAATGTATAAAAAACAAAAATTACTAATAATAAAATTGGGATATAAGGGAATTAATCCTTCATACTATAGATATATGTTTATTTTATTATATATGCAATGATCAACTATCATGTAGAATATTTATGGTAGCTTATATATCACTCTAATAGAAAATTTTGGTTGACATTAAAATTTCATGGTTTCTCCTATCATAAAGTTGTTGAATTTGTGTACTAGTAATCATACTACTCCATAGGTATAAGACCTCCTTGAGGGAATCAAAAAAATATATGGAAGTGGGTCCTACATTGCATATTATAGGGTCATATTCATTTTTTCCCTCCTAGTAACCTTCCCACCAATATTTCACATGGGAAACAAATTTCAAGGGTGCAATGATGATATTTTCATTATTGGAAAAAATTTTCATTGAGTAATAGCTCTCTAATAGATTAACCATATTCTTATGAAACCAACTCACAAAATATAACAAAAGATAGATCAATGACTTAGAAATCAACCTCTTTGAGGGGTAAACCTCCTTTAAATTATGTAATTGAAAAAGTATTAGATGATACAAATGACATAACCTATCTTCTATACATAGGAGTCTAAGGAGTCACAATATAACAATATGGGGACTGCATGGGCACAAAAATAAAAATAGTAGGGCTACACATGTGGGTCACATAATAAAATTATGGGGAATACATGGGCACAACAATAATAATAATGGGGATTAAATAACAATAAAAATAAGGGGCTACACTAGTATTATAGGGACCTAACATGCCCCTCTCCATCAAAAAAATGTTGTCCTGAACACTTAATTACTTCTAGATGCTTTTGTATAAATTTCTCATCCTCCCATGTGGAATATTAAGCCAGTATCTTCTTCCACTTGATGAGAAATTTTTGAATTGAGCGATGTTTTAGCTTTTGAGTTCTTGTTTCTGTGAATCCTTCAAGTTCTACTAATTTTTTTCTTTCCTCGTCAAGTTCTTGTAATATTGTTTGAATTGGGACTTGCTCCATTTGTATTATCCATGTTACCAGACCCTTGCGATCAAGCTTACTCATATCGATATTTTGAATATTTTGGGTCTTAAATCCAACATTAATGTCTATGAAATCATGATTAACATTTCTTTTGTTCTCATCATGAGTTTCATCTACTACCCTTTCATCGTTAGGAATAATTTCTTATATCAACTTTGTCAAACCTTCCTTTAATAATTCCATGTATGATTTTAAACCATCCATGTCACATTTTAGTCCATATTTAGTTGCTATTTGTGAGAGCCAAATTTGTTTCACTTGGTGCCGTAATTTTGATATATCGTGCTGCAATTCTTCCTCTCCATGTGTCATAGTAGAGTTTTTTGAGGGCTTAATGGGTGTAGAATTATTTTTTGGAGGCATTTTAGAACCCAATATATATGTGTGTGTGTGTGTGTGTGCTTCAATATACCCTTGGAATCACTTTAAACTCATATTTTCAAACAAAATTTATGCAAAATTTTGAAAAAAATACACACCTTTTTCATTCCTTTTAGGAGATTGATATTAAAACTAATGTATCTCTATAATTTTGGATCTGAAAGATTTGATCATTAGTCTTGTTGTAACGCTGTGAGTCTTCTTTCTTATTCCATGGGTTATACCTAATTTGTATTCTTCAAGTTAAATTTTTGCCCAATCTTCTACAATTACCTAATTATGGGTTGGTTCAGTAGAGAGAACTTGTAGTTAGTCTCATGTGTCACTATTTTTACCTTCGGCTCTAAAATCGATACATGAGAAACAACATTCCATGAAATTTAAGCCACTTTTTAGAGAATTCTAATCTAATGTCTGGGACCAATGTTATGATGATGTTCCCTACACTACCTGTTTGAAATGAAATTCTGGAGCCTCCAAAAACCCCAATGTCCTTAGATTATATCTCCACAAGTATACAGAACCAAGAGTGGATATTTTTACACAATCTTCCTCTGCATTTGGGCTCAAATGGGTTTTTTTCAAATTTTGAACCTTCGTAGAACACAATTTATAGCGAAAAATAAAAGATGATATGTTTGGAATAGTGAAACCCTAGAATCACAAGCTCTCATTCGAAATGTTATGAAATCATCTCACAAAATCGAAGAAAATATAGATCAATGACTTAGAAATCAACTTCTTCGACAGGGAAACCTCCTTTACATTACATAAACCAAAAAATCTTGGATGATACAAATGGAAAAACATACCTTTTCTATATGGGAGTCTAAGGGTCACAATATAAAAATATGGGGACCACATGGGCAGAACAATAACAATAGTGGGGCTACACCTTTGGGGCACATATATGGGGTTTACATGGAAACAAAAATAATAATAATGGGGATACACTAACAATAAAAATAACGGTATACAACAGTATTATAGGGACCCAACACGTTTCCTAAAAGGATACACATTTTGTTAGCTTTCAGTTAAGTTGATATTAAAGTTAAAATACACCTTCAACGATGTCAGGCCTCCAAAATTGATACCTGTTGAATGTTCATTGGCCACTGTTAGTATTTGTCGAAGGAATTGGGTAAGGTTAACCATCATCTCATTAATCTATTATGTGAGTGCTTCCTCAAGCAATTACTTGATAGAAACAGACTCCATCATTTATGTTTCATTGTAGAATGGGAGGTCACTTGAGATGTTGTGAGTGATTTTACCCAAGGGAAAATAGCTTAATATCCAACTCTCTATACATTGAAATCACTATGGACATATACTAAGAAATGACAGGAAATAGTTTTTTTTTATACAATTAATCTAGGATGAATGCAGAATGAGATTAATTATCAATAACATAATACAGCACAAGTGCATACAAAATAGTGTAGAGGTGATAATATGAAAATAAGTTATTTCCTTAAATAAATGATAAAATCTAAAATTACTACATCATGAGAGATTCCAATCACTTTTACAAAGGTGGAGGGCCATTATAGATATTATTTATGATGCCTCCTTTTTTTCGTCATATTCTTTTATTTATTTATTTTATCATAAAGTACCATGGGAAAATTCCATGATGAATTCCATGGGGTGTATATCGTTGATAATTACCTTAGTGAATACCATGTATGAATCCCATTTATTTCCATAAACACAGGACCCATGAATCATAAAATAAAGTATTAAATGTGTTAATTCAATGGAAGAGGTTGATATCAACTAATTTCACTTGAATCGCTATGCTATGAAAGTCAAATAAATCATTAGTATAGAATTTTGTAATGGTAAAGTGTCATCACTCGAACACTTCATCATGTAAGAAATGCCAGAAAAAACTCATTTGTTCAAGAGATGCATAATGTCAATACATAATGGCTTCCAGATGATTTTTCATTCATTTATATATTCCTAGTAACCTCATGGTATAGAAAAATTAAGTTTGATATCAATATTAACTCTGGAAAGGTAAAATGTAAGGAGTAGCTAGCAAGAAAATGTGCTAGGATAAACTTCAAAGTTTATCCCCACTCGAAAGTGACAAAATTGATTCATAGATACTAAAAAGCTATAAAGGAAAACCTATAAAATCATATGGATGATTATGGGACATAAAGCTATAGGGAAAGTGAGAATGTTGATGCTTCTTCCACTTCCTAATAAGAATAGATCCCAAGGATGATCGTGCCTTTCATATGCCGTAATATCCACCACTTTCCATTCACCTTATATATACCATAAGATCCACCACCTTCTATTCAGATTTAAGTGTACATGAATCGTAGTGCATATGTGCAAATTCATTTCCCATCCCTCTTTCCAATCACCACATAATTCAAGTCAATCACTAAGATACATGCGACTGCAAGATTGATAATTGTTGTTTTAATGAGAAATTAATTGGTGGAATATTGATCTTTTAATTAAGGATAGTGTATTAATGAGTGGGTTACTAGTCCTGAGGGGGAAACTCGATCGGAGATTCTCATGATATGAAGTATTTGTGAGGTATGTGGTTTGTGGCTCAAATCCCGTGTACTATCCATGTGGGACATCGTTTTGGATGCACATGAGTTCACGTAGAGGTATATTCATACTTGTTGTAATCGACCTTTTATCATGCGACTATAAGACCAAATTATTTTTTTATTCTTCTAGATACATAAAAAGTTAATAATGAGTTGTTTACTTGATTTGTGCCAAAAGAAAAAAATTTAGAAACAACATGGAAATGTTTGGAGTTATAAACTTTAAAAACATACGACATATATATTTGGTGAATGTTTTCATAATTACCAGTGATACAATGCCGAATAAGGCATGAAAGGTTTCTATTGTTTAGATATGACTAAGGCACTTAAAATATGCATGACGCGGTGACAATATTTGTGACTGTTATGTTAGTAAAGTTTGAAAGGTTTGTAATATCATTATATTACTAAGGAACTCAAAATGCATTGGGTAGGGTAGTCTTGAGTGAAGCTTATTCATGCATGTGCATGTTATATTTATTTTGTCAAACAACTGAAAATCTTAAAAGTGTAGTTTCGATACAAGCTAAAAGGGAATCTCTTGACTCTATCATGATACTCCATACCTCACTTATTATGATGATTTTTTCACAAAAATGGTGGTTCTATGTGGAAAATAATCAAATAAACCATCATATCATCTCCTATTAGCTCACATATGTTGATAATTTTAACCAAATAGAAAATAGATAAACCATTCTACGAACAAATCCTATTTAAACTCTCTTGCTCCAAAATATCCAACCTCACATGAAAAGAAAATATCCTAACTAGTAGAGAAAAAAGACCTTGAATCTTTCTATTTCCTACATTTTTATATGTATACCATAGATAAGCCCTATTTTCTCCAAAATCTCCAACATCACATGAAAATACAATATCCTAAGTAGTAGAGGAAAAGGACCTTGCAGCGTTCTATTTCCTTCATTTTTATATGTATACGATAGATAGGCCCATATTCCTTAATTTTCCTTCTATTTATTTTGTACTCCAAAATAATTATATAACGATCAGACAAAATCATTTAATTGTGTTTACAATGGAAGTCACAAGAAATACAAAAGCAGAATTTATAATTATTTTATTCTAACTTCTTTGTGCACATATTTCATTTGTTTTGGTGCGTTTGTTTCAAAATTATTTGTATAAATATACCTCACGATAAAAGAACTACTTATCCAGAGATAAAAATTATGTAGTGTGGTAATTTTTGGGATTTATTTTCCTAATCTAGAATATAGAGATATTTTATTAAGTAAGAAAATAGTTTGGTTGTCCCTTCAAATAGCTATCTAGTGTGGTATTTATTTATATATTTTTTTCATAATATAAAATATCTTCATATTTTATTAAGTAATAAAAAGTTTTTTTTTTTTTTTTTCCTTCGAAGATCATGCACAGTGAGTAGGCAAGA
Source organism: Pinus albicaulis (assembly GCA_034641835.2). Taxonomy (NCBI): domain Eukaryota; kingdom Viridiplantae; phylum Streptophyta; class Pinopsida; order Pinales; family Pinaceae; genus Pinus; species Pinus albicaulis. The sequence continues at coordinate 1,095,829,292 of CM076583.1, forward strand.
ATAGTGAGATAGGCTCCTTCACTTACATGCTAAACGTACATATGTTGCATGCTGTGAGAACCAAAACTAATAACGTAAACCCTACTGTAATAGATCTAATGGGATAATTTCAAATAATTAGATAAAATGAGAAATTATTCTATGCAAATTTTATCTTAGTTATTCAAAATCTTTGATAATGTATCTCTTAAAATGAAGGTAATTAGCACATTACTCAAATATTTTCTTAGTTGAACCACATAAAATAAATGTAAATGGAGTATACCCCATCATATAAATGTTAGTTTACTTACATCTCATACAATAGAGTTATGTAATCGATGTAAATGTTTATGTAGATATGGTAAACATCATATAAATGTTATATTACAAAATCAAATTAAAATAGAATCTTATTCTTTTAATGTGTGTTCGATTGTGAGGTTTATTTTAATGAATAACAACATTATATTACTTTATTGAATTTTATATGATTATGGTTACTACTTCCTTTATTATGATTATTGTTATGAAATTATTGCTATGAAATGGATTCAAGGTAAAATTGTTATATTTGTTTAAATGAAATAATTTTAAGATATTATTAATCATTGTTGTGAAATGGATCCAGATAGAATTGCTATAATATTTTAAAATGAAATCATTTCAATATAATATGATCCATTCTTATCACATATATAAATATAGCATTCTTATTACATATTTTTTAAAAATTTGAGAATAATATTTCTTTATCTTCACTCTTTTTCTTATTACTTTATTCTTTTATCAATTCAATTATATCATTTTTTAAATCTCTTTAGATTATATCATAGATTTGGTAATTACACTGAATTTGTCTTCCAAAATAAAATATATCAATATGATATATTGATATCTTTAATAAACTCCGTTAAAACTACATACGCATTCCTTTCATCCTTCTTAAAACTCGTAAATATTTAATTTCCCATTTTAAAAGAGCATCATATAAAAGTTTACATTCTTTAAATGGAGCCTTCATTCCTTGAACATTTAAATTCATTTCGAAATGTTGGTTGAGTTTTATAAATTTCTAGAGACGGAATTTGTTTACCTTATATTATTATAAAATAATATCATCTCTGCCGGAAATTCTCTCATTTGTAATTATGGATATTTTCTACTCACGCATTTATGTTGGGTTTTATAATTAATTTAATTTTTTTGTGAGACATATTTATTTAATTATTTATGATATATAGTCTTTCTAAATTAACTTACTCGTTTTGGAACTTTATTAAAATAATTAAATAATTATAATAAATATATGATATAATTAAAAATAAATCAAATTTAAATATTACATATATAATATGAAAAAAAAATCAAATTTTAAAAATTACATATCTGTAATGTCTTTTCCTTTCCACTTATACAAATTTTTTTTTTCTTTTGTCTTTCTGAGACTAACTTTGAAATTCAATTCTGTTCATTTATCATTCATAGATATTCAGGACTATCTTTGAAATATTTTGTTTAATATACTTTTATTAAATATTGTTTTTATGTTGAGTCAAATACTCAACATATATATTTTTATAACTCTTCTGTTTTTTTCTTTCTCATTAGATTTTGTTTGTCTCACTCTCATATATATATATATATATTTCACATTCTTCCCCATATATAAAATTTACCATATTCATTCCAAAGTATTCATTTAATCCTTAAGGATATAGGGCCCCTTTCCCTTAACACCATATATATATCTATTTTTTTTGGCGTGGTAAATGTATTACACTTTTGTATGTTTTAGGCGTAATACTTAATTCATTTCCTTGGATATCTTAATATGTTTCCAATGTCATGATATCCTATATTGTTTCTATCTATAATAAGGTTATTTTAATGGTCCTTTGCTAAATGAAATCGTTATTCCTCTTCGACCATATTACTATATCCTTGTGTCCATTCGATTCAATGTTTGAATATAATTTTTTTTCATACAACACATAAATATAGAACGTGCCTCTGCTGGAATGAAACATTGGCTGGAATATCGGTTGTACTTCGTATGCTTCGTTGGAAAAGTTTGAATTAATGGTTTCATGACATTGGTAATCAAATCGTATCTTCCATGGTAACTTGGTTTTGTGGACCACTGGTATTTTAAGGTGATTTGATCTTGCGACAGAGAACTCAGATTTGTTTTATACGCAAAGGCCTTGATTTATATTTGTATATTATGCATCATATATCCTTTCATTTATGATGATTGACCACATTATACGCTCAAGTACTCTGCATTAGATTTCATGGATTCACATTAAATATTTTAGGCGGTAACGATGGTAGTCTCGATTTCACCAACCCGATCCTCGTCTACACCATCGATTTGTGGACACATGGATGATTGAGATGATCCAAGGCCAATTAGGGTTTTGGGAGAAAGTCATATTTACTCTTTCAATTGTTCCGAAGATATTCTTTTGCTTTTCATTTTCATCGTTTCCTCCTGAAGACTGAGACGCTGCACATTCCTGTGGAGTTACGAGCTATGCGTTCCAAGCCTTGAGGCATTACGATTTCCTTCTTATGATTCACTTCCAGGTAGCTATACATTGTTGTTTTCATGGTCTGATACTGACAATTAGTTTTCTGTGAGTGAGCATACTTGTAAGTTCTCCCCGTCGACATATACCTCTGATTTGGTCGCCCACATGGTTTTGATTTTATATAAAGAATTTCGTTAAAATTCTCAAATCTCTCTCGGCATCGTTCATATGATTTCCATAGTTAAATTGACTCTGTTTTATTTGACATTTTTTCTCAGTCTCTGTATATAGAGATACACCTTTCTTGAATGAGAAAGAGGTCGTTCCATTTGTTTTTAGCTAACGTAGTTAACCTCTTATTTCATTTAAGACTTCTTCTAAAATTTTATTGTTAACACTTGAATCGATTTTTGATAGGAATATTTCATGGGGTCTTCTACGACCATACTTATATTGTTTCGAACCGAGTTATGTTGAGTTCCAAGTGCCTCATTACAATGCGAGCAATCTATTTCATAGGTATACCAATCCTCTCAAGTTTGTTTTATACAATTATTTCCATGGTTTCGTTTTGACTACATAGTTTTGGGAATTTGTATTTATAACCCTAAATCAATTTGTTCGCAGCTCGTTTGGGAACGAGGGTTTCATCTTATGATGTAATTTTTTTTTCTTGTTGACCTATATTAAAATTAATACCTCCTTCCTGTGAAATATATTCTTAACCAATTTTAGATAATTCTTACTTCGCGCTTGTCTTATTTTAGGTAATCTTGAATCTCCTTCAAAGCTAATTCAAAATATTATTTTGATAACCTGTCTCTCGTTCGAAGTTAACTTCATTTCCCCATTTTCATTTTCAGGTCAGTATCAACATTATGTTCGTCGGAGTACAAACAATATTCCACATGTTTAGTTTATAACTCGTCCTGACATTTCAAGTCTTATTGTCCTAGATTTATTAATTGTAATAATGAACTTTTTAACAGAGACTTGGATTGAATAGAAATACTGATTATATAAATTAGGTTATAATGGTTTCTGTGTATATATTATTGAACAATATATTCTCATTTGTTTAGTTTCAGGAGAATATATATATATATATAACTTCTATTTCATGTCAATAGATTGATGATAGACTTTGTTTATTCTCAGACCTTTATTTAATACTAATATTCATATCATATTTTTCTCTCTATTATAATTTCCTGTTTTATGGTATACACTGGAATTTATAAATTTGCCAATCATCGCTTAATCACTAGTTTCTACAGAATATCCTTCTGTTCTATCCTTTTTGTAGTAATATATATATATATATATATATATATATATAGAGAGAGAGAGAGAGAGAGAGAGAGAGAGAACTACTAGGCAAGTTTACATAACCCTTTCTTGGCCCAGTAAGCTAATAACTGTGTGTCAATAATTTTTATTATTTTATGTGTCTCTTCATGATCCCTTCTCTTCAAGATACAAGTTTTCAACTATGGATATTTTCTCATATACCTCTTGTAGTTATGCGAACTCACTTTTCACTTTATCTACTTACTCATATATATTCTAATACCCAAGAAAGTATAAATTCTCATTCTTTATCTTAGTGTAGAATTGTCACATTTATTTACTTTATATGAGTAAGAGGAGGCTCTGGAGTTTTAAGGAAATTGGTATAAAATAGTCAATTTTAGTAATTTCTAGTAAGCACCTCTAACAAAAATTTGTTAATGCTGCACTAGTGTATCTTGTTATTCTAAGCAGCTTATGAGTTCTATCAGAAATTTATCTAATATTTCATATATGTATCTTTTCCTTTTGATTATTCAACTGAGCATATTATAGGTAGAAGTTATCATTAATACCATAAGTCATGTTTATTTCACAAAACATAAATCTTTTTAGGTTTAATTTATAATGTAATTAAACTAACTCCTTTCTTGAGTCTGTACTAAATTTCCATTTGCATGTATCTACATATATAAGGTATAAAATTACCACAGCCACTAGTTATCAAGACATGAATCTAGTTTATTTTTTTTCTGTGCATGTACTATTTATTATAGAAGCAGATTAAAGTTACACTGTAACTATTCTAGGGAATCATTTATACTCTCTCCATATTTAAAACACCCAATGGTTTAGAGATTCTGGCTGATAGTGTTCCCTGGATTTATTCCTACTACCATACAGAAATTTAGAAGAATTATCTCTTCTATTTAATTTTGTTAATAGTAAGGAATTTCATAACACAACAACTACTCAACATAACCACTACAACACTTTTCAACATTGTCTAACAGAATCTTTTTTAATTTTAATTTTTTTTAAATAAAGTTTGTATTCATACCACTTCTGTGATGACCAGTCCTCCCAACCTTATAGTTCTTTTATCGACAAAATTCACCCCCGAGCTGAGATCCTCTCCTAGAACAGACCAACCTCAATCTGTTCTAGAGTAGCTTATTTAAGCTTATGCTCCCCAAAGCCTGTTTCTAATTCTACGTCCAGAATTATAGGATGCTTTTATTCCTGTTTACCTAGGCTTCCCTTATTTAGGGACTCTTAAAGATGCTTTCTACTTTTCCAGCTTTTTATCTCTTCCCAACTACTCTCCACCTCATTGGAGAAATCTACATTTTTCCTCAAAAATCTAAATTAGAAATAAAGTCTTTCAAGGATTTTTTTTAAAGATTTTTTGGGAAAGTCTTAGCCTTTGTCCATACCTCATGGATTTGGCAAGTGATCTCAAAAATCTCATTTGGTCAATATGGACAGAAATAGTTTATTTATTTTTAATAATTAAATAATTAATTACATTCACACCATAATTATCCATTGGGGTCCACTCCCCTTTGGACTAAAGTTCAAATGTCAAATTTGAAAACATAAAACTAGGGGTGTTACATATTCCCCCTCCGAAAACAAACACCATCCTCGGTGTTAAAAACTAACTGCTAGAGTTCATTTCGAAAATAGATATGGATATTTTTCCATCATTTCGACTTCCCTTTCCCACATAGCTTCGTCAACAGTAAATTGCTTCCACTGCACCTTTACTCTTGCTACTGTTTGGTTTCTCAATTCAATTTCTTCCCACTCCAATATTTAAAGTGGATCTGGAAGGAACTCCCCTTCTAGTTCCACCTGTATCACATTCTAATCAAAAATGTGAGAAGCATCATGTACATATATTTTTAATAACAAAACATGCAACACATCATGAACTTTAACATGGGGCGGTAGGGCTAGCCTATAAGCCACTGGTCCCACCCTTTCTAACACCTCAAAAGTCCCACATTATCTAGGAGCCAATTTTGCACAACTTCCAGCATAAAGTGTGCTCTTTTTGGGTTTAATACGCAGGTACACATGATCACCCACTTTGAACTCTCGATGCACCCTCTTTTTATCAGCATAGTTTTTTTGTCGATCTTGTGTTGTCCTGATGTTTCTTTGTATTTGTTTGACAATTCTTTCCATTTATTGTAAAGTATTTGGCCCCAATACTAGCTTATCTTTAGGTTGGCTCCAACTTAAAGGAGTACGACACTTTCTTCCATAGAGTGCTTCAAATGGACTCATTTTGATGGAGGATTCATAGCTGTTGTTGTAAGAAAATTCAGCTAAATGCAAGTAGTCTTCCCATTTTGATGGCTTATCCATCACACACATTCTCAGCATATCCTCCAAGATTTTATTTTTTCTCTCTATTTGACCATCTGTCTAAGGGTGATAGGCAGTACTAAAATTCAATTTAGTGCCCATGCCCCCAAACAGACCTTTCCAAAAGGTGGTTGTGAACTTAGCGTCTCTATCTGAAATAATCATTTTTGGGACCCCATGCAACCTTACTATTTCTTTTAGGAACGCATCTGCTACTTAAGCAGTCCCAAAAGTAGATTTTACAGGAATGAAGTGTGTAGCTTTTGTTAACGTGTCTACCACTACCATCACTGAGTCATGGTGGTACTTGGTTTTGGGTAACACGGTTATGAAATCTATAGAAACAGTGTCCCATTTCCACTCTGCAATTGGCAAGGGATTTAAAAGACTAGGTGGATGTTGATGCTCAACTTTAACTAGTTGACATTCCATGCATCTAGCTAAATATTCTTCTACATCCTTTTTCATTCTTAGCCAAAACAATTTCTTTTTCAAAGTTGTTAGCATTTTATGATTTCCAGGATGTCCTGAATATGGTTGTTTATGATGTTCATCTAGGATCTCTTTTTTCAACGCCTCTACATTGGGGATATACAATCTGTTTTTATGGCAGATTAGCCCTTTCTGGCTTTGGGTGTATTCAGTCATTTCTTTCTTCCTCATTTTCACTTGTAGATCCTCATAATTTGGATCTTGATCTGCTACCTTTTCAACTAGTTCTTCTAAATCAAAACTAGCACTACTCCCAATGCTACTTATGTTTTGGCAAGCATTTCTATGTAGCGCAACAACAATTTTATTTTCTTTCCCCTTGATATGTTTTATGTCCATATCAAATTCACTTAGAAAAGACAACCATCTGGCTTGTCAAGCATTCAATTCAGTTTGAGAAAATAAATACTTGAGACTAATATGATATGTCATCAATTTAATTTTTTTTCCAAGAAGATAGTGTCGCCACATCTTCAAGGCATGAATTACAGCAGCCAATTCTAGATCATATACATTGTAGTTCTATTCATGGTTCTTAATTTTTCTAGATTCATATGCAATAACAGAATTTTCTTGCAACAACACTCCTCCCAATCCCTTTCTACATGCATCAGTACACACAACAAACTCTTTGTCAGGATCTGCAATCTTCAATATAGGGGCTGTAGTGAGTTTTAACTTTAGTTGTTCAAAACTGTTTTGGCATCCCACTCAAATTTGGTGCCTTTTCTCTGTAATGAAGTTATGGGATATACTATTGCAGAAAATCTTTCCACAAATCTTCGATAATAACCTACAATTCTGATAAATGATCTCACTGCTGAAACATCAGTTGGCACTGGCCATTCTCTAATAGCCTTTATTTTCTCAGGGTCAACAGCTAGTCCTTGTTCAGAAATAATATGCCCCAAGTATTGAATCTTGTCTTTATAAAATTCACATTTACTGAATTTAGCATATAACTGGTTTTATTTCAAAGTTTGCAAAACTATCCTTAAGTGTTCTTTATGCTCTTCCACACTTTTTGATTAAACTAGAATATCGTCTATGAACACTAGTACAAATTTATCCAAGTACTCATTTAAAACTTTGTTCATTAAGAACATAAAAGTGGCAGGGGAATTTGTCAAACCAAATTTGTCCGATAAGGGGCTCTGGAAACAGGTGTTGCTCTAGGCACCAAATTGATTGAAAGGTCAATCTCTCTTTTGGGGGGAAGGTGATAAATCTCATCTGGAAAAACTTATTTAAAATCTTTTACAACTGGTAAAGTGTCTAATAAGTTTTCTTCAGGTTGTTGTACTAATTCTTCAACATGTACATCATATACTTGATAGCCTTTCCTAGCTATTATTTTTAATTGCAGAGCCGATATTTGTCTTACAGAGATTGGTTTTGGTTTTCATTTGAGTATAAAAGGTCTCCCCTCCTCATCTATGCAATGCAGAGTTTTATCCCAACAGTTCATCATGGCCTTTTTCTTTTCTAACCAGTCCATTCCTATCAGCAAATCATATGAGCCTAAGGGAAGAATATTTAAATTTACTTCTATCTAAAAATCATTTAACTTAATTGTTTTTTGAGGTAACTTATGAGTTACAAATATCTTGGTGCCAGTGGCTAACTGGACCAATCAAGACTGCTAAAATTTTTCAGTTTTGAGATTGCATTTTTCTACTACTTGGGGACTAATGGAACTCAAAGAAGCACCCAGATCAATAAAAACTGTAACATAGTGGTCAACAATCTTAGCTTCCATCCATGGAAAATTTTAGGGGCTAATATTCTCAGATGGGCTAATTTTCCATGGTTTTTCCAAAAAAAAGATTCTCCAATTTCCATTTTTTTTATAAAATTGATTCACCCAAATTTTACAATATATAATTATTTTATCTAAAAAATCTCCAACATTATATAGAAAATATATATAATATCATTATAAATTTGAATAATTTTACAAATACATCAATAAATATTTATATTTTCCACATTCGGGACTAGTCAAATTTGCCAATTTTTTAAACATCAAAATAATTTTCCATCCTTAAAATTTTCCCTGCTTCCATATTGATCATAGAAGCCTGGTCTTCTACTTGTCGGTTCTCCAAGGCTGCACTGATGGTGGGTATATTCCTTGTTATATCATTCACTGTGGTAGCTTCTCGATCTCTCATAATCATCTGAATATTTCAGTGTGAACAATCCCTCAACAGATGAGGTTCTCCGTAGCCCCAACATTTCAAAGGCTCTCTCATTTTAACTATTCCTTCCTTATTATTATCTCCATCTATTTGTTTCGCGCCAACTTGGGACTGGGTAGTTTGACTTTCCTTTGGTTTATTAAACTTTTTCCGCTAATGATCCCTACCAAAGTTCTTCAAGTAAGCTGGTTTCTATTTATTTCCTTTAAATTCACTCTTTTTTACCCAGCTTTTCTCATGCTCACCCTTTCTTTTAAATTGTTGGTAGCATAATCTGGCTTTCCTCACCGCTTGGTTCATAATTTTTAGATTATCAAACTTTATTTTCTCCTTTTACATAGTAGGCAATCAGTTCAAAAACCTTTGTACCTTTTCCTTCTCTTCACGAATATAAGGAACATACCTTAACAGATTTGTAAACTTGGTGAAAAAATCATCTATGGTGAGTTGTCCCAATCTGAGTTTGTGGAACTCCTTTGCTTTATCATCATAATAACGTTCGTTCAAATAGTGGTTTTTAAACTTGACTTGGAAATCTTCCCAAGTCATTGTTTTTGCATCAATGGCATGAACCATTTTAGTCTCCTCCCACCACAAGGTAGCCTTACCTTGCAACTAGTAGACAACTAATCTGGCCTTCAGATTGCTTTCGTATTCATAGACCTGGAAATACTTAATCATATTCAACAACCATGCCTCAGCATCTTCCTCCTTCTCCCCATTATAGGAGGGAGGCTTAATCTTTCGAAATTCCCCCTGTAATTCCTTCTTCTATTTAGACTGATGTCTAGTAGTGTCATATTCCTCAGAATCATCTGAGAACTTGCATTTTCTCCTCTTCCCAGAACCTTCACCTTCTTAGCTGTTCCGTGAGGTCAGTTCTCTTATCAACTTTTCCTGTTCCTCACTAGCTAATGACAGTCTGTCATTCTGGCTTCTTAGCTCAGCCATTTCCTGTTGCAACTTTTGCAACATAGCCATCAAAGGAGTGTTGGGATTTGGCATGTTATATCCATCACCCAGATCAACATAAATTTCATCTCCTTGAACCATTGAATTTTCAGTTCTAGTACCATTGTACACTAAACAGAACAACATCAGTAACAAATGTTTTTTCTTAAAAATAATTTATAGATTGAGGACAACAGCAGCCTAGTTTTTCAAACATGAGATCTGATACCATTTGTAATGTCTCTTCCTTTCCACCTATACAAATTTTTTTTTTCTTTTGTCTTTCTAAGAATAACTTTGAAATTAAATTTTATTCATTTATCATTCATAGATATTCAGGACTATCTTTGAAATCTTTTGTTTAATATACTTCTATTAAATATTTTTTTTTATGTTGAGTCAAATACTCAACATATATATTTTTATAACTCTTCTGTTTTTTTCTTTCTCATTAGATTTTGTTTGTTTCACTTTCATATATATATATATATATATATATATATATATATATATATATATATATATATATCACATTCTTCTCCATATATAAAATTTACCATATTCGTTCCAAAGTATTCATTTAATCCTTAAGGATATAGGGTCCCTTTCCCTTAACACCATATATATATCTAGTTTTTTTGGCGTGGTAAATGTATTACACTCTCGTATATTCTAGGCGTAATACTTAATTCATTTCCTTGGATATCTTAATATGTTTCCAATGTCATGATATCCTATATTGTTTCTATCTATAATAAGGTTATTTTAATGGTCCTTTGCTAAATGAAATTGTTATCGCTCTTTGACGATATTACTATATCCTTGTGTCCATTCGATTCAATGTTTGAATATAATTTTTTTTCGTACAACACATAAATATACAACATACCTCTGCTGGAATGAAACGTTGGTTGGAATATTGGTTGTACTTCCTATGCTTCATTGGCAAATTTTGAATTAATGGTTTCGTGACATTGGTAATCGAATCGTATCTTCCATGGTAACTTGGTTTTGTGGACCACTAGTATTTTAAGGTGATTTGATCCCGTGACAGAGAACTCAGATTTGTTTTATATGAAAAGGCCTTGATTTATATTTGTATATTCTGCATCGTATATCCTTTCATTTATGATGATTGACTACATTATACACTCGAGTACTCTGCATTAGATTTCATGGATTCACATTAAAGATTTTAGGTGGTAACGATGGTAGTCTCGATTTCCCCAACCCGATCCTCGTCTACACCATCGATTTTTGGACACATGGATGATTGAGATGATCCAAGGCCAATTAGGGTTTTGGAAGAAATTCATATTTACTCTCTAAATTGTTTCGAAGATATTATTTTTCTTTTCATTTTCATCGTTGCCTCCTGAAGACTAAGATGATGCGCATTCCTATGGAGTTACGAGCTATGCGTTCCAAGCCTTGAGGCGTTACAATTTCCTTCTTATGATTCACTTCCAGGTACCTATACATTTTTGTTTTCATGGTTTGATATTGTCAATTAGTTTTCTGTGTGTGAGCATACTTGTAAGTTCTCCCCGTCGACATATACCTATGATTTTGTCGCTCACATGGTTTTGATTTTATATAAATAATTTCGTTAAAATTCTCAAATCTATCTCGATCTGGTTCATATGATTTCCATAGTTAAATTGACTCTGTTTTATTTTACATTTTTGCTCAGTCTCTGTATATAGAGATATGCCATTCTTGAATGAGAAAGAGGTCGTTCCATTTGTTTTTAGCTAACGTAGTTAACCTCTCTTATTTCATTTAAGACTTCCTCTAAAATTTTATTGTGAACAGTTGAATCAATTTCTGATAGGAATATTTCGTTGGGTCTTCTACGACCCTACTTATATTGCTTCGAACCGAGTTATGTCGAGTTCCAGGTGCCTTATTACATGCGAGCAATCTATATCATAGGTATACAAATCCTCTCAAATTCGTTTTATACAATTATTTCCATGGTTTCATTTTGACTACATAGTTTTCAAAATTTGTATTTATAACCCCAAATCAATTTGTTCGCAGCTCATTTGGGAACGAGGGTTTCATCTTATGAGGCAATTTTTTTTTCTTGTTGACCTGTATTAAAATTAATACCTCCTTCCTGTGAAATATATTCTTAACGAATTTTGCTTAATTCTTTCTTCGCGCTTGTCTTGTTTCAGGTAATCTTGAATCTCCTTCAGAGCTAATTCGAAATGTTATTTTGATAACATATCTCTCGTTCGAAGTTAACTTCATTTCCCCATTTTCATTTTCAGGTCGGTATCGACATTATCTTCGTCGGAGTACAAACAATCTTCCACGTGTTTAGTTTATAACTCGTCCTGACATTTCAAGTATTATTGTCCTAGATTTATTAATTGTAATAATGAAATTTTTAATAGAGACTCGGATTGAATATAAATCCTGCTTATATAAATCAGGTTATAATGGTTTCTGTGTATATATTATTGAACAGTATAATCTCATTTGTTTAGTTTCAAGAGAATATATATATATACATCTTCTGTTTCATGTCAACAGATTAATGATAGACTCTGTTTATTCTCAGACCTCTATTTAATATTAATATTCATATCATATTTTTCTCTCTGCTATAATTTCCTATTTTATGGTATACACTGGAATTTATAAATTTTCCAATCATAGCTTAATGACTAGTTTCTACAGAATATCCTTCTCTTCTATCCTTTTTGTAGTAATATATATATATATATATATATATATATATATATATATATATAACTACTAGGCGAGTTTACATAACCCTTTCTTGGCCCAGTAAGCTAATAACTGTGTATCAATAATTTTTATTATTATATGTATCTCTTCATGATCCCTCCTCTTCAAGATACAGGTTTTCAACTATGGATATTTTCTTCTATACCTCTTGTAGTTATGCGAACTCACTTTTCACTCTATCTACTTACTCATATATATTCTAATACCCAAGAAAGTATAAATTCTCATTCTATATCTCAGTGTAAAATTGTCACATTTATTTACTTTATATCAGCAAGAGGAGGCTCTGGAGTTTTAAGGAAATTGGTATAAAACACTCAATTTCAGTAATTTCTAGTAAACACCTCTAACCAAAATTTCTTAATGCTGCACTAGTGTATCTCATTATTCTAAGCAGCTTATGAGTTCTGTCAGAAATTTATCTAATATTTCATATACGTATTTTTTCCTTTCGATTATTCAACTAAATATATTATAGGCAGAAGTTATCATTAATACCATAAGTCATGTTTATTTCACAAAATAGAAATCTTTTCAGGTTTAATTTATAATGTAATTAAACCAACTCCTTTCCTGAGTCTGTACTAAATTTCCATTTGCATGTATCTACATATATAAGGTATAAAATTACCACAGCCACCAGTTATCAATACATGAATCTAGCTTATTTTTTTTCTATGCATGTACTATTTATTATAGATGTAGATTAAAGTTACACTATAACTATTCTAGGGAATCATTTATACTCTCTCCAGATTTAAACCACCCTATGGTTTAGAGATTCTTGGTGACAGTGTTCCCTGGATTTATTCCTACTACCATACAGAAATTTAGAAGAACTATCTCCTCTATTTAATTATGTTAAAAGTAAGGAATTTCATAACGCAGCAACTACTCAACATAACCACTACAGCACTTTCAAGCATTGTCTAACAACATCTTATTTATTTTATTTTATTTTTATAAAGTTTGTATGCATACCACTTCTGTGATGACCAGTCCTCCGAATCTTAGAGTTTTTTTATCCACAGAAATCACCCTCGAGCTGAGATCCTCTCCTAGAACAGACTAACCTTAATATGTTCTGGAGTAGCTTATTTAAGCTTATGCTCCCGAAATCCTGTTTCTAATTCTACTTCTAGAATTACAGGATGTTTTTGTTCCTGTTTTCCTACGGCTCCCTTATTTAGGGACTTTTAAAGCTGCTTTCTGCTTTTCCATCTTTTTACCTCTTCCCAACTACTCTCCACCTCATTGGGGAAATCTAGATTTTTCCTCAAAAATCTAAATTAAAAATAAATTCTTTCAAGGATTTTTTTGAAAGATTTTTGGGGAAAGTCTTAACCTCTATCTATACCTCATGGATTTGGCAAGTGATCTCAAAAATATCATTTGGTCAATATGCAAAAAAATAGTTTATTTATTTTTCATAATTAAATAATTAATTATATTCACATCATAATTATCCATTGGAGTCCACTCCCCTTTGGACTAAAGTTCAAATGTCAAATTTGAAAACATAAAACTAGGAGTCTTACAATATCTTCCTTATGATATCATAAATTTCCAATGAAATTTCTGTAACAGAAACCCAAGTAGAGAAGATATTAAAATATAGTCAAATTTATATAAAAACAAATAAATAGTTAAGGAAATGAGATGACTTTATTCATGATAATGTGATTATTACCGAAAGATTTCTTCAGAAATTAAATGAGATGTTTCAATTACAACTTAATAAAGAAAAGAAGCCGAGTGCATCAAAATTAGTAATGCTCAAGCACGCTAATAATAAGGTGAGCTAATAATAAGGTGAGATCGAAAGAAAATATTCTGACTAGAGAATAATTACAATAACACTTCAAAATAAATTTGAATTTATGTAAATTATAATTTAATAAACAAATAAAAAATGAGTGTATCAAATAGCCAAGAAAAAGAGGTTTTCTATGAGTTACAATAGTTTATTATTATTTTATTTTGCTTCAAAAGTTGAGATATTAAAAAAAAAATGAAAATATGTCCAAGTGTGGAATAAAAAAAAATCAACAAGTGAAAAAGAGGTTTTCTACGAGTTACAGTAGTTTATTATTATTTTATTCTATTTGAAAAATTAAAATATTTAAAGAAAAATTAAAACATATCCGAGTGTGTGGAATAAAAAAAATATTAACAACAACCATTTACAATTTCACAATTTTAAGTAATGAAGGACATTTTAGTGAAGAGACTCACTACATCTGTGAGAAATGTATAAATGACTAGTAAACTTTTAATATGCTTATAATATGCTTATAATCTTATTGAAAAGTAAAAAATTATTTATTAAAATTCAGAAAATATATTGGATATATGTTAATAAAAAAAATTAAAATTAATAAAATCCTTTTGAATAATTCTTTAATAATGTTTTCAATAAAAAATGATTCCAAGTCTTATTTAAAAAATACATTCAAACAAAAGATAGTCACATATAAATTGAAAACATATAAAATAATATAAATATATATCTATTAATATTAATATACCGATCAATATATTTGATTTTTTTGTTATAATTTATACAAATTATATATATATATATATATATATATATATATATATATATATATATAAATCGTGATGATGAACCACATCCTAGGTGGTTTGAAATGGTAAATTCAATAAATATAATATGATTTCTACAGAAATATTTTCGAACATATAAAATATTAGTCACAGTAACTTGAATTCAGAAAAGATTCACATTACCAAGAAAATATATCACTTTTATTTTGTAGTATATTTTTTTATTATTTTTTCAGTTTTATGAAATAATTTAATTTAATTTAATTTTTTAATTTATATTTTTTTCAACAATTTTTACTTTATATTTTAATCAAATTTATTAATTAAAAAAATCTATTTGAAAAATTTAAAATATATCTTATTGTATTTAGAAAAAAAATTAGAAAAATATATTAAAATACAAATAAATAAATGTCAATTCTACCAGCACTGGAATCCTACAAAACAACTATAAATATGGATGGAATCCTACGAAACAACTACAACTAGCAGTTGCCCCAGAAAGTGCAAAGAGAGGCCTATAGGAATATTATATTGAAGTATTGGCTTGATGTAATTGTAGTTTGATTTGGAAGAATAAAAATTATATTAAATCTATATTGTTATGTGTATTTGTCTTTTTTATTATTATTTATAATGGGAAATATGATGAAACTAGTCAATGATAATTTAATTTATTACTTAGTAAATGATAGAAAAGAAATTCCCATTTGAAAGGAAACATTTGAAAGGTGGGAAAAGGCTTGCATTGTTGCTAATGTAAGCATATAAAATTAGATTTAAAAAACCTGAAAAAATAACCATATTATGTAGAAATTCCAACATTTTTTAGAGCGTGAAAAGGAGTCATTCAAAGTCTACGATAAAAGTCTGTGATGTCATATAAATGTAAATGAAAGTACATATCTAATCATATATACATGACAATGCATGGCATGGGCAACACCAATTGGTGTCTATTGTGACCCCACATTCGTAAAGTCGTTCTTGCCATTTAGCATTCTTTTTCCGATGTGTATCTCTTTCATGTATGTGGATTGTTTTTTTTTTAGGTTTTTTTGGACTTTTTGTAACAAGGAAATAGTTGTACGCAAACAGTACAAAGGCAATGTCTATGGAGGCAAGAATCTCAGCTGTATATCCTGTAAAGTAAGTTCTTGTTGTTGAATTTCTTGGTAGAATTCATAGAGCATGCTTAAATAGTGTGAATCCATATCTGTTGGCCATGAAAGAAGAGAAATAGTAATTGTTGGTGTAAACGGTTGATAAAATTGTGCTAATTCTAGAGTTGATAAATACTTAAAGTAAGCATAAACGTTTTTTGAACATTAACAGCATAACCAGTATTAGAAATAATGTAAAAGCAATTAATTGGGTATGGAAATTGGAAAAGGTTAAGTTTTTCTTACCATTGGTGAAGTTGAAATGAAGAGTTTATTGTTGAATAGAGTGTACTCTTCTATATAGATTTTAGTGTGAGCAATGATTCTTCTTGCTTTATTCGTTGTAGATATGGATTCTCTTTCATTCGTGATATGCGTGAGAATGGAAATGTTGGATGGATGCGAAGGTCTAACAGCGATCTTAATCTTGAAATGGTGGTGAATGTTAGACCTTGGTGTTCTTTGGGGCCGATGTTAACTGTTGCTTTCTCTAATGTCATTCCTTGTGGCTTGTGTATTGTTAAATCCCATGCCATCCAAGGTGGTATTTGTCAATGTGCACCTCTTCTGACAGGGGAAATCAGAAGATATGTTGGGTGTGAAATATCCCATGCTGTTCCTTTGTATTGATTAAAATCAACTACCACGAAGGACGACAATTATAGAGGCTTCGAGATAGGTGCATAACATGTTGAAATCACTGTGCCAAGTGCCCCATTTACAAGCCCTGGATGTACCCACAAATTGTAGGTGAGCATAAACTTTTGTTCATTGCGTAAGAGAACCTTTGTGTCTAGTTCTTCTTCTTCAGATGTAGTAAAATTTTGTTCCCAATATTTCTCTGTTGAACACATAGCTACTGGCATGTTTAATTTTTTAAGAATTATTTTGTTATGTAAGGCAATTGAACTGTTTGTTGCATATAGGTGCATGGAGTCTTCAAATGTTTTTTTTATTTTCATGCGTAATAGAGGAATATGTCTTCGACATTAGGAGGTTCCAATCTTCAAGTGTAGGTGTTCAATACCTGAGATTTGTGAGAATCTGGCAAAAGGAAACTTGGGAAGGGTTAGCACATTCTTGGGGAAAAAAGTTGTAAGAATTATGAATGTATCAAATCTGTGCCAAAGTGCAGTGCCACGTGATTTTCTACCATACGGAGGAACGTCTTTCAAAGGTGGAAACTGGCCTAAATCCCCAACAAAGATAATGGATCAATTTTTGAATTGTGTATTTCAATGAAGGAGAAATGCCTCTCGTAGGTGATCATCAATAAGGGAAATCATTTTTAGACTGAGAAAACTCATCTCATCAATAAGTATGTATTCTACATGGTGGAGCTATTCTTGCAGGTATAGAAGAGGTTGTCCTTCAAGAGGATGGATTGTTTGGATAGGGATGTAAAGGGTAGAGTGGATCGTAAGGGAATTTATGTTGAAATCTACAACATCAGTGGGTGCAAGTAGCAATAATGGGCTTCTACTTGTTGAGGAGTTTTTGATAAATGCACATTGAAGAAATTTTATTAAAGCAGATTTTTCGGTTCCAGTTGTCCCTTCAATGATAGTTCTGGTTGGGGGTTTTTGTAAAGGGTTTTTAAAATGAGAAATAACATGTGTGAATTCTTTTTGTTGGGTAGGAGATAATATGTAATTTTCAGCAAGGGTTGAAAATAGACGATGTTGGTTTTGACTATTTGAGCAATTGCATTCAATGAAATTGATGGAAGTTTCTTGCAAGTGGAGAGTTAGAGAAGTACGAGACCAATTATGATTAACATCAAAGTCATGATGGCCAATGATTCTAAGGCTATCAATTTTGATGTTGTCGCCTGGGTGAAGGTGAGAGAGGATTTCCCGCTCATTCATTTGAACAGAGTCAAGGGGGATGTCAGGAGTGGTAGATATAGGAGTAGATTCATCTTTGGATTGTGGAGATTGTGGGTTTCCATTTCTGCGATGAACATGTCATGCTGTATATGTTCCTTTTTTTGTTCCAAGTGTGCAATGATTTCCTCATTTTTGGATCCAATGTCATTGGGGAGGGTACAGAATGGGGAATACAATATTCATTCAGTGCAACAGAAAGTTGCATAACATGGATCATTATGGGAAGGTATTGTGGTGTATCGTGGCAAGATATGGACAATCATCAGAGGAGAAATGGGTTTCCATTAGTTTTGTTTATGATGAGGATAAAATTACGAAGAGCGTGCAGCTTGAATGAGGGTAAATGGATCTAATGAAGAAGGTCTATTAATGTATGAGAATAAATGGTGGTGGTGAGGTTGGATTTCTAGAAGCATATAGATCACGTCTGAATATAGATCTATTAACATTTAGAGAAACAAATGTATGACTGCGGAGTGTGAGTGGTAATTTCTGTAACATAAGGCATATATCCTGCACCCAATATCTCTTTCTGCTATGGTTTATGTAAGGAGTTTTTGGAAAAAATTGATAGTAGGTGATTTTGGAGTGACGTTTCTCAAGAGGCGTGATAGCATCTGTCTATAGATTTCTGGTTTTCTTCTGCTTTGGCTGCATATTTAGAAATATAGGTTAACACAGCATGGCATGAAAGTACTGGTTGGAAATCAACATTTTCTCTCCAGATGGAAAGTAGATCGGCATTATGGATGTTCAATCTATCATTGTTACATGCAGGCTTGTAGGTTTTCTAACCTTTGTTGTCTATTAGGAGTGAAGATGTGGGGTTCAACTCCCATGGTACTCCGTAGCAACAACTGATAACATTGTTTTTTTTGCGAAGGCAAGAAGATGCATGACACTTTGTATGTCATTGGACACAATTGACAAGCTCTTCATAGTTGTCTGTCTGCGTTGACGCGAAAATTGATGATGTGTCGATAAGAAATGAGTTGTGCTCTGCTGATTGGTGGAGTACAAATTCAGGATTTTGGGCTTGTTGCGGGTTCCAAGCAATGACATAATGGTCAAAATATCTTTGAGCATTGATAACTTCTATGTCATTATTCCAATTGAGGGAGTCCATGTTCGTTGCATCTTGCAACCAAAGGAATCCATGTATGTGTGCAAATCCTCGATGTTTCCGTTCATACCTACATGCAATATCAAAAGATGTTATTGCTCAATATTTATTGTAATTTAATATTAGGTTTAAAGAGGAATGGTAATTAAAAATACCTACACCAATAGTCAATTTCATGGAGGCCATTTTGTAGGACTTCTTCAAGAAAAATTGTAAATCTGCAATGCATATATTGGGATGTTAAATGTGGGTTGTTAATTATATTTTGAATTCTCCACTTGTAATGATTGTTTGAATTTGAGGGCACATTAGTAGGCATAATCTTGTGCAGGTCAAGTCATTTGGTATCAGTAGCATTGAGACTTAAGAAAAATGTTGGGCTTCCAAGTTGTCTGATCATGTAAATTACTTCATTACGACACATGTTCCAAAAAGACCGTGTACCTCGTAGGGCTGAGCCAAAGTGCATGACATGTTCAGGAATTCTTGAATTTGGGAAGTCATGAAGACATTGTTGCAAATCTGAAACAGTTGTTGGAAGGTTCTTTTCAATGTATTTCCTAACAAAAACATTGGCAATTGATTGGCTATGGTGGTGCATTACCATGTTATATATGTAGTAACATAATCTCGGATGTTAGCTGAAGCGATTATCATGGTAGCGTAAAAGGTGCAAGGCATATTTGTGCATCTCAAATTTTATAATTCTTGGTTCTGTGATCATTACAATGCCTGTTGGGAAAAGTGTTGGGAATGCCATAGAAAAGAGGCCCACAGTGGTGTATTCATTCATAGGTGATAGACATATTGTAGGCCAATCAATTGAATTTGTTGATTTTGGATCAGTGGAGTAAAAATAAGCATGAATGTGATCAAGTTCACTGTATGAATTTGGGATACTTGGAACAAATGAAGAAGGTTCGATACCTAATGGAGTTAGCATGGCATCAAGATCATAAGTAGAATCGACTATGGTTTCCTGGGGTATACATGAGGACGTGGTTATATTATAATGAAGATAAGGAATAATGTAGGTTGATCTAATAGAGAAGAAATTGTAGATGGGATGAGGTCAACATATTTGTAGTAGGGATCATGAATAAGTTTGTATTCAAGTGTTGCAAGTACACGTGATTTACAAATGATGAAATCATAAGATTTTAAGAAGGATTTTGTCTTCTGACAATTAGGATGTCCAATTCAGAAACTAGGCGAGGTAGGTATTTGGCAATAGTAGTGATGACTTGAGGGAAGCTTATTGTATGGCTGCTATATTTGTATTGACCACCACGAGCATGTGTGACATATAGAATTGGATTTACATGTGTGATTAGCATTTCATCAACCTTTATTAAATTTTGAAGGACATATGGTTGTTCGTGAGTGCCCATATTTTTCACATGAGTAAAACAGTTTGTAGATTTACATGATGCACAATGAGATCAAGAAATGGTACCATGTAAAATTTTTGTTTTCATACCTAGATATGATTCTTTGCATAGTGTGCAAACATGAAATGTAGAGAGGTTATCTATTATTTTTCTAAAGTGACGATATTCTTCATTAAGGGGTGGGGGTTATATAGGTTTTGATGAAGGTAGGGTGAAATGGCATGCATATTTGGGAGAGAAATTGAAAAGGGAGGTGGTGTAGTGGAAGTGGTAGTGTTTTTTCGATTTTTATAAAGAAGTCCTCGACGTGCATTTATTGTTTCTTTATTTCGAGCATAAAGAAGGTGCCACCGTGCTTTTTTATCCACATCTTTATCATTTGATGACATATCTAAGAAATTACAAATAATTCTATGTTAGGCAGGAGATGTGGGGAATTTAGAGTGAAACAAAATTGAGTAATGAATGCATATGAAATGTATGACATTTGGTAGCAAGATTAATTTGTAATTAACTATTAGTAAGTGATAGAACGAGTTTCAATTGATGTTTCCATACATGTTGATAAAGAGTATTTTAAAAAAGAAAAATATTTTGTAGTGCCAAACATTGACATCTATATTATGTAAAATGTAAAAGGGTAAATATACATATTTGTAATTATTGAAAAAGAGTCTTGTAAAAGAAAGTGTTTAGTACAACAACATGTTTGTATTTTAAAATGGTATGGAAAAATAATATATATAGAGATGTTATTTCCTGTGCAAAAAAGTAGCATGTTGTGCATATAAGAAGAGAGCTCGAAGGTGGTGAATAACAGAGTGTTGTGAAATGCTCAATGTGTCAATGTCATTTAGGACGTCTTTACATGCAACATCATACTGAATTTATTCTAAAATTATCAGTATAAGTTGAAAATGCTTGACACCATTGTAGTACTATGTTTCGATGGAAAATGACAGCAAGAAGTGGCGGCCTGAAATATGGCTACAGAATTTTTTAAGATCAGCTAGTTCAATAGAGAGGATCAACAAGTCTTTTGTCGTGATGCCCATTAGCTCATTTCGTGCATCATTGAAGATGGTTACAATTTGAAGGTGTCTGATGTGGTCATGTAAGTCAAATTTAATTTTGTAATCATAGTCACATTATGGGAATTCACTGTTACACTTTGTACAATGCCAAAGATTGTTAGAATGGTGAATTAATTTTTTCATGCATTTTTTTCCATTGAAATATAATGGACAAGAAAGAAAATATAAGTCATCCATGTGTAGAGAAGTCACTGTGGCATGAACCAAAACCCATATTACCTTCTCAGAGACTTCAATGCAAGGTATTTCTTGAATTTCCTTCTCTGGTAAAGTTAGTTTGGAAGTGACACTATAGTTTCTACTCAAATATGGAGACGAAGAGTTGTAGCCTGTATCACAGAACCAAGTATGGAGTTGTTTAGTTTCTTCAATGCTCATATGTACAAGAAGAGTGGTAGTGGAGATTTTCCCTATGGTGGTTACATTAAATTTAGTTACCCAACCTCCTTTGAAATCAAGGATTGGTGGGTTGTTAGAAGAGCATAATCTAGCAGGGTCCTTTCCTATAGAGACACATTGATCTCCCCATATTGTTAAATCAATGCTAAAACCTAAATTTTCCTTCTAATGTGAGTGTTTTTCTTAGTGTTTCAGTTCCAGATCTTCCTCGAATTGTTGAAGCAGGAGAGGTGGATCTAACCACACCAATAACATCTATAATGGTATTTGGGTTTTTGGACTTGATTTCAACGATTGTTTTGAAATGAAATTTGTGGTAAGGGAAGCTTGGATCATCTTGTAAACATGGTTTGACAGTCAACGCAGCAAATAAGTAAATCTCCCATTTACTGTTTAGGTGGTTGTAGTTTGGGTTTGTTTTTTTAACTGTTCCATTGGAAACAATATACAGTTTCCCAACTTCAATGAGATTATAAAGAGATTCAGCTAATTCAGAAAATGCAAAAATGTGAATCTAATCTCTATCATGACCGATGAGGTCAAAGCCGAAGAATTTACTTTAGCCACGTGCAGTCCTATAATTCTTCAAGAGTGTTTTTCTTCATGCTCTAACTTGGATTGACCAATATTTTTTGGCAGGGATTGAGTGATTTGAATGATACAAGTGTTGTTGTGGATGTATTTGTCAGAGTTACAATAGTTGGCATAATCTCCAATGTTAATGAAGAGCTTGATTGGAATTCGCCTGCCTTTACATGTAATATTGTTGATGAGTCCTTAACCAAAGGTGTTTTATGTCATACAACCTCAAGCTATAGGTCTCAAATGGGTCTAAAATGAATGAAGAAAAAAAAATGAATGTAAAATTCATTGTTATACAGAAATAATGGAAATAGGATAGAAGAAAGAGTTTAATACAAATTTAATCTTACGAAGAGTTTTGAGACAGTGTGCAAGATACTTTTTTCAGTAAAAAGATCAAGCCGATTTGGATGTCTTCAGATCCAACTTGTGTGCTATAAAAAAATGGTATCAAAGTCCTGTGTTGATATGTCCCATCAGAGAGAGTGATGTGGTAGTGTGAAGAGCTAGTTTTTTATGAATAGATAGAGTCGATGTTGATTATTTGGATTAGAGGTTGAATATCAGTTGAACCATTTAGCAATATGGGGATGACATTCTTAGTCAAGGTCCACTCCATCAGGGTAGCAAAATACAACCTTATTTTTTCTAATGGCAATACATGTATTTCATTTTAATGCATTAGAAGAGATATTAATGCATAAAATAATATGTAAGAGAAGCATGAATTAACACTTCTTTAATCCATATATAATAGATAAGCTTATAATGAATACTTAGATTTTCCAATTGCAGGTCTCCTTTTTGGAGTTAAAATTGTTGGGTTTCAAGAATTGTTCATCTCATACACTCTATGCTACTCTCGAGATCTGATTTTATGCTGAGTACATATATTCCCTCTCTCCTTCTGTAGAGGGTTGAAATTTATCCATGGGTATTGTCATATATCAAAAATTTCCATGCTAGACTTCAATGCATACTGTAAATTTGCCAAGCACATAATTTTATGCTTGAGATAAAAATCATTTTAATTTAGGATTCAAATGCAAAAGAGGAGAGAAAAACTTTGCAAAGTGTCAACGATAAAAAATGACATGAAAATGTAATTTATTTGAGTGAATGATAAAGATTAATGCCCAAAGAGCTTAATACTGATTCTCGACAAGAAGGAAAACTTAAAATGCATATCAATCTTACAAAAGACATCGTTGTTAAAGAACTTCTTAAATTCATTAAAATAAAGTCACTAACCTCCAGTTGCATGCAAGAAAGTTTGAATTGGGTACTCGCTCCGCTAAACTCTCTCACAATTTTTTTACAGGGACATTCACATCATCACTTAAAATGCTTCAAAAGTTGGGGAGGTTTGATATGGGAGGTAACTATTTACATGGAAACCTCCCAAAAAAAATTGGGCAACTTAGAAGTTTAGGGCTACTTTCTATAGAGGAAAATAATCTTTCTGGAAAGATCCCTGATTCTACTTCCTGGGTTTCAAAGATGAGATTTCTATATCTTCAAAAGAATCAGTTATGAGGGGAAATTCCTAAAAATTTAGGGAAATGTGAACTTACTACTGCTATATCTATCATACAACAAGCTTAGTGGCCACATACCTCTAGAGGTTGGAGATATTACATATTTAGCTATCTATATTAACATTTCAAACAACTTATTAGAAGGGCCTCTACCTTTGGAGATAATCTAGACGACTATGCTCCAAGCTATTCATATTTTTATGAATAAATTAAGTTTTTATATTCCAGATGGGTTTGACATTAGGCGTTTTCATCATGACTTTCAAACGTGTTGGTCGTGGTCATTTTAAAATTCATGGATGACTTCATAGTTTCTCAAGCTATAGTCATTTTAAAATAGCATTTTCATAGTTTCTCTTTCATGTTAGTCTCATTTATGCTATTCATGTGCGTGAAAGGAGCACCGATGAATACATCAGTTTCATTAATCCTCCAGCAGTTTACAAATATCATGCAATATCAAATCTTATTATCTCTAAAAACAGTTTATCCATTTTATGATAATATTTATTTATTTTTTGTTTTGGAAATCATTAATGTGAGATTATATTTTAACTATGCAAATAGATTTAATATTTTGAATTTTTTTTCCAAAGATGAATTTATGAAATTTCCAACCCATTCATATATAATTTAGAAACTTGAAAAAAAAAAAACTATTTTTTCTGACTCTTTGCTTCCATTGACACACAGAATCATTTTGGACAAACCATCATTTACACAAAATTCAGTGATCAAATATATGTGAAGTACTGACAAGATAATATTACATAGGTATGAAAACATAGTGTTTTGAACCTAACATATAAAAGAGGGAAAACATTTGAAAATAAAATTTGGGAAGTGTTGACAAAGGTTTTGTATTCCTCCATGAATTTTGAGAAACTACAAAGTCATCCATGAATTTTAAAATGACTATATCTTTAATTTTAAGCAGTGTGCTTTTGCTTGCATACTTTGGAACTTCGGTGTAGAATAAAAAATGTTTACCAATTCTTAATGGGAAATTGTTTTACCATATTAAGGATGTTCTTTTGCGTATCTTGAGCATGCTTTAAGCCTAATTTTGCTTAACCTTAATGACTCTGGAACTTGAGTTTATCTTGAATTTTATGACTATGGTCTTCTGAACTTGATTGATTACGAGCTTCAAAGGTATATTGTAATCAAATAAATGCTGACTGTAGGATCTAGACTCCAGATCTTATCGGAGCAGACAAAAAGGTATTGAAACAGAATAGACAGAGACAAAAGTAGCAAAAGACAAAAAAAAAAATCAGTTTTTGATTTCCTGAGTTGTAACTTGTAATTCAAGTTGGGTTTTAAGAATTGTTCATCTCATACACTATATGCTACTCTCGAGTTCAGATTTTATGCTGAGTACATAGATTCTCTCTTTCCTTCTGTAGAGGGTTGAAATTTTATCCATGGGTACTGTCATATTTCAAAAATTTCCATGCTAGAATTCAATGCATACTGCAAATTTGGCAAGAAGATAAGGAATGATCGAGATAAAAATCATTTTGATTCAGTAGTCGGATGTAAAAGATGAGAAAAAAACTTTGCAAAGTGTCAACAATCAACAATGACATGAAAATGTAATTTATTGAGTGAATTATAAAGATTAATGCCCAAATACCTTAAGACCTATTCCTGACAAAAAGGAAAACTTAAAAAGCATATCAATCTTGCAAACAAGATAGATCTTCAAGAACTTATTAAATTCATGAAAAGAAAGGCACTCACCTCTGACTGCGTGCAAGAAAGTTTGAATTCGGTACTCACTCCGCTGAACTCTGTCACAATTTTTTTACAGAGACAGTCCCATCATCACTTAAAATGCTTCAAAAGTTGGAGAGATTTGATATGGGAGGTAACCGTCTATATGGAAAACTCCCTGCTCAAATATGGAAACTTAGAAGTCCACCAATTTTGTATGAAAACTTCGTATCAGTAATGAAAAGTCCATATCAGTACTTTTTGTATGATTTAGTGTTTATCTCTGCTACAAAAATGTTGATATAGTATTTTCCAGTTTCAGATTAAAAAAAAAAAAAACAAAGACAAAATCGTGAATTGAAAAAATGGGCAAACCTCTCTTCATATAAAAGGGAGCTTGTATTGTAGTGAGTGAACTTGTGAACAATAAAAGTCAGTGTATAAAATAGTTTATATTTTTTCCCAAACACTTGCACAAAGGTCTTGGAATGCAGCACATTCAGATTTTAGGGGAATTTTGAAATTATAGGTGAGGATATTAGAATTTTTATATTTTCACTATAGTTTTCCCTCACTCTGAATAAATATAATGCATCTATTCATTCATGGATGATTAAGACCATGAATGAAAAAATAAGACCAAATGGTTTCAAGTCTCTTTGGTGTTCAATGAATTTGTACAAGTTCATCTATTCATTCATGGAATAATAAGACTAAATGGTGAACTGGTAGAAGGCATTACTCTTGGGTTCAAGCCTCTCCCGTGTTAAATGAATTTGTATTGGGTTAAAGATATTTATAAGAATTTATGAATGAATATTGGGTTAAAGATATTGATGTCTTATATCAATGAATAAATGACACGAAATAGTGAATCGATAAAAAGCATTTCTCTTTATCAGGAGAGGTGTCAGGTTAAGAGCTCTCCCAAGTTGAAGTAATTTTGTGCTAGGTAATATAGCGTTAGGTTCATCACTCGATAACCAAATAAAACCTGTGAAATTCAATATTTGAAATATTTAAGCCCTAAATAAGTGATATTGTTTAGTTTTATCCTTTCCTAACACTGATCTACCTAGGGTGCATATCTGGATACAATTTCTTTCAACGCTTGGAGCGTAACATCATGCGGGAAATTCAAAAACTGAAGAGGAAGAAAGTGCTCCAACACACTGAGGAGAGTCGGATGGTAATCAGATTGCATGTCCTCATAGCAGTCTGATCTATGATCATAATTGGGGTCTTTGCGCAACCTTTTCATTGAGTTATTTCTGCCTCTCTCTCCCTCACAGTGCTCCTCCTCCTCCTCCAATACAGGAGCTTTATCAGAAAAACCATTAGGCTTTGATGCACTCATTTTTTTTTCTGTTGGTCCTTAGAGCATCAAGTGCCATTACAATCACTAGGGATCTAAGTCAAATACAATGACTACAACAAGGTATTTAATTCCAAATTTTGTAAACCAAGGACTCCGACCAACCTTTAAACCATTGGGATTCTGGTGCTGTCAGAAGAAATAAGCATGGAAAGCCCCAATACGTTTGGTCCAGGAAACCTCCCAGCTCAAATTGGGAAACTTAGAGGTTTAGGGCTACTTTATATAGAGGAAAATAATCTTTCTCGAAATATCCTTGATTCTATTGCTAGGATTTCAAGTTGAGATTTCTATATCTTCAAAACAATCAGTTATCATGGGAAATCCTAAAAATTTAGGGAAATGTGTGAATTTACTACTGCTAGATCTATCATACAACAAGATTAGCTGCAAAATACCTCTAGAGGTTGGAGGTATTGCATATTTAGCTTTCTATTTTAACAATTCAAACAACTTATTAGAAGGGACTCTACCTTTGGAGATAACCTAGATGACTATGCTCCAAGATATTGATATTTCTGTGAATCAATTAAGTGGTTATATTCCAAGTCATTTTGACATTAAGCCTTTTCATCATTACTTTTAAAAAGTATTGGTTATGGTCATTTTAAAATTCATGGAGGACTTCATAGTTTCTCAAGCTATAGTCGTTTTAAAGTAGCCTTTTCATAGTTTCTCTTTCATTTTACTCTCTCTTTTGCTATTGATGTGCATGAAATGAGCATCGATGAGTACATTAGTTTTGCTAATCCTCCAGTAGTTTACAAATATCAGGTAATATCAAATCTTATTGTATCTCAAAAATTATCCATTTTATGATAATATTTGTTTATTTTGTGTTTTGGAAATTAGTAATGTGAGATTATATTTTAATTATGCAACTAGGTTTAATATTTGAATTTTTATTTTCCAAAGATGAATATATCAAATTTTCAACCCATTCACATATAATTCAGAAACTTAAAAAACACCCAATCTATTTTTTCTGACTCTTTGCTTTCATTGATACACAGAATTAGTTTCGACAAACCATTCTTTGCGTACAATTAAGTAATCAAATATCTGTGTACTCAAAGGATAATATTATGCGGGTATTACAACATAGTGTTTTGAACCTAACATATGAAAGTGGGAAAACACTTGAAAATAAAATTTCGGAAGTGTTAAAAATTTCTTTTGTTTTCTTGTGCATAAAAATGGGTTTGAAGTCGTCCATGACTTTTGAGAAACTATGAAGTCATCCATGACTTTTAAAATGAATATATATTTAATTTTAAGCAGTGTGCTTCTGCATGCATACTTGGGAATTTCTGTGCAGCATCAGAAATGTTTAACAATTCTTAATGGGAACTTCTTTTACCATATTAAGGATGTTCTTTTGCGTAACCTGAGCATGATTTAAGACTAATTTCCCTTAACCTTAATGAATCTGGAACCTAAATTTTTCTTCAATTTTATGACTATGGTCTTATAAACATTCTTGTTTACGATCTTCAAAGGTATATAATCAAATAAATGCTAGTTGCAGGATCTAGACTCTAGATATTATCAGAGCAGAGAGCAAGGTATTGAAACATAATAGCCAGAGACAAAAGTCAAAAAAGACAAAAGAAAAAAAAATCAATTTCCAGTTGCCTGAGTTGTAATTTGTTATTCAAGTTGGGTTTAAATAATTGTTCATCTCATACACTCTATGCTACTCTTGAGTTATGATTTTATGTTGAGTACATATCTTCTCTCTCTCCTTCCGCAGAGGGTTGAAATTTTATCCATGGGTACTATCATATTTCAAAATTTTCCATGCTAGACTTCACTGCATACTCCAAATTTGGAAAGAATATAAGGAATGCTCAAGATACAAGTCATTTTAATTCAAGAGTCAGATGCAAAAGAGGAGAACAAAATTTTGCAAACTGTTAACGATCAACAATGACATGCGAATGTAATTTATTTGAGTGAATAATAAAGATTAATGCCCAAAGACCTTAAGATTGATTCCTGACAAGAAGGAAAAATTAAAAAGCATTTCAATCTTATGAAAGACATCGTTGTTAAAGAACTTCTTAAATTCATAAAAATAAAGGCGCTCACCTCCGATTGTGTGCAAGAAAGTTTGAATTGGGTACTTGCTCCATTGAACTCTGTCATAATATTTTTACAGGGACAGTCCCATCATCACTTAAAATGCTTCAAAAGTTGGAGAGGTTTGATATGGGAGGCAATCATCTATATGGAATCCTCCCAACTCAAATTGGGAAACTTAGAATTTTAGGTCTACTTTCTACAGAGCAAAATAATCTTTCTGGAAAGATCCCTAATTCAGGGGAAATTCCTAAAGATTTAGGGAAATGTGTGAACTTACTACTGCTAGACCACGTAACTAACTGCGAACCACTTTTTTTCATAGAGCCTTCACTACTGACATGTGTCATTACAAAAATGAATTTGTTGACGAAGAAAAAAAAGATTATTCAAAAGGGAAGGCCTATCATCCTAAAGAAGGAAAAATAAATAATATGATATATTTTAAGTATGAGAAGAAATATCATAATACATCACACATAAAACGAACACATAAACCACGTAAACTTGAGAAGGAATTTAAAATAAAAATATATTTATGAGATATAATTTGTATTAATAAATTTTGTTTTTCTATATTTATTATAAATATTTTAAATTTCTTCCTTTATAATAGTTTAAGTGACCTAAACCTAGTAATTTTGGACAGAAATAAGTTCTCCTTTGAAACATTAGTCACCCCTATTATCTTATATGGGTGTGAGGTTTGGGGTTGTAGCATCTCTAGAGAATCCTAGAGAAAGATTGAGAAAATCCAGAAGCGTTTTGTAACGTATAACCTCAAAATTAAAAGCAATACACCCTATCCTATTCACCTTATAGAAGTGGGTCTTTTACCTATCGGGAGCCTAGCTATGACTAGGCTTCTATTGTACAAGCACAAACTCAATAACATAGGAGACCATCGACTTCCTAAAATAGCTTTAAATTCCAGCCAAAACCACCTAAGGCTCAAATGAGGTTGGTATAAAGACACCAGGGCCTCGTTAACACATTGGGAGATCGACGAGAATGTTTCACTGCAAAACATTAATAACATCAAAAAAATTGTTACTTCTAAGTTCAAAGAAAAAATGTGGTGTGAGAAAGATCTAGTAGCTAAAATAAAATTAAGATATTATAAGGAGGTCATCAACCCCACCCTAGAAGATCAAAAGTATCTCTCTGTTTTAAGTAGCTCAAAGTATAAAATTAATATAGCTAATATTAGAATGAACTCTCATGAGATCTATAGTGAAACAGGTCGTTGGATAGTTCCTAAAACACCATGGATCGAAAGGATCTTCCATCTCTGTGAGAATATGAACATCAAGGATGAGAATCACTTCCTCTTAGAGTGTTCCACATACAACCAAATTAGATCTCAATTTCATAATATTTGTTGTAATATTGATCTTCCTAGCCATTTAAGATGTCAATATTATAGTGAGCTCGGGAGGCTTCTCTCCAAGCTTTTTGAGCATAGGAACAAAACCTTAAATCAAACTAAATAATTGGTTTCTTCAGGTCCGATAGACCAAAGATTGGTCTCAGTGGACGTTAACAAAATGATATATTATTTTAATTTATTAAAAATGATATATATATATATATATAGATATATAATTTAATATTATTCAAAATTTAATTAATTATGGAATTAAATGAAATAAATTTTTATAATACATACAACATAGCTTTCTAATATAATTTATTTAACAATTTTTCACAATATATATATATATATATACTCAAGCACAAAAGTTAAATTAATGAACAAAAAATATTTAATCTAGACAAATACTTCACTATGATTAAAAAATCAGGAGGAATTTATGATTATGGTTGATTGTTCTATAGT
The DNA here is from genome assembly GCA_034641835.2 of Pinus albicaulis. NCBI lineage: Eukaryota > Viridiplantae > Streptophyta > Pinopsida > Pinales > Pinaceae > Pinus > Pinus albicaulis. The sequence continues at coordinate 1,095,860,644 of CM076583.1, forward strand.
CTACTTTATGTAATACTCATTCTTAAGTATCAAGAGATAGATGAATAAGCCAAAATTTATTATTTCATGTCAATTGTGAGTGAACCTTTATATAGCATTACACGGAAGCCAGAACTATTTTATTAAATTTTGTATTTTATAAAATATTAATTATTTGTAAATTAATAGTTTAGTTTCATATATTTTATATTTTATAAAATATTAATTATTTGTAAATTAATAGTTTCGTTTAATAAGTTTTTAAATTTGTGCGGAAAACAATGAAATCTCTGGCAAGATTTTGATAGAATTCAGCAAAAGTTTTGGGAATTTCATGCAAGATTTTGATAAAATTTGACAGAAATTTTGGGAAATGTACGTTAGGCTCTCATGTTTCATGCTCTAATGTTTGAATATTTGGAAGGGTTTTTGATCATTTTAAATCCATTTCCACCATAAAAACAGGATTCAAACAACTCTTACCTCGAATTTGTTGAGAAAAAAATGTCTGGATTGTGATGTTTTTTTTTTACTTAAATAAAAATTCATCGGAGGGGTTTTTTGCGCTAAAAATGGTCACCATGACATTTCTCTATCTATATGGGCTCATCATTAACTATATTATGCTCCCTTAGAGGTCAAAAATTATAAAGTTCCTAAACTAAGTCTTGGAATTGTAGAAAAGCTCATTAAAACCCTAAAAAGCCTAATTTCGCACTTTTCCTAGTCATTGTAGTGGTATTGCATTTCTTTGCTCTATAACCTACGGAAAATCTCGCAACGTGGCACTTTTAAAACTGCAGGACTCCGAAAGTAAAGGTGAAATAAAAAGAAAAATGAGTTACAGAAGCCCAACTAGTGAATATTCTCCAATTTGGAGCCTTCTGAAAGCATAATCTGTTTAGGGGCTTCAATCCCTCCATTAATGAACCTCTATCACGTCATTAAAAGATTCTATCCCTTGGTATTTGGAACTTAATCCATTAATGAAAGGAATTTATCCCTTTCTAATTGGAACTGAAACTACCTCCCTTCTTCTATAAATTGAGATCATGTTTCAGTGCCAAGGGTACTTAGAACTTGCTTGTTTTGAGGTGAGTTGCTGAAGAAATTATACTCTCTATACTTGGCATCAATGGTATGAGAACAATTACATACTCATATCCATATTTTTATGCTAGTTCTGAGAGGTAAACGCTTGTCAAACCGATGGAAAACGACTGTTCAAGACCCCAAAAGAACCTGTATGACATCAAAGCGTCAAGGTTGTAAGGTTACCTCTGATCGTAAAATTTAATACAAATGGATTATATTTTCTCGTTAAGTTGTTCATGTATCTATTTGAGTAATTTAAATATTGGATTCCTTGATCATTAAGATAGATTAGTGTTTCTGAATTATTATATCTTGCAGGTGCTTTTAATATTTTTCTTGTCTTTAGATGCAGGTCTTACATGCTGAATTGACCTCTTTTGGAGTGACTGGATTGAATATTATAGCAAGTGTTGGACTTCAGGTAGGAGCATTACCTCATACTTGGTTACTTAATAATTTTGACTCACAAATGATCTGGAGAAAATGGTTTACATTTGGATGTCTGTTTCTAGATATCCTTAGGATACTAGGGAGATCTCTCTTGTCCGTAAGAGGGATTAATCTGCATGACAAAATGGCGACTCCACTAGGGATATTTCTTGAACTTAGTTTTATTTTTAATTTTTGGTTTGAATTTTGAATAAATTCTTTGATTTGGATTAGTTCAAAACTGTGTTGGGTAACTAACTCATTAGAATCCATGACTGTAAATCTATATTTTTATTTTTTCTACGTTTTTTCCTGCCTTCCACACTTTTTTTAAAAAAGTAGAGCAGTGGAATCCGTAGATTTTAGTGTAAAATAGTGTGGTACCGCACCTTAGTCCATCAAAAACTGTGGAATTGTGGGAAATTTTGAAAAAATAAAATTATGTTTTGAGGAGTGCAATTACTTGTTTTCCTGTAATTACCCCAACTTATCTTGACTGTTAAAAGTCTTCTGTGTGAATTTCTTTTAGAAATTTCTATTTTTGAAGTGATCCTTTCAACTGATTTGCATTTTATGAGTGAGATTTTTCCCTGTCTTCTTGTTGCTCTAAATCAACAAATTTTAAATACCGCAGTTAATTAGTATGTCATCATTTTCTTTTTGAGCCATTGAACTTGATGCGAGTCTTGCTTTTATGAAAATTCGATTTTATTTTCATTTGCAAATTTAGAAATCCTTTTAGCTTGATAAGGTCTAAATTTCATTTTAAAACCATTATTCGATTGTTTTTTATTTCTTGCTGAGATAAGCAGAATGTTCTTGGTTAGATTACAAACTAAGCATAAACATCCTTAAAAAATGTTAGATAGGGTTCAAAATTAGAGTTTTATTTTGGTTTCAAATTTTGTGTTTTTAATAGTTTTAGTTTTATTTTGAAAGAATTTTGATTCTAGTTTCTGATTTGAATGATATAAAGAATTTCATTTCAAACAAGTGATTTTTCTTCTGTGAAATTGAGTTCTCAAAGAATTGTCTTATTTTCAAAGTTTCTTGTTTATCAAAGAAAGAATTGATGTTTTGAAAGTTATTTAAATATCTCAAATCATTCCTCTAAATAGGTTTCATTGAAAAGAAATGAGTTTCTTTTCATATAGATGAAATTTAGCATATTTTTGAGTCGGGTTATTAATCATCATCAAAGTTTCACTTCCATACGTTTTGACCTAATAAACATCCAAACTACAAGTAATGTTTAATTACAATCAATATAGAAATTTTTCTATTTTCTAGGGCTCTTTTCGACCAACATAGCTCAAGCTAGTGTCTTGGAATAGGTTGTAGTTAACATTCCAAAGCAGTTCAAACAAACAAGTAGTAAATATTGTGGTAGGAAAATCCAATTGTAGCAAGTATGCTCTAGGAAGCTCCTCCTAAAGGATTTAAGCACGAGATCATGTCTGAACCAATGAGGTAATCATACCTCTCTCATTGGAAAAGATAGAAGATGTGAACGTATTAAAAATGGTAAATCTCAGATAGACCATTATCGAGGAGACTGAGGTCACTTGTCGATAAACCTTTGATTAGGTCAAGGAGCCTTCAAGGGGATTGATCTTGTTACTCTGCTCTTTTGTGTGTATCAAATTGTAGACTGTTCCACTAGGTATATGTGTTCTCATTGGTGACCCTAGTGGCCATAAAATTTAGGATTCTTTCCCAAGGTGACGGTGGAGGGAAGGTCCCACTATACCTAGAGCAGACATCGGGTAGAATCACTTGGACTCTTTGAAGGGTTCTCTTTACTCGATATGGTTTAAGTAGAAAAACTTGCACTAGTTTGTTTCATTAAGCAGGTTGTCAAGGTAACTGTTCTAACTGCCATTTCTGCATTAAAATTCTACGATGTTGGATTTCATCACCAACTACTGTTTTTAGTGTGGGAATCTACTGTTTGTGTGTAGTTTGATCTCTTATATTTTCTAGGTGTGTGATCAATTTAGTTTTTTCCTTAGAGACCTCAGGATTTTTTTTGAAATTTTCTTTGATTTCGTGTGATTAAAAGTTTTAATCGTGGCTGAATTACCAAGACAATCACGTAGAATGCAGGGCAAACCCCCTGAATATACACCAAGCCAATTAGAAAGACTTAAATATGAGAAACGAGAAACATCAAGAACTAGATCAACAGAACAAGAAGAAACATCCATAACTATTCATCCTGATTACAAAGTAGATCAACCGCAAATGACAGAGTATACTCCTTAGAAAATTTAAATTTCTGAACTAGATGAACTTGCTTCTACAACAAGTGAATTATCATTTACTGAACCTATTACGTCTTAGCCTACTTTAGAGTTTGTTACTCCAACCCGTGGTCGTCCTGATTCACCTAGAGTGAAGAATCAGATCACATAAGATCTTCCTCCTTGTCTCATTAGTATTGAAGAAGTTACTAACAATGAAGAAGAGGTTGTTCTTCCTTCAGCTCAGGAATATTTAAATCTTAGAGAATGTGAATCGATTTTTTATAGTTCTTTTAGACAAGATTCTTGGTATTCTTCATTTATAAACTTTCTATAGAACGTTGGTCTAAATTATTTCCCACCCCAAATTCCTTTTACTTCTACACCAATAGTTTATAGGCCTCCATTAAACATGTATGGTGAGTCATCCATGTTTCCTGAATCTCCATAAACATATTTGTATGGTGGTCCATCTGTTCCTGCAAGATACCAGTTGCTCTCTGGTAATTTCTCAGGGGCATCTCCTTTTCCCAATAAACGTATACCATCATTTGGTTTAAATGAATCAAATACCGAAACTGTAAATGTGGAACAAATTTATATGATGTTTGGAAACATTCCAAACCTTGATCCTCAAGGTAGTAATTTACAGCTTGGGGGGCAACCTCAAGGTAGTAGTTTATAGCCTGGGGGGCAACCTCAAGGTCAATACATGCCTCAAGGTCAATATCAACCTCAAGGGAAATACATTCCTCAAGTTCAGTACATACCTTAGGGTCAATATCCACCTCAAAGTCAGTATCCAACTCAGGGTCCACAACCTCCTTTAGGGTAGTAGTTCTACCCAGAATAGTAATTGTTTCATGGAGGTGGGAATTTTCGAGGTAATTATCCAACATATGTTCCAAATTATCAACCTGGTTATGGTCCTTCCTATCCACAACCTTCAATGGGACCTTCGTATCTTGGAGCTAATACAGTGTGGGATCCATCCCAAGATCAACAGAATTTGCAACCTAATATGCAAGTACCTTATTATCAGCCTAGACAACTGATTGGCTATACTCACATCCAAAAATCTGTCTAACCTATTCAAACTATTGTTCAGGTGCTTACATTAGGTACAGTTCAATAGTTTCGTCCGAGTACACCTATAACTCCAATGCAACCTGCTGCGCCAATTTCTGTTTAAGCTACCACACCTATTCCTGGAGTATTTGCAGCTGCTATTTCTATAGCTCCTCAGGTATCAGTACTGATTCCTCAGGTTTCTGCTCCATAGTCTGGACCTACACTCTAGACTACTATTCATATGCCTGCATGAAAACCTAGTACAAGTATAGTTATAACAAGCCAACCTCAGTTTACCTATCAACCATACCAAGGGCCATATCAATATGGACCTTTAGCACAAAATCCAGCATATCAACCATACCCTGGGTACACGTACCAGATGCCTACTCAACCCCATTATGGTCTGCTTAATCCTGGTTATCCATTGGGAATTCCGATTTCAAATGCATAGGCTATTCCAGTATATCCTGGATATCCTCCTCCTAGAACTGGTATAGATCCACAATGTTATTCATTTAATCAACAAGACCCTAACCATCGGTTAACTTTCATAGAAACTTTATATTTACCTAATTTATCACGGCTTATGAATGATCCAATTTATTATCTTTTGTATTGGCCGCCAATGTCAAATAAGTTTCCCAGTGACATCCCGAAATTTTAAGGTAAATCAGGAGAGGACCCTTCTAACCATGTAATGACTTATCACCTTTGGTGTGCATCCAACTCTTTGATTCACGATTCCATTCGATTAAGACCTTTTCAGAGAACGCTCATAGGATTAGCAGCCAAATGGTATATTAAATTGCCATGTGACTCGTTTAACAATTTCAATGCCTTTTCAACTGCCTTCTTAACTCATTTTCAGTTACCAGTCAGATACGAAAATGGCACGAAATTATTAACTTCACTAAAACAATCTACATCTACGTACATATCAAATCACATACATGAATGGAGACGTAGAAGACGTTTGGTGAAAGTTTTTATTCCAGATCAAATTTTGGCAGAAGGGTTTATAAAATCATTACTACCAAAAATTACTGAGGATGTAGCTAAAGGAGGAGTTGTTACAAAAGAACAAATCATTGCTAAAGCTCAGTACCTTGACCTATTATATACACAGTCAGGTACTTTGTATGAGAAAATTCTGGATTTACTGAATCTTGGTTAAATAACAGCAACTCCCTCAGGCTCTGATGCCGCTGATGGTGTAATTGGTTCAGTTAATACTAATAGGAGTAAGAATAAATATTCCAAGATTACTTCCCGTATAATAACATTACCTAATTCACCAAAATGAGATTCTTCCCTCGAAATTTCTGCCGAAATTCACATTGTAGATTCCTCTACAACTAAGTCTAAATCTGGCAATAAGAAGTAAGGGAAGAATAAAATTAAACAGACTTCATCTCCCAAAGAAAAAACTGAGAAAAATGTGTCATCTGATGATAAAAAAAAACCTCGTTATCCTTGTCTTATATGTGATGAGGATCATCTCACCAAGGAATGCCCGCATAGGTCTGAGGTATCTAAGTTTGTCAAAGGTTCACCTACACTCGCTGTCTTGAAGGATACTTTTTCTGTTTAAGATAGAAAATTGATTGGATCTTCTTGTAATACATAAGCAAATATTTTGATGATATCTTAAGTAATGGTTATGACTCTATCACAAGAGTATGGAAATAAGAATCATGTTACTTGTAAAGAAGTAGAAAATTGTAATTCATTACTAGCTACATCTCCTCCTGTTTCTGATCCACTTCATATCAAGAAGCCCAATCCTCATCTAGTAATTAAACCGCCTGCTAAAGGTGTACTTGAAATCAGCTTTTAATCCAAATGCGAGAGCTTCTCAAAACTACAACATTATTGAGGATTTAGAAATATCTACTTCAGTAATGTCGGCCTTAGAAGTGCTACAATCATGTCTGGCACAATGGAAATTACTCGTTATTGGAGTTGCAGATCTTCAAGATTCGAACCTCATGGTCTTCGATTTAGAAAATTTTATGTGACGACTCCCTAATCAAATGGCTCTTCAGATTCCATTACTTGTCAAAAACAGGCGTTGCTTTTGTACTGTAATTGATGAAGGAGCATCTACATGTATTATGTTGTTAAACTGTTTGAAATCACTTGGTTCTCTGACACTTCACCAATATCCAAAAATTTTGAAAGCTTTTGATGGAAGAGGATTCCATCCATATGGAATTTTTTAGGATCTACGTATAGAGGTCGAAGATAAAACTATTAATTTAGATGTGGAAGTCATCGATGCCCCTCTAGATTACCCAAATGCTAAACCTGTTAGGCAGAGATTACATCTGATACACCCACGAAAAGCTACTTCTATGAAAGCCAAAGTTGAGAAATTACTAAAATCAGGTTTATTTATCCAACTCCTTTAACCGATTGGATATCTAACATCGTTCCTGCTACTAAAAATAAGGAACTATAAGAGTATGTGTCAACTATAGGGATATTAACAAAGCTTGTCCCAAAGACAATTATCCAACTCCCTATATCAATCAAATCATTGATGATTATGCCGGAAATGAAATGTACTCATTTATGGATGGATTCTCTGGGTACAATAAAATAAACATACTCCCTACTAATCAACCAAAAGCAACATTCATTTGTCCTTGGGGGACTTTTTCTTAGTGTAAACTACCTTTTGAATTAAAGAATTTTGATGCAACTTTTCAAAGGGCAATGTCTTATGCTTTTCATGACATTAAGCACATTGTGCAACCTTATCTTGATCATTTACCAGCTCATTCATTGCACAGGGAAGATCATCCTACCCATTTAAAAGCAATTTTTATGAGATGTAGGCATTATAAGATTTGGTTGAATCCCCACAAATGTGTTTTTTATGTAAAATATGGTATATTGCTAGGATTTCTTGTTTCCAAAGCAAGCATTCATGTCGACCCATCGAAGGTTGAGGCTATTGTCAATTTACCTCCTCCTTACACACTTTGCCAACTCCAAAGTTTGCAAGGAAAAGCAAACTTTCGGTGTAGATTTATTCATAACTATGCTGAGTTAACAAAATATTTTACCAGGTTGTTGAAACATAATGTTCCTTTTATTTGGGATCAGATAGCTAATCGATAATTTGATGCTTTGAAACATGTGTTGACCCATGCACCGTTATTGCATCCACCAAATTACATCCAGGATTACTTTTTATACCTAGCATCCTCTGATTCCACTATTAGAATGGTATTAGTTCAAGAGGATGAATTCAACATTGAACATGTGATTTACTATCTTAGTCGAAATCTTAATTCGACTGAAATTAAATATTCACATCTGGATAAATTGGCCTTTGTAGCAGTTCAAGCTATCCAAAGATCCTGTCATTACATATTGTTACGAAAAACAACTGTGATATCTAATTGCAACCCGATGATGTGCATTTTGACTAAACAATTACTCGAGGGAAAATACTCTAAATGGATTGTTATCCTTCAAGTGTTTGATTTAGAATTTGAAAAATCCAAATCAAAGAAATCAATCGTGTTCGTTGAAATTATGTGTTACTTCCCAAATAATGAGATAGAAACTGTGGTAGACCATCAGATTGCTGATGAATATATTTTTCTTATCAGTACATTAGATCCATGGTATGGATATATCATCGTTTATCCCCAAACCCAAAACTTTCAGCCTGAACTCTCATGTTCAAATTGATGAAAGATCTATTACCAACCTCAACAATACAATATTGTTGGAGACACCCTTTATCGTCATGGTGCGGATTCTATATTTCAACGATGTTTAACTCATGAAGAGGGTGAAAAATTTTGTAATGACTGTGACTCTAGAGTGTGTGGTGGTCATATGTCAGGGTATTCCACAGCCCAAAAGATATTGTGCACTAGTTATTTTTGGCCGTCATTATTCAAAGATTGCATTCTCACGGTCCGAAAATGCCACAACTGTCAGATATTTGATCGAATGATGTGTGCACCACTAGCTCCTCTTCACCCCATAATTTTTTTCAGTCCTTTTGCAAAATTGGGCATTGATTTGATTACTTGTAACCCTCACTCGGACGGGGGCATGGGTATATTATTCTAGCAGTAGATTATTTTACCAAATGAGCCGAGGTGATGCCTACATTTGTGGTAGATGGAGAAACTGCAACTACGTTTGTATTCAATCATGTAATTTCTCGTTTTGGTCTACCCCAAGCTATTATTATTGACCATGGGAGTCCTTTTAGAAATATCAATATGACCAAAATTTCTGATGAACTTGGCCTGCGCCATGATAACTATACTGCATATTACCCACAGGCTCATGGTCGGGTTGAAGCCATTAATAAATTTTTAACCACCATGATTCAAAGGATAATAGGAATTCATAAATCAAATTGGCATACCATGCTTTTTCAGCACTATGGGCATATCGAACCTCAACAAAAACTATAACAGGGTTCACTCCCTTTCCAATGGTTTATGTTTTAGAAGCTCTATTACCTATTGAATGTGAAATATCATCACTCCAATTAGCCATAGAGTTACTACCAGCTACCTCTAAAATGGAAAAATGTTTTTTGTACTTAGAAAAATTAGATGAGACTCGGCGCACCATTGCATTAGTAGCCAAAGCTCATAAAAAACGTGTTAAAGCTTAGTATATGTTAGCACCCGAATTGTGGACCCCAGGTTGAAAAAGGGTAAAACAGGGTAACAACTAAACCATGATTAGCCTTGTAGCTAGCCCTACAAGGACATGAGAGGGCTCTCTCCGTAAATATAGATATTCAATAGAACAAAGTAGTAGACTGATATTAGGCTAGGTAAAATGATAGGAAAGAATTTTGATAAAGTGAATGGATTTTTAGGGACGTGTGGGACAAAAATGGGACAGTTTGAAACTGGGGATTAAATCAGGACACAGGGTATTTCATGGGGCAAGATAGGCAAGATATTTAACAATTAAATTTTAATAGGGATGGGATTGCAAGAATGGTGACGAGCTGAAAAGGGCAGAATAAATGGATCCTCTTCAAATAGAAAAAAAACACAGAGTGTGAATATTTTCCCAAGGCAGGGCATAAAAAATGGATCCTACCTTTCTATCTTGAAAGCATTAAAAAAGAAATGTTTATTGATGAATGGAGCACATAACAATTGACATATGAAACAAAGGAGAGAAACGAATGCTAAATCTCATACCACATGGATCCCACAAATCAAAGCTGCATCACTTTATTAATTCCCTGTCAAAATGTACAATGGAGTGTAGAGTGTTTCTTTCCACACTATTCCTCTACTACTGAGTTACCGACTTCATACTCATGATTTACAATTACATTAAATACACTGAAATGTGGGAACATAGTTCCATAAGAAGAGGAGTTGTTCTGACAGATCAAAAACTGAAGTACAATCATAGAAAAGAAATACAACAATCTGCCCCTGAAAATAAGGGACAACATTGCATTTGACCACCTGGAGATTTCTCTGTTATGCCGTATGAAGGCAAAATAGGCAATCCAAAAGAATATTTCCTACTTCGTTGTTGTTGTAACGATCTTTGCTTATTTTAGCTCTCAGCCAGCCGACTATTTCCTTTGCTTTCCTTTTGAATAAAACCAACTTTTTAATAAAAATACCTTTGAAACGAAACTTTGTCTTTATTGAAGGGAAAATCGATTCTTTTTGGATGAAGGGAGTGAAGGGAAGGTGATGGGACCCACATAGCAATCGGAATCGGATGGAAATAGAGGTGAAACGTATATAAAATATGTTAATATGTTATGTGGTGATGCCTTCTCAATGGGCGATTGAAACCAAAACTTCCGATGCGTTTTGGGGACATGGCCTTTGTAATAAACAAAATGGACAAATTTTAACTTTTACAAAGGAGAAGGGATTTTGTAATGAATGGCGGGGGATTTAAAAGGTGGGACCGGGGATTATACATCGCAATCGCATCGGAGATGGGGAGCAGGTTAAAGCGCTGAATATAAAATATGCGATGCGATCGGAAGATCGGAGGAGGGGTTGCGATCATTCACATCGAAGGGAGAGGTGTGGAGATTGGGAGATCAGAGGAGGGGCCGTGATCAATCAGAGAAGGGAAGGTTATGATTGATCAGATCTGGCACAAGATTTTGTGATGTAATTGAAATGGGAGGTGTGATCGGATCGAGCACAGAAATTTTGCGATTCGATTGGATTGGGGGAGAGAAGGGAAGGGTTGCGATTACGATGGGGTTTTTATAATAATGAACTTTGATATGTTTATTATAAATTTTTACAAGGTATGGTGAGGAAATGGCTTTATCATAAATCGCATTTATGTTTTTAATTAATTTTACAATGTGATTTTACAATCGGAGGGGGGGGGGGGGGGAAGGGATTACATTAAGGGAAATATTAAAATTTAAACATAAAGTTTAAGGGAAAAATGGGAAATAGGGGAAGTTTAAGGATATAGGGGATTTTTACTTCACTTAAGCATAAATTTCAATCCAGAAGTCAGTTTTGAGAGTGTAGTATACCGTTGGAAAGATCTTTCCAGGCTCTTTCTATTGAGTCCACTTGGAACATGAATTGATGCTGAAATTGCTGTGGGAAACTTCTCTGAAGGCAGGGATATGACTTTGTTGTGATGGCAACTTCTGAATTGTGACTTATTATATATGAGATTACATTATGAATGAAAATAAAGGCAAAATATTATGTTTTCACCTCAAAACATGGTTTTGAGGTGAAAATTACATCAAACTAAATAAAATATTTCTTTGATCTCCCAGGTGTTGTGAATTTGAGCTTATTGACTTCCTCATGACCTTACTGATATTTATTGATACCTGACTCATTAGTTTGACCATGGTGAGATCCCAGAACCTAATGAAACCCATCCTATGACCTAATGACATGATTTGAGATTGAAAGTGACTCATGACTAAAGACCATAGAAAGGATAATCAAAAAGTCTCACATGAGGGAAAAATGATGAAAAATCACTGCCATAAATGAATCCATGACCTAGCGGAATGGTGAAATTTATTCGATATGAGACACCTAATATGCAAATGAAAAAGAGCAGTTTTGATCACTGATGGCAGTATGAATAGAATGACACTAAAATTGGCTCCAATGGGGATGGTAGCTCCTTGGAGGTGCCAAGAACACCGTATACCAAGTAGCCTTATCCATTGGGCGTGGAGTAAAAAATACTGAAAAATGACACAAATGCAAACTGACTCTAACTCAAGACTAAGACTAAAACTGAAATGAAACCAAACCATACACATATCACCCAAGTTTTATAGCCTTCACCTCGGGCCCCAAACTTGAATGAATGTCCATTTGAACTCTAAAACTATGCTTGAAACTGACTAAAACAAAAATGACTCAAGACCTACTTAACTAAAATTAGTACTTACAAAGCCTTTTTAATGGCAGAAGTCCATCGAGATTTGAGGGCTTCAAATCATGATGAAAACCAACTTCCTACTGATGGAGTATGTAAAATCTTGTGTAGTGAGCCTTCCAATGTAACCAATCTAGCAGATGGCTACATACCAAAATTCGGCTCTCACTTTTCTCGATCAGGTAGAACGATGTACATGTAGGAAACTCACAATAACCACTAAAACCAAGGCTTATGAAAACGAACCAGGCAACATTTATGTTTTCTAATGCTTGCAGAAGAATGCCGAAGGGGTCTTGAAAATCCTAAAGCACTAGCTGGTCTTGAGATCCAGCATCAAAAATACAAGTACTCCCTTCATTCTGATCTCAAAGAAAAATTGATTGCTGAGTGATAGGAAGTCACAAAGAGGTATAAGCTTCTACCATCTGAGTGTTATCTGTAAATTCCTTGACCAAGAAAATTTCTGGCATATTGTCTCTCTCAAGCTCATATTCCTCAACTTCATGGTCTAGGTCATTCTTAAACAGAAAAAAATCTTCAAGATTATCAAACATGATAGCCTTATCATCTTCATGAAAGAAAATATTATCTGTTTGCTCATCTATAAAGCTAATTACAAGACCGTCATCATTTTCAAAAGAGGAAGAAGTTTTACCAACGCTTTCTTGACCATGTATGCACTGCAAATCTACTTTTTCTTGGGCTGTAACATGACATTTCAGGAGTTGATCTATCTCATCTTCAGACAAAGGAGATAATACTTTTTGTTTTCCTTTGCTCAAACATTGATTATCTTCATGAAATAACATTTTAAAACATGAAAAACCTGAAATACAGTCCTTAATTCCCTGATCTTCTGAAATTTGAAAACATTGTTGATCATCTTCATATGACATGACAATCAAATTATCATTTATCACTGAATTATTGAAAAAATATTTTTCACTTACTTGAATAAAGATCTCATCTTGTTTTTCATGAACTGACTATATTACCTCCTCATGAAGGCTTTGTTCTAATGAAATGAGAACATTTGGATCAATAACTCTGTCTTCTTCATTTTAGATGATCTCAACAGCAGAGCTCTCCTTCATGGGATTTAGCACAAGGTATTATTGAACATCGCGATCTGAATCTGAATCTGAAATAGCTGACTTGACTTTATCACATTCTAAAATTGAAACTTGACTTTATTGCATATTGTCTTCTTCTATGGAAAGATCTGAAATAAAACCTTCTCTTTCATCATTTTCCATTGTACTATGATCTTGATCTTGCTGCAAAGTTTCCTGAGCATCTTGATGAGTATCCTCTAAGTTCTCTCTATGCTACTGAAATGGATTTTCATACAAAGCCTCCATGATCTCATCATCCATGAAGTCATCATATTCATAAAAATTTTCAGAATTTTTGATAAAACTATGAACATGGCTACAATAGTTCTGAACTAAATTTAAAAATGGATAAGATTCTTTATACCTTTCAAAGAACATGGTATGAAAATCATTTAAACAGTAAATAAAAGCAGGCGGAAAACTTTCATACCAAGATTGGGCTTCACCTTCTAGAGTGCCCATGAATATCTTCTTCAAGCAGTCTTCAGAAAAATCGATCTTTAATTTATGCACATGAATGTGAAATTTCACCAGATGAAAAGCAGCATCATTACCTTCAACATTTCTGAACATAGGCAAATTCTGAAGCCAATCCACCTTGGGAATTTTATTTGGGAAACCTGGAATATGATCTCGGCTCATGGGAGCATACCTTCTTGCAATACATTCCCTCTTAAAACAAATATCTTAAAGCTACCGATCTTCCTGCAGCAGTGGAGTCCCCAGGAAGTGTTGATTTCCTGGATCTTTCAGTGAATGGAGTCGCTCGGTAAATGTTTTTAGCCTTTATATGCATCTGATTCTTGTTCACTGTTAACAATCATATATAAAATTTTTCATTCTTTACAGGGGAGGATATGCTCTACTATTTCAAATTAAAATTCCCCAGTATGGTTGCCAGAGATGTTAGCACCCGAATTGTGGACCCCAAGCTGAAAAAGGGCAAAACAGGGTAACAACTAAACCACGCTTAGCCTTGTAGCTAACCCTACAAGGACAAGAGAGGGCTCTCTCCGTAAAGATAGATATTCAATAAAACATAGGAGTAGACTAATATTAGGCTAGGTAAAATGATAGTAAATAATTTTGATAAAATGAATGGATTTTCAGGGATGCGTGGGACAAAAATGGGACAGTTTGAAATTGGGGATTAAATGAGGACACAGGGTATTACATGGGGCAAGATAGGCAAGATATTTAGCAATTAAATTTTAATAAGGATGGGATGGAAAGACTGGTGAAGAGCTAAAAAGGGCACAATAAATGGATCCTCTTCAAACAGAATAAAAACACAGAGTGTGAATGTTTTCCCAAGGCAGGGCATAAAAAATGGATCCTACCTTTCTATCTTGAACGCATTCAAAAAGAAATGTTTATGGATGAATGAGGCACATAAAAATTTACATATGAAATAAAGGAGAGAAACGAATGCTAAATATCATACCACATGGATTCCACAAATCAGATCTGCATCACTTTATTAATTCCCTGTCAAACTGTACAATGGAGCGCAGAGTGTTTCTTTCCACACTATTTCCCTACTGTTGAGTTACTGACTTCAGACTCATGATTTACAATTACATTAAATACACTGAAATGTAGGAACATAGTTCCATGAGAAGAGGAGTTGTTCTGACATCTCAAAAACTGAAGTACAATCATAGAAAATAAATACAACAATCTGCCCCTGAAAATAAGGGACAACATTGCATTTGACCACTTGGAGATTTCGTTGTTATGCCGTATGAAGGAAAAATAAGCAATCCGAAAGTAGATTTCCTACTTCATTGTTGTTGTAACGATATTTGACTATTTTAGCTCTCGGCCAGCCAACTGTTTCCTTTTCTTTCCTTTTGAATAAAACCAACTTTTTGATAAAAATACCTTTGAAGCAAAACTTTGCCTTTAGTGAAGGGAAAATCAATTTTTTTTTGGATGAAGGGAGCGAAGGGAAGGAGGTGGGACCCACATAGAAATCAGAATCGAATGGGAGCGGAGGTGAAACATATATAAAATATGGTAATATGGTATGTGGCAGTGCCTTCACAATGGGAGATTAAAACCAAAACTTCCGATGTGTTTTGGGGACATGGCCTTTGTAATAAAAAAAATGGACAAATTATAACTTTTACAAAGGAGAAAAGCTTTTGTAATGAATGGCGAAGGATTTAAATGGTGGGACCAGGGATTATACATTGCAATCACATCGGATATGGGGATCGAGTTAAAGCGTTAAATATAAAATATGTGATGCAATTGCAAATATGCGATGTGATCGGAAGTCGGAGTAGGGGCTGCGATCATTCGCATCGGAGGGAGAGGTGTGGCGATCAGGAGATCGGAGGAGGGGTTGCGATCAATCAGAGGAGGTAAGGTTGCGATTGATCAGATTGGGCACAAGATTTTGCGATGCGATCAGAATGGGAGGTGCAATCGGATCGGGTGCAGAACTTTTGCGATGAGACCAGATCGGGGGAGAGAAGGGAAGGGTTGTGATTGCAACGGGGTTTTTATAATAATGAACTTTGATATGTTTATTATAAATTTTTACAAGGTATGGTGGGGAAATGGTTTTTTCATAAATCGCATTTATGTTTTCAAATAATTTTACAGTGAGATTTTACAATCGAAGGGGGGGGGGAAGGGATTACATTAAGGGAAATATTAAAATTTAAACATAAAGTTTAAGGGAAAAATGGGAAATAGGGGAAGTTTAAGGATATAAGGGATTTTTACTTCACTTAAGCATAAATTTCAATCCAGAAGTCAGTTTTCAGAGTGTAGTATACTGTTGGAAAGCTCTTTCCAGGATCTTTTTGCTGAGTCCACTTGGAACATGATTTGATGCTGAACTTGCTAAGGAAAAATTCTATCAAGGCAGGGTGATGACTTTGTGGAGATGGTAGCTTCTGAATTGTGACTTATTATATATGAGATTACATTATGAATGAAAATAAAGGAAAAATATCATGTTTTCACCTCAAAACATGGTTTTGAGGTGAAAATTACATCAAACTGAATAAAATATTTCTTTGATCTCCCAGGTGTTCTGACTTTGATTTTATTGACTTCCTCATGACCTTGATGATATTTATTGACACCTGAATCATTAGTTTGACCATGGTGAGATCCTAGAACCTAATGAGACCCATACTATGACCAAATGACATGATTTGAGAGTGAAAGTGACTAATGACTAAAGACCATAGAAAGGAGAATCAACAAGTTTCACATGAGGGAAAACTGATGAAAAATCACTGCCATAAATGAATCCATGACCTGGACGAATGGTGAAATTTATTCAATATAAGACACCTAATATGCAAATATAAAAGAGCAGTTTTGATCACTGATGGCAGTATGACTAGATTGACACTAACAATATGATCGAAGTGTTACACCTCGTGTTTTTTTCAGAAGGTGACTTAGTCTTGGTATATGATCAAGCTAATGATAAGCTAGGAGCTGGTAAATTATATCCAATGTGGCATGATCCTTACATTGTCAACCAACTGCTTGCAAAAGGGGCTTATGAATTAACTGATTATGACGGGGTCTCTTTAGATAAAACCAAAAATGGAATTTATCTAGAGATATATTATGCCTGATTCTTGTGTGAAGATACCACTTGTACATTAGATATTTTTCAAGTTATATTCCTTAGGTTAGATGAGTGTGTCTAGTTTAAGTTAGTTTTTACTACTATCACTGCTTATCTTGATTAATCTTGATATTGTAGATGTCGACATCCCTTCAAATGTACGTTGGTTTTGTTGAGGGTGTCTGTCGTAGTACACAGAATATTTCTTCTGCAATGAGGGTTACTTATTTACCCACTGATGAGTTATTTTTTATGCATGCGGTAAGATATGGTCAAACAACGAATAATGTTGCAGAATATAGCATAGTGATTGAGTTATTATTTGGTGCCATTTCATTTGGCCTTCGATGGTTGATCATTAGGCTAGATTCAGAACTCATTGTATTACATTTAAACAAAATATACACAATTAAAAATCCAGTGTTATTCAAATTATTTTTGAAGGTTTGTCTCTTGGAAAGGTAGTTTGATTACATCGAATATCAACACATTCCAAGAAATTTAAATACATTGGCTAATGAATTAGCTAATAGTGTTATAAATATACATTTTCAATGTTAAAAAATTAAACCAAAACAACATTCGATATATGTTGAACAATATAGCCAGAGAAAGTAGTAATATCATAGATAGGAGTTTTTGTTTTCAAAAAATATTACATCGTCTGCAATCATAAGTTTAAAAAACCTTATGATATGAAATATAATGATACAAAAAATAAAATACAATAGTCCATGATGATCATCCACTATTCGTGGTGATGATCATAGTAGAAAAATATCGCCCACACCACCCTACACAAGAATATCCTAAACTGACCAGGAATGCCAGTAACGTGTCTCTGGAGATGAAGTGGAATATCATCCATTGATGTCTTTAGGATATCTATAGTCAACCTCTCTAGGTTGTGCTCCAAGTCAGTAAGGATTTGTGCTGCCTGATTTTGTGGATGTACAACAGGCTCTATTGGCTTCCTTTCGAAGCGGCGGAGAGTGGGTGGCCTTCATGGATCAACATTTGCATTTAAAAAAATTTTATCAGTATTGGATGATCAAAAAAAAAAAAAAAATAGGGTTCAAACACATCAAAATGATTCATTTACCTTATTCATCCCATTGTGAAAATCAATTAGCTCTCATATTATTCACCTAACATAACGTGTACGAATAGTATTCAACATGTTGGAAAATCGACTATCCCTTATGAGGATGTTGGAGTAGCTTTAATCAAAGATTCTAACTTAATGGGAACTTTTTCTATGCCTCCACCTAATGTACCGCGCACTATTGCTAATACAAATATGATTACATAAGCACTATTCCAGTTGATGACCCTTGGATAGTGCCTTTAGAGTCAGAACTGGATTCTTTCAATTGCGAGATGCCTTTGAGTCCTTTTGAGATAGCATATGAAGCAGTACAATAATTTTCCAATTCTTCATCAACTTATTCTGATCCGATGAATGTGGTCAATGAAGAATCGTTTTCACCATCAAGCTCAGCTATAACATCAATTCCTGATCCTTTTCAATAAGTGTTTCATACTGATGAAAGCATTCGTGAATTCTTGTCCATAGATGAATTACCAAGGGATGATCTCCATCATAGGTCATCATTTTTACCTGAGATTGATAGATTTGAAAATAAAATTTCATCTATTTTTACAATTGACTATGTCAAGGAACCACAAAGTACAATATCAATTACAAATTCAGATTCTGAAGTTAATTTGGGAAATATTTCTTCGATGGTTCCCATTGACATATCAATTAAACTAGGAATTATTGAAAACATTCATATAGGTGCTTCTTGTACGTCAAATGAAATTAGTACATATAAAGCCCTATTTCAAGAATTTCGTGACATATTTGCCTGGTTTTATGAAGAAATTTGAGGAATTGATCCCAAAATTGTCATTCATGAAATAAAAACTTACCCGAATGCTAAACCTGTCAGGCAGAGATTACATTCGATACATCCACAAGAAGTTGCTGCTATTAAAGCTGAAGTTGAGAAATTGCTAAAAGAATATTTTATTTATCCAACTCCTTTAACCGATTAGGTATCTAATATTGGTCCTGCTACTAAAAAATAAGGAACCATACGAGTATGTGTCCAATATAGGGATATTAACAAAGCTTGCCACAAATACAATTATCCAACTCCCTATATTGATCAAATCATTGATGATTATGTCGGAAATTAAATGTACTTATTTATGGATGGATTTTTAGGGTACAATAAAATAATCATAGTCCCTACTGATCAACCAACAACAACATTCATTTGTCCTTGGGGGAATTTTTCTTAGTGTAAACTACCTTTCAGATTAAAGAATCCTGGTCCAACTTTTCAAAGGGAAATGTCTTATGCTTTTCATGACATTAAAAACATTTTGCAACCTTATCTCGATGAATTACCTACTCATTCATTGCACAGCGAAGATCATCCTACCCATTTAAGAGCATTTTCTATGATATGTAGGCATTATAAGATTCGGTTGAATCCCCACAAATGTGTTTTTTATGTAAGATCTGGTAGATTGCTGGGATTTCTTGTTTCCAAAGTAGGCATTCATGTCAACCCATCGAAGGTTGAGGCTATTTTCAATTTACCTCCTCCTTCCACACTTTGCCAACTCCAAAGTTTGCAAGGAAAAGAAAACATTGTCATAGATTTATTCAGAACTATCCTGAGTTAACAAAAGGTTTTACCAGGACGTTGAAACAAAATGTTCCTTTTATTTTGGATGAGACTGCTAATCGATCATTTGATGCTTTGAAACACGTGTTGACCCATGCACCATTATTGCATCTACCAAATTACATCCAGGATTACTTTTTATGCCTAGCAACCTCTGATTCCACCATTGGAATGGTATTAGTTCAAGAGGATGAATTAAATAATGAACATGTGATTTACTGTCTCAGGCGGAATCTCAATCCGACTGAAATTAAATATTCACATGTGGAGAAATTGGCCTTGGCAGTAGTTCAAGCTGTCCAAATATTCTGTCATTACATATTGGTACAAAAAAACTGTGATATCTAATTACAACCCGATGATGTACATTTTGAATAAAAAATTACTCGGGGGGAAATACTCTAAATGGATTGTTATCCTTCAAGATTTTGGTTTAGAATTTGAAAAATCCAAATCAAAGAAATCAATGGTGTTCGCAAAACTTATGTGTGACTTCCCAAATACTAAGAGAGAAACTATGGTAGAGCATCAGATTGTTGATGAATCTCTGTTTCTTATCAGTACATTAGATCCATGCTATGGAGGTATCATCATTTATCTCCAAACCTAAAACTTTCTGCCTAAAATCTCGCATTCAAATCGACGAAAGATCCGTTACAAACCTTAGCAATACAATATTGTTGGAAACACCTTTTATTGTCATGGTGTGGATTTTGTATTTCGACGATGTTTAAGTCGTGAAGAGGTTGAAATTTTTTTGAATGACTGCCACTCTGGAGTGTGTGGTGGTCATCTGTCTGGGTATGACACAACCCAAAATATATTGTGCACTAGTTATTTTTTGCCGTCATTGTTCAAAGATTGCATTCTCGCGATCCGAAAATGCCACAACTATTGGATATTTGATCGAAGGATGTGTGCAGCACTTGCTCCTCTTCACGCCATAATTGTTTTCATTCCTTTTGGAAAATGGGGCATTGACTTGATTACATGTAACCCTCACTTGGCCGGGGGGCATGGGTATATTATTCTAGCAGTAGATTATTTTACCAAATGGGCTGAAGTGATGCCTACATTTGCGGCAGATGGAAAAACTAAGCTACATTTGTATTCAGTCATGTATTTGCTCGTTTTAGTGTAACCCAAGCTATTATTACTTACCATGGGATTCCTTTTATAAATAACATTATGACTGAACTTTCTGATCAACTTGGTCTGCGCCATGATAACTCTACTCCATATTACCTGTAGGATAATGGTCAAGTTGAAGCCATTAATAAAGTTTTAACCACCATGATTAAAAGGATAATCGGAATTCATAAATCAAATTGGCATACCATGCTTTTTTCAACACTATGGGCATATCGAACCTCAGCAAAAACTGCAACAGGTTTCACTTCTTTTGAACTGGTTTATGGTTTAGAAGTTTTGTTACCTATTGAATCCAAAATACCATCACTCCAATTAGCCATAGAGTTACTACCAGCTACCGCTAAAGAGGAAAAATTATTTTTGTACTTAGCACAATTATATGAGACTCGGTTCACTGTTGCATTAGTAGCCAAAGCTCATAAAAAATGCATTAAATCTTTGTATGATCGAAGTGTTACACCTCATGTTTTTTCAGAAGGTGACCTAGTCTTGGTATACGATCAAGCTAACGATAAGCTAGGAGCTGGTAAATTTGAACCAATGTGGCATGGTCCTTACATTTTCAACCAATTGCTTGCAAAAGGGGCTTACAAATTGATTGATTATGACAGGGTCTCTTTAGATAAACCCATAAATGGACTTTATCTGAAGAGATATTATACTTGACTCTTGTGTAAAGATCTCACGTGTACATTAGTTATTTTTCAAGTTAGATGCCTTAGGTTAGATGAGTGTGTCTATTTTAAGCTTTTTTTTACTACTACCACTGCTTATATTGATTACCCTTGATATTGCAGATGCCGACATCCCTTAGAACTTATATTGGTTTTGGTAATGGTGCATGTCATAGTACATGGAATATTTCTTCCACAACTTGGGTTATTTATTCACCCACTAATGAGTTAGTTTTTATGCGTGCGGTAAGCCTTGCTCAAACAACGAATAATGTTGCAGAATATAGCGCAGTGATTGAGTTATTATCTGGTTCCATTTCATTTGGCATTCGACGTTTGATCATTAGGCTAGATTTAGAACTCATTGTATTACATTTAAACAGGATATCCACAATTAAAAATCCAGTGTTATTGAGATTATTTTTGAAGGTTAGTCACTTGGAAAGGAAATTGGATTACATCAAATATCAAAACATTCCAAGAAATTTAAATACATTGGCTAATCCATTAGCTAATAGTGTTATAAATAGACATTTTCAATGTTAAAATAGTAAACCAAAACAACATTCGATATGTGTTGAACAAGATAGCCAGAGAAAGTAGTAATATCATAGATAGGGGTTTTTGTTTTCAAAAAATATTACATCATCTGCAATAATAGGTTTAAAACACCTTAGGATCTAAAAGATAGTGATACAAAAAACAAAATACAATAGTTCACAATGATCATCCACTATACGTGGTGATCATCGTGGTAGTAAACTATCACCCATGCCACCCTACACAAGAATATCCTAAACTGACTAGGAACACCAGTAACGTGTCTCTGGAGATGAAGCGAAATATCATCCATCGATGTCTCTGGGATATATATAGTCAACCTCTCTAGGTTGTGCTCCAAGTTAGCAAAGATTTATGTTGGCTAATTTTGTGGATGTACAACAAGCTCCGTTGGCTTCCTTTCAAAGTGGCGGAGAGTGTTTGGCCTTCGTGGACCAACATCTACATCTAAAATTTCTTAATCAGTATTGGACGATAAAAAACAAAATAGAAATTAGAGTTAAAGCACATGAAAATGATTCATTTACCTGATTCATTCCATTGTGCCCCTGGAGGTATGGACATCTCAGGATCACCTCAGAAATCTATGTCTGCATATGGGAAATCCTCAATATCAAAGATTTGGTTCTAAAACCGATGAGAATATGATGGAGTGAATCGAACTACCATGCAACCATCGCCACCATGGTGGGACATCAGTGCAACCCACCATACCATATGAGGCTCTCTAGGTTCACCAGGTGTTAGTCCCTTATAAATTCCTTGACAAGCAAGCAAGGGGCTAGGATGTCTTACGAGTCTTCAAGGAATGCATTTCCCTTGAAAACGTATCATCCTTGAATCCTTTTTATGTTCCCTGCCTTTGAATGTTCCCCCCTGTTGTACTGATGTCAATGAGCCTAACTGATGAAGAATGGTGCTCCAAAAAGGCCATTATCTTCCCCTTGTACCTCTGCAGAATGCTTCATTTTATCCATTTTTCCCCTTTTTCAAAAGTCCCCTTCATTCCCCCTAAATCCCCCCTCACACTCCTAAATATTCCCTAAATCCCTTTAGAACTCTACCCTTGCCCTTTTTTTTCCCAAATTCCCCCTTAGTCCTCCTATCATTACCCTCCCTAACCATTAAAATTCATTGAAATGGGCCAAAACCCACTTTCCGACCTTATAATAGGGCCTAGCCCCTTTTTTCTGTCAGCCCCAACCACTTCCCCACATATGCCCAGCGCTAAGACCAAGCGCTTAGTGCTTTGGGGGCTAATCGCATTGGAAGATCGGAGCGAAAATTTTAAAACCCTTTGTGACATCAAAAATCTCTGATGCGATTGTTTTATTAACAAGTCCCGCGACTTATTCTCCACCGTTGATCCGCCACATAGATCAGATGGCCCGCGCAATGTCGCAAAATTTGTAATCACAATACACATGTTGTGGCCCCCGATCAGTCCATCGAAAATTTTTGTGATGCGATTGATTGCAACTCCCCGCCGATCGCTTCCCCCTCCAATTGATCGCAGGTCTCGTCTTCCAATCCCCGATCATGCCATCTCCCGATCTGATCCCGACCGTCCATTTTACTCATGATCTGACGGTCATTGCTGTGTCCACCCAATCACGATCAGAACATCTGTGATGTGCCACTCCTGTTTCCCTCTGATTGTGATTGCCCCGAATAAATCCTCGTCGGCCATTCCCCTCGCTGATCCAATGGCTGGCGCACTCCCCACCTGATTGCAATCGGAAGTTTTAAATGTGTCACCCCAGTCCCCTTCCGATTGTGATTTCCTGACTCATTAACAACAGTTCATCTATTTCGGATCAACGGCCTAGATCTTATCGCTTCGCGCCCGTCCCTCTTCCTCTTTTTCCCTCCGAACAGATCTCCATCGTTGATCCCTTTGTCGATCCAACGGCTATCTCTCATCTCCACCAATCACAATCGGAAGTTTGTTTGTGTCATCCTTTGTGTCCCCTCCGATTGTGATCTCCCGATCCATATCTCCAATGTAAATCTCCGGGTAAATCCAACGATCATCGCTTCCCTTCCTTAATCGCAATCGGAAACTTCTGAATGTGTCACTGCTGCCCTTCCCCGATTGCGATTCTCCAAGTAATCCCCACCGTCCGTTGGATCTAAGATCTAACAGTCAAGAATGAATCGCTCTCCGTCCCTGCTAGGTCCCACTCGTACATTCATCTCCGCGCATTTCATATCATTTCCTCCATTTCCTGTGTTTTTCCAGTTTTAACCAAAGTTCTGGATTTACATTAAAATTAATGTCACATGTTTATTTCATCCGTTTTCACAAAGCCATTCCACTGTGTCAATATCCATCGTTGATCTTTATCCCCAGACCACGATCTAACGGTCTGTGCTGCATTCTACCACCAAACCCTATTGTTCATTTTTTTCACCATTACAATGCCTTTTCGTTGTTTTACATTTAAAAATCACCACCATCGCGATATCATTTCTTCCGCCCTCATGTGCATTGATTTCTTTAGTCCAGTGGCGTGTTCTGCAGGATGCAGGCACTAAACACCACCATGAGTCACAGTTGTTGAGCTCAGTGAGACAGGTTGCAAATCCTGATGACACAGAAAAGGACCTGGGAAGGCAAGGAAGCCTGCTTTCATCAAAGTACAGGGCAGATACATCAACAAAATGTTTTTCCCAGGACAGGACGGGTTGCCCATATTTTTTTCAGTCTATACCATGTTCCTTGAAGAAATTTCCACCCTAAAGTATAGCCCCAGACTATCAAATAATTTACTTCACAAGTATGGCAGACCATTCGATCATTTATTTACCTTTCTGTTCACACACCAAAGTACATCAAACCAAAATGCATCAGAGACATATTTGGAGTAAATGAAGCCTGACGAAGACCATTTTTTCCTCCAAAGGTGCCAGATATTAACGCTCAGAGTTTAAAATAGAATGGGTTTCGACCTCTTCCTCTTCTGAGTGTTAATTGCTGCATTTAGTTTTCCACCTACCTCCCTGCTTCTCTTCAGCTATAAAACTCATGAAGAAAATATTGTAAAGGTTGTTGATGAGATATCTGTGAATTGCAAGTTTTCGCTTGAGGCATGCTCACTGTGTAAAGGTTGTAAGATAGGCTGAGGGGCATGCTTTCAAACTGAATTTCAAGCTATTTGCAAATGTTGTACCTGATTGGTGTTGCTCTTAATATGACAAGCACATTTATTTGGATCCTGATCTAAAGCTGCGGTGATGTTTTTCTGTCTTTGTGTTTTATTTCATTCCATTTCAGTTCTTTTGACTTGCATCAGAAATCTGGAATAGGATTTTCCCTTGTTAGGCACCCTATGCTTCTGCTCTCCTTGCCTTAATGTTTTCTACTAAATGTGTTATCTGAGAATTAGTTTCAGTTAATATAACAAGTGTAGTGGATGTTATTGCCTGCTAGCTGATGTATGAGTTAATGAATCTGCTTCTTAGATGCTCTTGTTAGAGTTTAATTGAATGAATTGGGAACACTGGGAGTTTAGAACTCTGTCTCTGTCTCACTAGGATCCTTTTCAGTTAGTTAAACCTTTCTAAGATCCCTCAGTTTGTTCCTTGTCTTTATTTGAGAGTTGCCTAAGAGTATGTCCAAGTAGGTCTAGAGTTAAATGACCTCTGACCTGATCTGTAAACAGAAATTGGTTTACCCTCATTCTTTCACTTTCTTCCCTAGTTGTTTCACCCCACCTATCTTTTTAGGATCCAATTCTTTAGATGACTAGCCCAACTGAAAGCCTGCGTATTGAATAGCAAGTAAACCCTTTCCTGACTCCATTCGCCCAATGGTCTTGAATACTATTTTAATTTATCCCTCTTTGCCTAGAATCTTCTTTGCCTTGCCCTGGCTTATATTTAACCCTTCATTCCTAATTCCCAACAACCAAATCAAACAAAACCCCGAGCCTTACAACTAGCCTAACATCTTAACATTGGACTTTAAAGACAAATATCTTTGAAAATCATAGAGAGATCCCTCTCTAGACCCAGGAGGGCTAGATCCAGAGGTCTGAAAGTGGTTTTGAAGTTGTCTCATCTTTTGGTATTTCCAATCTTGCCAAAACATGAGAACCCCAACATAATGGCGACTCTGCTGGGGAGCTTTCTGACTTTTCCTCACCTTACTATATCATAAGCCTCAGAAAAGCTACAATATCTGGTTAGGTTGGTAGTTAAACATTCCTATTCACAGTTCAACGTCTATACCATTTTTTGTGTTCTCCCATACCCTTGGAGAGAGTCTGGAAAGGGCCAGGTAGCCTGTAGATCTCACCCTCTTTAGAGGTGACGTATCTAGTAAATGCCCTCCCAGTCAACCTTTGGTTAGAGTTTGCTATGTTTGGAAGACATCCTTGATAGGGGAAATCTCATAAGCACTATGGTGGACAGTGTACCCCCTAGAAACATCCTAAACCCTCCACCTGGCGACTCCATAGTTGCTAAAAGATCAAAGACTCCATTGGTGATCAGTAGGCCTGTTGATTATCTTGGTTTCACATAAGACTCCACTGGGAGACCAACCTCCATAACAACATCAACTACAGTAGAAGTAACAAGTAGGGTTAAGCTGCTTGGTTAGAAACAACATTCTGGCTTTCAGAACCATTCACACAAGAGCTTATCCCAACCCAAACCCACTTGAAATAGTTGATAAAACCTAAGAGAATCCTTAAGAGATCTCCTGCATCTGAAAGACCAACTATTTCCAGCCACATTCATAGAGCTAACTCTACACCAGAAAACTTTACAGCTCTATCAGACCCATTCTTCGACCTAGGCACTCAAAATAGTTTACCAAGAACTAGGTCATTCAGTGTTCTAGTTTAGCAAGACCTTGAGCTTCCTGATTCACCACCTCAAAGTGATAAAAATATTAGGGACAGAGAACCCCTCCATCTACACCTCCTGATATTCACTTGATTAAAAACTTGGGGCTCTTCCATCCTAAATCTACTCAACAAACTTCTGCTGGTCCTTATATCCCTATCATCCATATACCAGCTGCCCAAGTCAACCCTTTACCTCATCAGAATATCACCATGGCAGCCTGGTATGCACCTTTGGTGTTACCCCAACCTCTAGTGCCGTTACCCAATGATTATCAATCAAGGATCCCACACTTCACTACGAAAGAGTCCACCACAGCCCAACACCATGTAGATAAAATGGAGGATTCTTTTGACTACATGGAAATAGATGATGATACAGTCAAAATGAGAATCTTTTCCCAGAGCTTAGGGGGTGATGTGAAGAAATGGTTTGAGGGCCTACCTCCGGGTAGCATAAATGACCTCCCAGCTCTATATCAGACCTTCATAAACAAATGGGAAGTTAAGGCCAACCCTCGCCAACTCCTAGCAGAATATATGAACCTTAAAAGAAACGTAGGAGAGAGTTTCCATGATTACACAACGAGATTTAACATCATTTACAATGCTCTGCCTCCACACATGAAACCTCGCTAAGGTATGGCTCTAGCGAAATACCCCGAGTGTTTTGATGCTGACATGGCCTATCAGCTTAGGGATAAAGAATACAACACATTGGAGGACATGAAAAACGGAGCAGTGAATATAGAGGCAAATCTAATTGAGAAAAGAGCGAGATTAAGAGCTGAGAAAAGGGTAACATATAGAGACGACAATGTAGCCTCCACATCTGATCCAAATCAAGACCATCTATCTAAAAAAGTGGAGAAGCTATACCAAATGGTGGAAAAAATGGTTGTCATAGTTAGCAATCAGAACAAAAACCAGAACCAGAAATTTAGAAGAAACAATAACACTCCCAACAGACAAAGAGAATCAGGTCAACAGGTTATACCCCCATTTCAAGAGAACTTTCTTGATGAAGATGAGGGAATCATAGAAGAGTCTGAAGGGAATGAAATAAACATGTTTGAAACTGAAGACTCAATCTGCAACTGTTATTCAGAGGAAGATCAACCCTCACCCTCATCCTGGGATGAGGAAATATTAGAATCTGAAGATTACAGACTTGGATTTGAAAATGCCATTATGCAGGTCAGAGAACAATATGAACTCAGAAGCAAGAAGAATCAAGAAAATTCCAAAACTAAAACTCCTGAGATAACCCTTAAGAAAAGGCCTGAGAAAACTTCTAAAGCAACCGCTGAAAGTAACAAATTAGTAGCTGAGAGTTCTGGAAGGAACAAAGAAAAGGACAACCAAAAAACTGACACACAAGGTAAACCAACCAGCAGCACTAGCACTACAGTTAGTTCTCCTAATAAAACAGTCCCTAACATTGTACATAATGAGAATCAACACATAGATTCAGCCACTAAGGCAGTGGCTAACAAAACAGAGTTGAACATTCCAAAGAGTCAGTCCACTTTCAATTTGGAGAGCGAGATTGCAAAAATTAAAATCTCTGTCCCACTCTCTGAGCTGGCCACTCAGGATGTATATAAAGGCCAAATTTTGAAAGCATTAAATTTAGGTGAGAACAGTGACACTGTAAATCTGAGTGATGATCAAACTACCCTTCTGTTCGGTCCAAAGATAGAAGGAAAGTTTTAGGAAGGGGTAGTGCCCCCTTTTTATATCAGTCTTAATGTCCATGATAAGATTCTCCACAATGCAATGCATGATTCTGGGGCATCACACAACCTGATGCCTAAAGTAGTGATGGAAAGATTAGGCCTAGAGATAACCCATCCCTATAAATACCTATATTATTTTGACTCTAGTAGAGTAATGCGTCTCAGCCTGATCAAAGATTTATGTGTGAGCCTTGCCCAAATTCCTGCCAAATGTATGGTCATGGATGTTGTGGTGGCAGTTGTGCCACCCAAGTATCCATGTTATTATCAATATCATGGGGAGCCAAGCTACAAGGAATAATGCAGATGGATGGGGCTTATGCCACAATCCCAATCTTTGGCCAACTTAGAAGACTATACAGGGAAGCACAAATGAAATTTCTGGTTAGTAGCCCCAAAAAACCTAAGAATTCTCCTTTATACTCTGTGCACACAGATCTAGACTCTTTCATCTTCTGCAATGATGAATCCTTGGGAGAACCAGCACCAGTAAGCATAGATACAAACAAGGGAGTTGAAACCATGGATTTTAACACAATGGCTACCCTAAACTCAGAGGATGAAGATGTAGAAAACTTTGAGTAGTGCACTGAAACAACAACGTGAAATGAACTAGGAACAGAATGAAACCAGCCAACTAGTCACCTCTCTGACTTCCACACCCATAACAAAAAACTAAACAACCCACATCCTAGTGCCGACCCTATAATGCGACATAATGGCGAACCCAGCTATAGGGAAAGAAATGATAACAAAAACGAGAGTGAACCCCTGTGGGAAATGAGTTTCAATGGGTCCTGCACAAGAATAACTTCCGAAGCTGGGGTATCGCTACGTAACACAGAGAGCGACTATGCGAAGAGCCATGCCTGCAATCTGCATTTCAAATGCACCAATAATATTGCAGAGTATGAGGCCCATATCCTAGGTTTAAATCTATTGAAGAAAATAGGAGCCCGTAGGATAGCCGTGTAGGGAGATTGCGAATTGGTTATCAAAAAGGTGAACGGTGAATACACAGCCAAACACCCTAGGTTGAGAGCATATAGGAACGACGCTATGGATATATTGAAAACATTTGTTGAATACGAATTAGTGTTTGTTCCTAGAAATCAGAACACCATTGCAAATGGATTAGCATACCTAGCCAGTTCATACCCTAAGACTCCAAGCAACCAACAGATCTTCATTCAGACCAAATTCAGACCTACAGTGTCGGATAACGAAAAATACTGGCACGTTTTCGAGGGAGATAAACAAATTGAAGATTTGCTAATAGGAAGGAACGATTTTGAGTTTTCTGATTCAAACTCTATGTCCAGTGATAGCTACCTAAGTGAGGAACCCTCAGACAAGGAAGAAACTACACCCCACTACATAGAAATAAACGCTTTAAATGAAGAAACTGGAAATTCAACCATAGAGTGTGAAAATGAAAACCGTGAAGAAGTAGAGGTGCTACAGGCCAAGGATAAGAACATACCTCCAGGTCTGGCGTCATTAGAAGAAATTTTTGACTTCGATGATGTGGAAAAAAATCCCACCATTGAGCATGCAGACTCTGACGTAGAAGAATGCAATATAGGAACAAAGGATAAGCCTAAAATGATTAAATTGGAAAAATCCTTACCCACAAACATGAAAAATAAATACATTGATCTATTCAAATAATTTATCGATGTGTGTGCTTGGAGTTACAAAGACTTGAAGGCTTATGACACGAACATTATACAACACAAAATACCTTTAAAAGAAAATTAGAAACCCTTCAGGAAGAAACTTCGTACGATAAACCCAAAACAATTGCCTATAGTTGAAAAAGAGATTAAAAATATGTATGAGGCATGCATAATAGTTCCTGTAAATTTCTCTGATTGGGTTTCGAATTTAGTGGCTGTGAGAAAGAAAACTGGGGATATTAGATTATGTATTGACTTCAGAAACCTTAATAGAGTCTCACTCAAGGACAACTACCCTTTTGCAAAAATGGAACATATCCTTCAGAAAGTAGTAGGCTCCAAGAGAATCTCCCTGCTAGATGGGTTTTGAGGTTACAACCAAGTCTTAGTAATCCTAGAAGACCAACTCAAGACAACCTTTACCACTCCATGGGGCACCTTTATGTATGTAAAAATTCCCTTTGGACTGATGAACGTTGGTGCAACCTTCCAAAGAGCAATGGATATAGCTTTTTCAGATGAGATAGGACACTTCATTGTTGTTTACTTGGATGAAATAACAATTTATTCTAAGACTGAAGAAGAACACCTAAAACATATGAGGAAAAATGCAGAAGGTTCGGTCTATCATTGAATCCCAAAAAGACTTTATTTGGGCTGCAAGAAGGAAATCTTCTTGGCCACATTATATTTGAAAAAGGAATCAGGATAGACCCACAAAGAGTTGAGGGAATACTACAGATCACACACCCAAGAAACATCAAAGAATTACAGTCCTTCATTGGGAAGATCAACTTCCTTAGGAGGATTATTCCCAACCTAGCTGAACACCTTAGGAATATGACTAATATGTTGAAGAAAGGTGTGGGAGTTAAATGGACTGTTGGAGCTAAACAATTTTTTGAATCAGTAAAACTTGCACTCACCCAAGCTCCTGTTCTGATCAGCCCAGATTTCTCTAAGGATTTCCTAATTTTCTCATTTGCCTCTGAGCATACAGTGGCTACAGTCTTACTGCAGAAAAATCCAGAGGGGATGGAATAGCCAATTTCCTTCTTCAGCAAAACACTAAGGGATGCACCCTTGAAATACAACATAATGGAAAAATAGGCCTACACTCTTGTTAAGGCTTTAAAGGACTTTAGGGTGTACATATTGCATTCCCACACCATAGCTTATGTGCCTAACATAATAGTCAAAGATATTCTGTCCCAAGACTGTTACACAGTAATTTGTCACCGTCCTTACCATTCCCCATCCCGCACAATGGAGGACCCATTCTGTGACCTGTGAACATTGTCATGCCTTGAAAACATCATCAATGCATCCCTCTGAGCATGAGCTTTATTTGCCCTTGAGACATCTCCTTGCAAAAGTCATGAAAAACATCCCTTTTGGCATTGGCGCGGGCAGGCAGTTCAGTACTCGCGCCAATGGGGAAAATCCTGCAAAGAGGTCGCGCCAACTGGCGCTCTGTCATAGAGCCGTAGTCGCGCCACCCAATTTAGGGACTGTTTTTTTAAATAAGGATGGCGGAAGTTGAGTTCCAACAAACTCACAAACCATTGCCTATCTTGAGTTGGGAGGTTTGGCTGTGGGAGTTCTATGGAAGGGAAGTGGTTTTGCCACCTCCCATGGAACCTTCCTTGTTGATAGGGAAAATCCCATAATAATAGGGATCCCAAATCCCTCCTTCCCCATCTATAAAAGCCTGCTCAAATCCCATGGCAAGCTAGTCTTGAAGTGCCTAAGCTCTGAATCTCCATATTCCCAAGAGCCTTTGTGTTGTAAAGAATCCTCTCTTTCCCTTAAGGCTGACTCAAGTAAGGAGACCATTGTCACGAGACTCTGGAGAGGTTTTCCCTTTCCTTGGTGAGCTTTGCGAGACGTGGACTACTGGAGACCCGTCCGAAGGAGACCGCGACGTCAGAACTTGGTTGTAATCTTTCTTCACTGGTTATTTAATAGATGATTATGATTATGGTTCCACTCCGTTTTCCATCATGTTAATGCGAGTAATGTCCTTTCTGACTGATGTTTAGTTACGTATGCTGGTTTCTATGCTTGTATCTGTTCGTTTCTTCTATGTGCAGGTGTTCATCCGCGGAGATCATGGAGGGATTGTGATCTGCCGAGGCTGAGGAACGGGGATGCTTCTTCTTCAAATCCTAGCGTTGGAATCCAGGTAGGCTTCTATCTCCAGCCTTTTCATTCGTAATTAGGAACCTGCGTCATGACATTGTTTGTTTGTTGCTAGACCCCTGCTGGGCTAGTAGGGATCGCCTCTGTCCGCAGAGGGGATTTACCTCCTCAACAAATTGGCGACTCCGCTGGGGATCCAACTTGTTGTTTGATTTGTAAACTATAGACGGAGCCTGAAGTACAGCCAGATAGCCTTCGAAACGCTTCTGCCTTGCATTAGCGGAGTAGATCAACGCTACTTCAGTCAATCTCCGGTTTGGTTTACGAACTGAACAACTTGGAGTCTTTGTCTTGCCTTGCCGTTTGTATCTTGCTTTTCCTTGCTTGATGAACCTTCTGGGTTGGGTTCTTTGTGTGTTTTTGCTTCTTGGATTGCTTAGCTTGCATTGGTCTGTTTCTGGAGTAGCTTGTTTTTAATTTTTGGCTGAGAAAATCGACTGGCGCGGTTTTTAACCCGACAGTCGCGCCAATTGGCGCATGTTGCCTTTGTTCAACCCGCGCCAATTGCTTTCTGGCGCCAGTTTCACACTTACAGTCGCGCCACCCATGTAAGTTTTTTGAGTTTTCTCATTTTTGAGCTCTCTGAATTTGATCAGTGTTTTTCTTCTTGATTTTTCGACTGCCTGAGTGTGTTGGAGTCCTGTATGGCTGGAAATTCACCTCTGTCCTTTGGTTGTTTGCTTCTATCTACCGATTTCATGTTTTAAGCCCTAGGTCATCTAGTGGCTTAGTGTATCGAGCCCTCCTTGGGAGTTTTGATGTTTTGGTTGTCCTGTCAACTACCTGATTGATTCTCCACATTCTCTAGCTAGTTGTTCATTGTTTTATTGCGATTTTTGGGTGATTGTCCATTTCTTCATTCGAAACTCATTTGGTCTTGCTTTGGACCTAGATCACACGGTCCATTGGAAGCTTTTGAGTCTTTCCTTTGCTTTGAGAGACTTTGGTCGATTTGGGGATCTGATTGCTTGTGTTGTTGAGTGAAATGTGTTTTTTTTGCTCTCTTGAATATCGTTTCTCAAGTTGCTCCATTTGTTTTCAAGTTTGTTTAGTGCATATTAGCTCTTAAACACTAAAAATAAAAAAAAATCTCTTTTGCTTTTGTTAATTAGTGCAAATTGTGATCTTTTCCATATCACTAGTGATTAGTGTTTTGAATGAAAAGTTGTCAATTGCGTTAGTTGCATTAGAGATCTCGTTGCTTGGTTTCCTTTCATTTCGTTTGTGTAAAAGCTCTCAACTCTTCTCTAATTATTTTTCATCGAACGAAATGTTGCACTGTGGCATATAGCTTTGCATTTAGGAGACACTACATACGATAGGGCCTAGAAATTGAAACTTAATTGAAGATCAACTGTAAAACTTATTCAATTAACCTAAGGCGGCATTGGAACTTAACGAAACATATTTAGAAGGTCTAGGCTAGAGACGTGTTCCGGCGTCGTTAAACCTAGCAGCTGTCGTTCGCCTGTTGGCTTTAGACAGCACTAGTACGGACTTGCGCTCCCCGTACCGTCGCGTATATAAAGGGAGACCCCTCTAGGTTTTCAATCCTTTATCCACGGGAAGCCGAGTCTGCCGCCCTATACCCGTGATACACCGAACACAGCATTCGGGGAGACTACCTGCACGTACGGAAAGTCCTTGGTCGATTTCTGTTTCATTTTTGAAACCAAGGTGTATATTGCAGTTCACGGATGTTTGGTACACCCTTTGTGCCTAGTTTTTCCTGAGCAGTCATTTGGTCTTTTCTGACTCCCTAAACTTGAAAAGACCGTCAAGCGCTTGTCCTTTCACGCTTGTGTCAACTTTGAAAGAGATAGAGTCATCTTTTTATCGTTTCTCGACTCTTAAAATATGAAACGGTAGAATTTCTTACTTTCCAATGTGGTAAAATTAATCGCCCACGATTACACACCCGTTTAGACATTGCTTGTTGACCGTTTGATCGTGTGTCTTAACTCGTTTTTAGCCCGTGTGTGGTTTTGAGTTTGATGGCAACTTTTTCAGAGTTCACCAACCAAGGAATCCCCTCAGAAGGGAATCCTGGTCATTTTCCTCCTTTTGGAAATGTTGGTGCTCCTTACATGGCGACGTTGTCCCTGCCTGGGTTAACTGTTGGGTTGCCTGTTTGGTTTTTCTCAACCTCTATTGTCCCGAATGTATCCACTACTATTCAATCAGTTTCTCCACCTGAACAACATCATGTTGATTCCAAGGTGGACCTCTCCCCTTCTTCGCCTGTTTCTGCGTCCTCCTCTTCTTCTTGGCCTGGTGAAAGTCTGGATTCAAGTAACTAGGTGGCTAAGAAGAAGAAGAAGAAGACAAAGAAGAAGAAGTCTGATAAGCGAGAGGCTAAAAGTGCAGCCACTGTTTCTGAAATATCTCCTCCCGATAAACCTTCCAACCCTCCACGGAAAGTCAAGTTCCCTTGTCTGTTGTGCACGGGAGACCATCTTCTTCGAGACTGCCCTGGCATCCCCAAGGTGCTCGAAGCATGGTCCGATGGCCATCCGCCATTGCCTTTGACTTCCGGGAGCCAAGTTGGGGGCACGTCTTCAACTGGTACTGATAAGGCTCCTAAGAAGCAGGGTAAGATCACCAATCCCTGTAAGTTGTGTGAAGGGCACCATGCCATTCACCTTTGTCCTTATATGGATGAAGCCAAGCGAGTCTTGGACAACTTGACTGTTTCTACACCACGCCTCCCGGCTGGTTATAAACAGCTTTCTTTGAGTCTTCCACCGGCTGATGCCGTGATTGGTCAAGGGTCATCCTTGGTCGATCCCACTCCTCCAGAAATTCAGATTCAGGAATCCGTTCCCGACCAACCATTGGTCGTGGGGTCGGTCGAACTGGCCCCGTCCGCGGTGCACCAGGTCTTTTCTGTCGAGAGTGGATCTCACACCCCTCATGTCCTTCTGGTCTCTTCAGATTCTTTAGGCTTGGAGAAAGATTCTCCTGCCCCTGTACTTCAAGAAGCCCCTCCTCCACCTCCCATGATGGAGGCTCCAGAGGATATCCCTCCCGCCTTCGAGATGGAGGTCATGGAGGATGCTTTTTCTACCGTAACATCAGGGGAAGACCTTCGCTTGTCGATGGTAGCCCCTCCGAGTAGTTTGGTCGCTTCCTTTGACTGGAATCGATTTGCAGGATTTCGCCTTCCGTCTTATGTGCCTTTCGAGATCACGGTACAGGCTCTTGGTCTGGTTGTACCCAGCACCATTATAGACGAAGGTGCCTCTGTTAGTATTCTATCCTCGACTACCTGGCAAGCCTTTAGTTCGCCACCGCTTGCGCCTGTTACGCAGAATCTATTGACTTTTAACAGAAGGACGAGTCAACCGTTGGGGATCCTTCCAAGGTTACCGATTACTTTGGGAGGCAAAACCGTCCATATGGATGTGATGGTCGTTCCAGGCCCCTTGGATTTCCATTTGTTGTTGGGGCGTGATTACACCTATGCCATGGGAGCACTTGTCTCCTCCCTCTTTCGCGTGATGTGCTTTCCACATGAAGGACGGATCGTGACCATTGATCAACTTTCGTTCTTTGGTCCTAATATGGCATCTGGTCCGCCATCACCCCCTCCTGGTTTCTATCCACCCGTTGTATCTGCTCCGCCGCAGGTCAACTATGTGGCTACTTTCCCCGTGCCTATGCTCAGTGATGATGCCATTGTGCATAATGTGCTGGGGGCATTGGGTCCTGACTTCCAGGATGTTTCCCTTCCATCAGGAGTGGAACTCTTGGAAGCACCGCCTTCTTTTTCATTTTGATGTAAGTCGGTTAGAGCACGGTTTCCTCCCTGGGTCAAGCTCTTTAAAAAATGAAACCAGGATCTCGGAGCATAGTTCCTTCATTTGTGTCAAGCTCCTTAAAACATGAAACAAGTTGTTTGAGGATAGTTCTTTTAGGTGTGTCAACCTCGTTAAAATAATGAAACACGAGCATGTTCAATTCGACTTTTGTTTTGAACCTTCAGTCCATTTTCAATAGACTGAAGCTTGGGGGGCATGCACCTCGAATTGAGACATCATGCTAGGGGGCATGCTTGTCTTCCTCATTTCAAGCATAGTTTGCATATGTGTGTGTTGATGTGTGCTTTTAAGCTTGCGTAAAAATGAAATGTGTGTGGAGATACATTGTGTGAATACATTTCGCTTTGGGTCGTTTGTTATGTAACTGATACATTAGATTAAATTTGTATTAGACATTCGCATGACATATAAAAACATCATCACATGTACAAGATCCATCCAAAATAGTCATATGTATATATATATATGTGTGTGTGTCGAAATGTTTGCACAATGTGCATCACAAAACTCAAAAATATACATAATCGTCTTAGTACATCCTGAGACACTATGTCTCTCAAAAATGGGTGTGGCATAAATCCTAAGGACTAATCCGCATGGTGCTCATGGTAGCACGTCACTGCACGCACTAGGCGCCTCAGGATTCGGTGGATCCGGTTCGGAACTCCCACCGTGTGGCGCTGGTATGCCATCGGTACGTCTGCTAGCCGGGCATAGTCGGGGATCCCATGGGCAATCCCCTCGAGGTTCTGGATCAGTTCCTCTCCTCCGGTGCCTTCCCCCTAGATCTCAGGGGCGAGTTGTGTCCTCTGGGAGATTGGAGACATCCCGGCTGGTCTCTCAGGTCCTACATCTGCATACATATATATTGTGTTAAGACGAATGTGTATTAACAAAAAAAACATATAAACATAAAATCAAAAATATGAGGTCTTACCGAGCTCCTCGTCCCAGTCATCTCCTTCTGGTAGTGGGAGATCTGGGTCCCCGGTAAATTCAGTTCCCGAATAGGGCCAGTCTTCCACGACGATCAGCTGGCGCCGTAACCACCTAAAAAACTCTGGCCTCCAGGACATCTGTTGGCCACCTCCAGATCTGGGCATCAGTGCTGCCCAGCGAGCCATTCGCGGCTCTCGTGGTATCGGACTCGCCACTGCGGCCCCTTGGCCCTGGAAGATTGGTATGCGTTCCAGAATGAACGATACCAAGATGGAACCATAACCGAACTGTTTCAGTTTCCCCTGTTTGCACTTTGTGAGTTGCCTTTTCATGTTGATAGTTACTGCTTCTGCCCAGTTGAACAGTAAGGGACCCATGCATTCTGAGGCCAGCAGGAGTTGAGTCTTCGTGGCCTCGTGCGGAGCCTGCGACCCAGCAGCCCGCGTAATGGTATGGAGAACTACTCTCAGTGCTAGATCAGGAATGGTGTGGATATCCACTTTCTTGCTTCCTGATCCTGTTTGTGCCCCTCGGCACACCCGTGCCATTACTTCTTCCATCTTTTCCCCAGATGGTCTTCTTCCAGTCAGTACAGGGATTGGACCTCTGCGGGACAATCCGGTGATGAAATAAACATCGGTGACCTCCAGTTCTAACACCTGGTCTCGTAACCTGAACACCTGTTCATTTTCATCCCAGATGCTGATTAGATATTGGAGGAGCTCGGGCTGAGCTCATAAACATGGCGTGAGGAAGAACTTTTTCAATCCACAGTCTCTAAGTGCATTCATGCAAGCTTGGCTTTGCATGGCCTGTTCATCCTCTTCTCCGTGCTCTCGTTCCTTCCATTTGATTGCCATTTTGAGTGATTATCTGCATTCACATGGTCAAAAACCCCTGGTTAGATCTTTGATGAGCTTCAAATTCCAAGTAATTTGGTCTAAATATCGAAATTTTGGGCGGAATTTAAGGTTCGGCCGCTGGCGCGGCTGTTTTGCTAACAGTCGCGCCATGTGGCGCGAGCCCTTTATTAAAAAGAGCTCATTGGCGCGGGTCCATGCCCGATACCCGCGCCAATGGGCGCAGCCCTAAAATTCAAAAAATGACCATACAAGACTGATTTTTAAGGGAAAATCATTAAAAAATGAATGAAAATGTAGAGCAAGGGAGTGCCTTTTACCTGTGACAGACGAGAAGCTGAATGGTTGCCTGGATTGGTCGCAATCTTCGACAGAAGTTTCTGCTCCAAATGGACCACTGTTGTTTTCTACCAAGGTAAATAGTAAAAGTAATTTTATTTTTACCAATTAGACATATTTATAACTTTTTCGACGTTAAATAAGTTTTAAAAGTTATTTTTATCAAATATTTGCATATGTTATGTCGAAAATGGATTTTACGCTTGCTTGGTATGTGCAGCAACAGGTTTTTGCGACTTAAAAGATGGAAACGAGTTGTATTTTATACTTTTTCGGACTCGGTAAATACACAAAAAAGTCACTCTGGAGTCATCTTTCAGCTCTTTTCTGACTCTCTAAATGTGAAAAGATCGCCGAGGCCCTTGTCGTTTCGATCTCGTTAAAATGGACATGAATCGACATCCACCCAGTATAAGTTTAAACCTTTTTCGGGCTGGGATGGATTGATTATGAAAAAGGAATACCCTAGCCTATTGCGACTAGGAGGTTTTCCCGGATATTGTTTTCTACCTTTTCGGATCTGGGGAACTATTGACGAAAAGGGACCTGTGGAGTTTTCTTTT
Source organism: Pinus albicaulis (assembly GCA_034641835.2). Lineage (NCBI taxonomy): Eukaryota > Viridiplantae > Streptophyta > Pinopsida > Pinales > Pinaceae > Pinus > Pinus albicaulis. Next base: position 1,095,899,674 of record CM076583.1, read on the forward strand.
CCGCTGTCTTTTCAAACTCTCTAAACATGAAAAGACGTCGAGTTCTTCCTTTGTCAAACTCGTTAAACCCTGATGACATCGGATCTAGTCGAAATGACGTTCTCCGATTTTCTCCTTCCTAGGACTCGTTAAATGCACTAGGATGGATTCGACCGAAGGGCGGACTTATATCGCAAGCATATGCTATCCCCTTCAAGCTTGTTATTAAAAATAATTGGGGTACTCGCCAGAAATGGTGGGGAAAAAATGGAACCATCGCCGTTGTCGTCGGAAGTATGTCGCTCTTGAACATCGCACTTGTCTGCATCTGTGTCGGGTTGGGGACATCTCATCTCGTTGCTTCACTTTGCCTCCATGGGTTTGGGTAATCTCTTTTTGCCTCTCATCTGTTCACTGCCTCGTCGCCATGACCTTTGTTTCGATGATGTCAAATACTGCCAAATCCACTGTCGTGCCGTTCATGTGTTCAAGAGAAGTTGGCCTCTGCAAATATCAACCTTCCTCTGTTTCTCATACGATCCTGATTCACAACAAAAAATCATGTTCCTCTGTCTCGTGTCGATGATGTGGGAAACATTATGGCCCACCTTCGATCAAGGTCACTTCCTGTCGACTTCAGCTCATTATCCAGGAAGTTGGTCTAGAGACTCCCTATGGTACCTTGGAGCCTGCATGCCTCAATGGCAGGTTCGTCGCATTCGACGTGAGTTTTACATCATTGGCCTCCGATCGAGTGATTCTGCGGGTGTTCGACGTCAACTCATTTATTCGCACGCCGTAGATTGTACCTGTAGTACCTTGAGGACCATTGTCATTATTGGTGGTTTCTCTCGCGTCTGTTAACGGCTTCCATCATTGGCTGGTAATCAGACGATGTTCTTGCATGTTCGACTTCAGCTCACCTACTCACATGCTTGAACTTGTACTCTGTTGGGTCGAGATGGAGCGCAAGACCCTGGATTGTGTCTGTTGTAATCCAGGCTGCGATTGTGGATTATTATCATTATGTACATGACTCACTAATTGGATGGCTACGACCATACCTGAGTCTATTTGTTTGATCTTAGTTGGATGGATGCGCCCATACCCTGGATCCGGATTATAGCATACTCTGTTTTGGATGGCTGCGTCCATACCACTTATACATCATGTACTTGAGATATCAGTTGTATCTTTCTGCGCAGGTTTTCCGACGGCGGGCCTTCAGTTGAACATGTTCTCGTAAAGCATTTCACCCCTCTCTCTCTCGGGCCTCATACTTTACGGGGCATCTGTTACACAGTAATTTGTCACCGTCCCTACCATTCCCCGTCCCGCACAATGGAGGACCCATTTTGTGACCTGTGAACATTGTCATGCCTTGAAAACATCATCAATGCATTCCTCTAAGCATGAGCCTCATTTTCCCTTGAGACATCTCCTTGCAAAAGTCATGAAAAACATCCCTTTTGGCATTGGCACGGGCAGGCAGTTCAGTACTCGCGCCAATGGGGAAATTACTGCAAAGAGGTCGCGCCAATTGGCGCTCTGTCATAGAGCCGTAGTCGCGCCACCCAATTTGGGAGTTGTTTTTTAAATAAGGATGGCGGAAGTTGAGTTCCAACAAACTCACAAACCATTGCTTATCTTGAGTTGGGAGGTTTGGCTGCGGGAGTTCTATGGAAGGGAAGTGATTTTGCCACCTCCCATGGAACCTTCCTTGTTGATAGGGCCAATCCCATAATAATAGGGATCCCAACTCCCTCCTTCCCCATCTATAAAAGCCTGCTCAAATCCATGGCAAGCTAGTCTTGAAGTGCCTAAGCTCTGAATCTCCATATTCCCAAGATCCTTTGTGTTGTAAAGAATCCTCTCTTTCCGTTAAGGCTGACTCAAGTAAGGAGACCATTGTCACGAGACTCTGGAAAGGTTTTCCCTTTCCTTGGCGAGCTTTGCGAGACGTGGACGACTGGAGACCCGTCCGAAGGAGGCCGCAACGTCAGAACTTGGTTGTAATCTCTCTTCGCTGGTTATTTAATAGATGATTATGATTATGGTTCCACTCTGTTTTCCATCATGTTAATGTGAGTAACGTCCTTTCTGACTGATGTTTAGTTACGTATGTTGGTTTCTATGCTTGTATCTGTTCGTTTCTTCCATGTGCAGGTGTTCATCCGCGGGGATCGTGGAGGGATTGTGATCTGCCAAGGCTGAGGAACGGGGACGCTTCTTCTTCAGATCCTAGCATTGGAATCCAGGTAGGCTTCTATCTCCAGCCTTTTCATTCGTAATTAGGAACCTGCGTCATAACATTGTTTGTTTGTTGCTAGACCCCTGCTGGGCTAGTAGGGATCGCCTCTGTCCGCAGAGGGGATTTACCTCCTCAACAAAGACCCAGATGGGAAGAGGGGCAAATGGATTTCTGTGATTTCAGAATACGATCTTGAGATAAAACCCACCAAACTAATCAAAGGGTAGGGCTTAGCTAAATTAATGGCTGAATCAAATCTGAAAGCCCTCGAAATTAACATGGTAAATGCCTTGGATGAGTTGGAAGGACTGCCTGATCCCACTGTTGAAGAGAAGTTTCAGAACTCTCCATGGTATTCTGATATCTTTTATGTGCTCACCAACCTCAATGCTTCACCTGAAATGTCAAAGGCTAAGGCCAGATTCATAAAACTAAAAGCCAGAAATTACTACATTCTGAATGAAAATTTATATTGGAAAAATCCAAATGGCCTATTGCTTAAATGTTTGCCTGAAGCTGAAGCTAAGAGAATTAAACAAGAGTTCCATGCTGGAGAGTGTGGAGGCCACCTGAACTGGAAAACCACTTCAAAAAAAATACTCAGGGCTGGTTATTATTGGCCCACACTCTTCAATGATGTCCGTAAAATGGTAATTTCCTGCCACAAAAGCCAGATTTTTGAAGGCAAGAGGAAACTTCTTCCCCTCCCTTTACAACCCACCACTGCTGAAGCTCCTTTTATGCAATGGGGCCTAGATTTTATTGGGGAAATCCACCCTGCTTCTTCTGCACAACGCAAATGGATCCTAACAGCCACAGACTATTTCACTAAGTGGATAGAGGCCATACCCACTAGGAATGCCACAAATTCAATCATCATTAGGTTCCTAGAAGGTCATATCCTCTCTCGGTTTGGTTGGCCAAGGAAAATAATCACCGACAATGCTGATTCTTTTGGATCAAAGAAAATGGTCAATTTTTGTCACGGGTATCAAATTACACTGGGTCATTCAACTGCCTATTACCGTCAAGGTAATGGATTGGTTGAATCGTCAAAAAAGATCCTAGTGACCATCATCAAAAAGCTGTTAGAAGAAAACAAAAAGTCATGGAATAACAAGTTAGTGCATGCCTTATGGGCTGAGAGGCTTACAACGAAGAAATCCATTGGCATGTCACCATTTCAGCTTGTCTATGGTTCAGAAGCAGTGTTTCCTACCAGCCTTGGGGTACCAGTGATTAAGATGATCCAGGAGATTCAAATAGAAGAAGACAGTGTGGTGAAAAGGATAAACCAAACAATCCATCTTCAGCAAACAAGGGAAGAGGTCTATAACAGAGCTGTCAAAGTTCAGGAAAACATAAAGAAGTTGTTTGATAAGAGAACCAAAGCTGCTGATTTCAAGATTGGAGATAAATTTTTGAAGTGGGACTCAAGAAGAGAGGACAAAGGAAAGCATGGCAAGTTTGATAGCTTGTGGCAAGGTCCATACATCATCTAGGCCATAGTGGGTCCAAATGCCTTTTTTCTACAGGACTTAGATGGTACAGAGTTGTTTAGGGGTCCTATCAATGGCAGGATGCTCAAACACTTCTTCTACTGATTTACAATTTCCATTTTCCATTTTCATTGTACATACCATTGTAGTTTTTGTTTTCAAGAAAAAGAGAAAATGTTCCAAAAATAGAGAGAAGGGAGAGGTTCATACATGCTCAAAACATGAACCTGTGATGTGAAAAATATTGGCTCTAATATGATCAAAACCTAAGCCAAAGAAAGCAAAGTAGCTGGTCCTAACATGCTCAAAATCTGGACCAGCAAAGAAGAAAGAAAAATCAGCTCTAACATGCCCAAAACAAGGGCTGAAATAAAGAAAAGAAGTGACTCTAATATGCTCAAAACTTGAGTCACAAAAACAAAAGAAGGATACTTCAAGTTTTAGATTTCAAGCCTTCAAATTTTTGTTTCAGTTTTCTGCAAATTTATGTGCATGTGCAACTATCTTTATGCCTTGGATCTACAGCAAACTAGACTGTTTAATCCTAGTTTGACGGTTTTTAAATTTTTGTTGTAGAATGTAGAGAAGAAATTTGCTGGACAGTCTAATCCCAGCAGATATTAGATTAGGTAGAGAAACATATGAGGCCAACAGTATAATCTGGCCTCATGGAGCAATAAGGGTAGATTTAGAATAGGTTTATTTTCTGTTATAAAAATAAATGATGTAAAGGGTCTGCTAGTTCAAATGCACCCTAGAATAAAAAATGCTAGGACTGTAGGAGGGGTAGGTAGATTGTTGGGAATGTTTTGCTGATCTATCATATTTGTGGCAGCTTAAAATCAAAAAAGAAAGGTGGCTTAAGCAGTAGGCATCTGGCCTACACCAAAGATTATTCTCTGGAATCTTGGCTCCTTCAAGAAGAAGCCATCCCCTTGTGGAGCCACTGTTAGCCCCTTATAAATTCCTTGACAAGCAAGCAAGGGGCTAGGATGTCTTATGAGTCTTCAAGGAATGAATTTCCCTTGAAAACGCATCATTCCTAAAGCCCTTTTATCTTCCCTACCTTTGACTGTTCCCCCCTGTTGTACTGATGTCAATGAGCCTAACTGATGAAGAATGGTGCTCCAAAAAGGCCATTATCTACCCCTTCTACCTCTGCAAAATGCTTCATTTTATCCATTTTTCCCCTTTTCCAAATGCCCCCTTCATTCCCCCTAAATACCCCCTTACACTCCTAAATCTTCCCTAAATCCCCTTAAAACTCTACCCTTGCCCTTTTTTTTCCCAAATTCCCCCTTAGTCCTCCTATCGTTACCCTCCCTAACCATTAAAATTCATTGAAATGGGCCAAAACCCACTTTCCGACCTTATAATAGGGCCTAGCCCCTTTTTTCCACCAGCCCCAACCACTTCCCCACATATTCCCAGCGCTAAGACCAAGCGCTTAGTGCTTTGGGGGCTAATCGCATCGGAAGATTGGAACGAAACATTTAAAACCCTTTGTAACATCAAAAATCTCTGATGCGATTTTTTTATTAACAAGTCCCGCGACTTGTTTTCCACCATTGATCCACCACATAGATCGGACGGCCCGCGCAATTTCGCAAACTTTGTAATCGCAATACACATGTTGTGGCCACTGATCATTCCATCGCAAACGTTTGCGATGCGATTGATCGCAACTCCCCGCCGATCGCTTCCCTCTCCGATTGATTGCAGGTCCCGTCTTCCGATCCCCGATCATGCCATCTCCCGATCTGATCCCGACTGTCCATTTTACTCATGATCAGATGGTCATCGCTATCTCTGCCCAATTGCAATCGGAACATCCGCCATGTGCCACTCCTGTTTCCCTCTGATTTTGATTTCCCCGAATAAATCCTCGCCATCCATTCCCCTCGTTGATCCAATGGTTAGCGCACTCCCCTCCTAATCGCAAGAAATTTTTTTAAATGTGTCACCCCAGTCCCCCTCTGATTGTGATTTCTAGACTCATTCACAACCATTCATCTATTTCGGATGAACGACCCCGATCTTCTCGCTTCGCGCCCGTCGCTCTTCCCCTTTTTCCCTCTAAACAGATCTCCATCGTTGATCCCTTTGTCGATCCAATAGCTATCGCTCGTCTCTGCCAATATCAATCGAAAGTTTGTTTGTGTCATCCTTTGTGTCCCCTTTTATTGTGATCTCCTGATCCGTATCTCCACCATCGATCTCTGGGTAAATCCAACGATCATCACTTCCCTTCCTTAATCGCAATCAGAAACTTGTGAATGTGTCACTCCTGCCCTTCCCCGATTGCGATTCTCCAAGTAATCCCCACTGTCCGTTCGATCTAAGATCTAACGGTCAAGAATGAATCGCTCTCCGCCCCCGCTAGGTCCCACTTGTACATTCATCTCCGCGCATTTAATACCATTTCCTCCATTTCCTGTGTTTTTACGGTTTTAACCAAAGTTCCAGATTTACATTAAAATTAATGTCACATGTTTATTTCATCTGTTTTCACAAATCCATTCCACTGTGTCAATCTCCGTCGTTGATCTTTATCCCTAGACCACGATCTAACGGTCTGCGTTGCATTCTACCACCAAACCCTATTGTTCATTTTTTTCACCATTACAATGCATTTTCGCCGTTTTACATTTAAAAATCACCACCGCCGCGCTGTCATTTCTTCCGCCCTCCACTCCATCCGCCCTCATGTGCATTGATTTCTTCAGTCTAGTGGCGTGTTTTACAGGATGCAGGCATTAAGCGCCACCATGATTCACAGTTGTTGAGCTCAGTGAGAAAGGTTGCAAAGCCCGATAGCATAGAAAAGGACCTGGGAAGGCAAGGAAGCCTTCTTTCATCAAAATACAGGGTAGATACATCAGTAGAATGTTTTTCCCAGGAAAGGATGGTTTTCCCATATTGTTTTCAGTCTATACCATGTTCCTTGAAGAATTTTCCACCCTGAAGTACAGCCCTGGACTATCAAAGCATTCACTTCACAAGTATGGCAGACCATTCCGTCATTTATTTACCTTTCTGTTCACACACGAGAGTACAACAAACTATAATACATCAGAGACATATTTGGAGTAAATGAAGCCTGACGAAGACCATTTTTTCCTCCAAAGGTGCCAGAGATTAACGCTCAGAGTTTAAAATAGAATAGTTTTCGGCCTCTTCCTCTTCTGAGTGTTAATTGCTGCATTTAGTTTTCCACCTACCTCCCCTGCTTCTCTTCAACTATAAAACTCATGAAGAAAATATTGTAAAGGTTGTTGATGAGATATCTGTGAATTGCAAGTTTTCTCTTGAGGCATGCTCACTGTGTAAAGGTTGTAAGATAGGTTTAGGGGCATGTTCTCAAACTAAATTTCAAGCTATTGGCAAATGTTGTACCTGATTGGTGTTGCTCTTAATATGACAAGCACATTTCTTTGGATCTTGAGCTAAAGCAACGGTGATTTTTTTTTGTCTCTATTTTTTATTTCATTCCATTTCAGTTCTTCTGGCTTGCATCAGAAATCTGCCATAGGATTTTCCCTTGTTAGGCACCCTATGCTTCTGCTCTCCTTGCCTTAATTTTTTCTGCTAAATGTGTTATATGAGAATTAGTTTCAGTTAATCTAACTAGTGTAGTGGATGTTATTGCCTGCTAGCTGATGTATGAGTTAATGAATCTGCTTCTTAGATGTTCTTGTTAGAGTTTAATTGAATGAATTGGGAACACTGGTAGTTTAGAACTCTGTCTCTGTCTCACTAGGATCCTTTTCAGTTAGTTAAACCTTTCTAAGATCCCTCAGTTTGTTCCTTGTCTTTCTTTGAGAGTTGCCTAAGAGTATGTCCAAGTAGGTCTAGAGTTAAATGACCTCTAACCTGATCTATAGATAGAAATTGTTTTACCCTCATTATTTCACTTTCTTCCCTGGTTGTTTCACCCCACCTATATTTTTAGGATCTAATGCTTTAGATGACTAGCCCAGCTGAAAGCCTGTGTATTGAACAGAAAGTAAACCCTTTCCTGAATCCATCTACCCAATGGTCTTGAATACTATCTGAATTTATCCCTCTTTGCCTAGAATCTTCTTTGCCTTGCCCTGCCTTATATTGAACCCTTCATTCCTGATTCCCAACAACCAAATCAAAACAAATCAAACAAAACCCCGAGCCTTACAACTAGCCTAACATCTTAACATTGGACTTTAAAGACATATATCTTTGACAATCATAGAGAGATCCCTCTCTAGATCCAGGAGGGCTAGATCCTGAGGTCTGAAAGTGGTTTTGATGTTGACTCATCTTCTGGTATTTCCAAGCTTGCCAAAACATGAGAACCCCAACACCAGGATCAACAGAGATTAGCTGAGGGGCGAGAGATGGAATCCTCTCCAAAGTAAAAGAAACCAAGATGGAAACATACCCAAATTTTTTCAACTTTGAGTTTTTTTCTCTAGTTAATTGGCCTTTCATATTGGCCAATACCGCTTCACACCAGTTGAAAATGGTACCTCTATAACAGTCGACTGTTGTCTGCATCTGAGATTTGGTAGCCACATGTCGAGATACGTTCCCACACATCCTGGTCACGGTGAATGAAATGAATTTAAGATCAAGACATAAGATAGTATTTATATGTATACGATTATCTTTGGGATCAATGTCTTCACTGTAGAACTCTTGTTTATACCTAGCAATAGGCAGGCCACCTTGCCTAGCTTCCAACAAAGAAAAACGTTCACCTCTTTTGGATAAACCAATGAGAAAGTAAATGTCTTCAAGCTCAAGTTCTATCTTGTGATCACCAATGATAAAACATTGTTCTTGAACGTCCCATTTTTTCACTAGATAGGTCATTAGTTCCACTTGTGCCCTCATGTCCTGAATTGCCCAGAATTTTTACAATCCACAATTTCCCAACACACGCATTGTGGTTGGATTATTCATAGCCGCATCTTCTACCTCTTCATGCTCAAGTTATCTCCACTCCAACATTGTGGAATAACCTGCAAATGGATGCATTTGAAGGTTAGAAGCTTTTAGAGTAAGAATATTTAACAATTTTTTAGAGAATTTAATAAATTTCCTTTTCTAACAGCACTTCCGTAGTTTTTATATAAGGAGAGTGTGGACCCCAACATGCACTCTTCATAAAAACCATGGTAGACAGATTATTTTCCTTTTTGAAAATGATCGGGGTCCGTAGGTAACCAATAGATTACCCGTAGACCCCCAAGAGTGGATTTTTAAACATTTCTTCCCCTAAAAAATATTTTCAAAACTTAAAAAAGAGAATTCAAATGGATGAAAATGAAGAGAAGAGTGTTGTGGATTACGTGGATTCGACGATTTTTTATTTGAGTGGTTAGTTCTCCCATTATCAACTCCAGAACTTTTTCTGCCAAAATCTCTCAACTTTCAACTATGAATACAAAGGGTGAAAATGACTTTGTTGAACTACTTTTTATAATATTTTTTGAATGAATAAAATATTATTTTTCGAGTTTATGTGCAGAAAACAAGTTTTTCTTGTGAAAAGAATTATTTGGATGATGAGTACACATTTATCACTTTTTCAGGCTCTTGAAAATTACGAAAAGGAAAAGCCCTGGAGTTCTCTTTTAATCCCTTTTTAGACTCTCTAAACATGAAAATATTGTTGAGTACTTGACTATTCGAACTCATTAAAGGAAATGAACAATTGTCCATTCAGTATAGGTTTACCCCTTTTCAGGACTGAAATGGACTATGTACAAAAAAGGTATACGTTGACTAATCATGGTCGATATAGTTCTCTTCTGCATTACTTTATCCTTTTTTGTGCTTGAGAGACTAAATTTATGAAAAAGTACACCCAAGGAGTTTTCTTAAGTTTTTCTTCTGACTCCCTAAAACTGAAAAATGACTGAGTTTCACCTATACTAGACTCGTTAAAACTTAACAGTAAAGGACCTATAAATTACAAACAGGAACGAACCACTCCTTCTTATGGTTCGATTTTAATACTAAGTTGGACTCATCCAAAGGATGAGCTTATACAACAAGAAAATTTTATCCTTCTCAACCTTGTCAAAAATAAAGAGGTACTTGCCATAAATGGTGGGGGAAAAAGAGAAAAATTGAATCCAGTTGTCACACTTTGTTTCAAAAAGTAGTATACCACTCTTGAAAATGACATTTTTGTCACACTCATACTTAGGTTGGGAAAATCCTTTGTCTAATAGTTAATCAAACCATATTGAAATTCTTCAGCCTATTTTTGGATATTAGCTTTAGGTCAATTGTCACCAAACCATCTGCAGTGTAGTTATGTGTTCAAGAGACGGTTCAAATAAACCATTTATTGCAAAAAAAAATTTGCATTCACGTTGACCATCCTGGAGTCAGTCCTTGTTAAAATTTCTTCAAAACTTGATGTAATGGTTTCATGTCATGGGCTTTCCTACGACATATCACTTTTTATCAATGACAACTCATCATCTAGAAATTTGATCTAGAATCGTATTGGTACCTTGGGATATGCATGCCCTAATGGAAAATTTCTCGCCTTTGAAAATAGATTGCATTATTGATCTTCGATCGAATGACTCCGTGAAGTGTTAAACTGCAAATCATTCATTCACACTTGATGGATTGTACTGAGTACTTTGAGATAAATTTTCATTATTGGTGGTTTCTCTCAAACTTGTTAACATTTCACATCATTGACTGGTAATCAAGTGGTTTCTACCATGTTCGACTTCGACATAATCAATCACATGGATAGCATCGTACTGGTTAGTGAAGCGAAAATCAAGACCCTGGATCTAGTTTTCACCATCCAGGGTGCGAGGAATTTTATTATTCATAATACATTAGAATACTTATGACAGATGGTCATGTTCATGCTGTGTCTACTATTGATGTAATTCTAAAATCATTTCTGTATCAAAACATGTAGTTAATTTTGATCTGAGTATGGGAATTCCTACCTCAGTCATGATATAAATACATATTTTTTCATTTAATTTTTTTATAGGTTTCGACTGGTATGTCCACAACCTAATCCTCAGAATGATAAAGAACATCACTCTTCAGAACTACTTCACACTTCGGAATTTAGGGGGCAATATGTTACACTAAAAATTGTCACCATGACATTTAGCTGTCTATATTGGTTCATCATTACCTATATTATGCTCCCTTGGAGATACAAAATTATAGAGTTCCTAAACCAAGTCTTGGAACTAGAGAAAAGCTCATTAAAACCCTAAAAAGCCTAACTCTGCAATTTTCCTAGTCATTGTCTGCGGTACCGCAATTTCTTGCTTTATAACCTATGGCACATCCCACACGTTTTGCTTACTAAACTCCAGACTCCTTTAAAAAATAAAATAAAAGAAAAAGTAAGCTCTAGAAGACCAGTTGGTCAAATATTCTCCCAGATGGAGACTTCTAGGAGTGTAATCTGGTCAAGCTTCAATTCCTCCATTCATGAATCTCTATCCCTTCATTAAAGGATTCTATTCCTTGGTATTTGGAGCTTAATCCCTTCACGAAAGGAAAATTTTATCCCTTTCTTATTGGAACTGAAACTACCTCCCTTCTACTATAAATTGAGATCATGTTTCAGTCTCAAGGGTACTTAGAACTTGCTTGTTTTGAGGTGAATTTTTCAAGAAATTATACTCTCTATACTTGGCATAAATGGTATGATAACAATTACATACTCATATCCATAGTTTTATGCTAGTTTAGAGAGGGGAAGGCTTGTCAAACTGATGGAAAATGACTGTTTAGGACCCCGAAAGAACCTGTATGACATCAAGGCAACAAGGTTGTAAGGTTACTTCTTATCATAAAAGTTAATACAAATGGATTCTATTTTCTCATTAAGCTGTTCATGTATCTATTTGAATAATTTAATTTTTGTATTCCTTGATCACTAAGATAGTTTAGTGTTTCTGAATTATTATATCTTGGAGGTGCTTTTAATCTTTTTATTATCTTTGGATGCAGGTCTTACATGTTGAGTTGACCTCTTTTGGGGTGACTTCATTAAAGGTTACAGTAAGCATTGGACTTCGGGTAAGGGCATGTCCTCATACTTGGTTATTTAATAATTTTGAATCACAAATGATCTAGAGAAAATGGTTTACATTTGGATGTTTTTTTCTAGATATCCTTAGGATACTAGGGAGATCACTCTTGTATGCAAGAGGGATTAATCCGCATAACATGGTTAACAATGAGAGCTAGGAGTTAAATTATTCCAATGGCTAACCAATATCATCAATTTTCAGTCTAGGTAATAGTATCCCATTACTGGATAGATCATTCTTCCATTCATAATTAAGACTAACCCTAGCCTAATCTCAACCTAATTTAAATAAATATAATAGTAACAATAATAATATTGATATTTATAATAAAAAAATATGTCATAATAAAATCTATATCAATACAAATATTTACTATTAAATAAAATTATACATTAAGAACATTATATTATAACAAAACATTTCTTACGATAATTGTAATGCATATATTACAATATTTGATAGTTTCATGTTCTGTGCTCTAATAACCAGAGATCATAAGCTCTACATGAATTTTTATCTCTTCTATGAGATCTGTGGCAATAATGATTTTCCATGGCTTGGAATTAAATGGAATCCATCTCAATAGTTCATATGTGTCTACTACAAGGTCTTGTGGTAGATCAAATACAAGGGAGATGATGAAAGCATATGCAATGGTTTATTCACCAACTTCTATCATTTGTTGTTCGGGAGTGAGCCTCCATTTTTCTCACCCAATGGGAAAGAGATCATGAGGAAAATAGGTGATTGGTATATGACTAAATCCAATTTCTACATCAGTATCCAATGCTACCAAGTCACCTCACTAGCTCCCGCATTCTGTTCACTAAAAACTATTGTTATAGGAAGTGTCGTATCAGAGCTATATCAATGGATGAGTTGCTTCTCTGCATAAGTCAAAGAGAGGCCCATTGCCCCTATTTCCCTTGGTCATTGGAAGTTTTAGGATTGAAAACATGAAATAGGTCAAGAAGGAACTTAGCATTCTTTCTTCTTTCAAATTCAAACATGCCACATTTTGAAGACATGATCCTAAGGGGATCATTAAAGACCATTGTTCACAACTTGGGATCAACTGTCCAGATGCCAATGAAAATCTTCTTCAAAGATAAAGGATCCAACAGGGGGTATATCTAAAATCTAAGATCCCATCTCGGGTAGAGATGGATAGAGTCGACAAAGACTTTCATATTTCTCAAAAGAAGAATATGTCTTTAGTTGATGTCAAAGACTTTCCATCATCATATTCATTATATGATGATAAAAAAATTAATGAAGCACATTGCGAAATGACAAAAGGTCCATCTATAGTCAGATAAGTTGATCTAGTTCTCATACAAGATAACCAAGTCAGAGGTTCAGTTTCACCTATAAGTATTCCCTAGGAAAAACCATATTCCTATGATGCTAATTCACTTCTCGAGGAGGTATCAGAACCTACTTTCATTGATGAAATTTCTATAGAAATCACATTTCATATGCATGAGAACAAAGCCAGTCTTAATAAAAAGTAGAGATAAAGATGGAAGGATGAAGCTAGTTGAATAAGAAGTCGTGCTAGAAAGAACAGGTGAAGATCTTGAGCTGCTCGCACATTCTTCCACAACCATGACTCAAGATAATATAAGAGAATATTATCTAGGATAATTCTCTATTAATAAAACATGTCTACCTACATATATATACTATGATGACAAAATTTTTCATGAACAACAATGACAAACATTAATAGAAAATATGAGTTGATATTACTAGTACTTCTCTTAATTCATAATGGTTATGAGCCTCATATACAGCAGTAGAAAATAATACAATCTAACTTGATATTACTGTTACTTGTCTTAATTCATAATGGTTATGAGCCTCATATACAACACTAACAAAGAAGTGTATACTAATCACTGACATCGGATGTATATATACTTCCAATTGATAGAAAAATAGCACTTAACATTTATATACAAATAGAGACACAACCCAGTCAACTATCCATGCTACCCATGAAGGAAGACAAAATAAAATTTATGAATTGAGACATATTCAATACTCCATATTTTAAAATTCTACATGAATGAAACAACCTACATGAAGGAAACATATGAAATATGTCATGTACAAAAAATAGGACAAATATTGTATTGATTGTAACATACCTCCCAGACAATGTTCTTTCCATTTGTAATGGGTTCCATGCATGTCAAGATATTTAGAACGACCCCAAAAAATCTATATACATCACTCTTATCAGTCAGCTGATGAGTCAAGAAGTACTATCGAACCAGATAACCCTAAAAAGATACAAAAAGCTATCCATTTCTTGTCAATGCAATTCAAATCACCATGGTTTAAAAAATACAAGTCTCAGGCATCTACCATTTTAGGGTTTTGTTTCTTAACGGAGTTCCTTTCACTATAGTTGATACATCGCCTAGAGTTCAACCTTCCAATTCATCTCGTCTGAATTCCCTTGCATATTATAAGAGTGACACATATTAAGCTATTGACAAGTGTAGAACTACCATTAGAGACAGAATGAATCAAACCCAGTAGTGTCATAAAGAAGCTCTCCAAAATCATTGAACATTTTGAGCAACAAAAATATGCAAGGTTGGGACTTTTTAAAGAAGGATTTGTTATTTTTTTATGAATAGCAGGCATATGTGTGAAGATTACTTTGAACCTACAGGAGCTAGGGAGGTATAGGCATGTTGTGTGTATCACACATTGTCCTTTAAATGACTAAGATTACTCTTTTCTTGTGAATAAGTGAGACATTTAGGTTAGTTGGTAAACCTACTCTTAATCCAAGTGGTATATATCTCACCATTAACATCTATAAGATTTACATGACTGACGATTTAATTTTTATTAAGAGTTGCTTGTACCTAGCCTATGTCACCACATTTTTCGTGTTCATATTACTAGGTTGACTTATATGGAAGGTTTAAAATTAATAGCAATTTAAACACGAAGATGATATTTACTAATGTTTATGTTTAGTGTGTATTTTATGTCCCATGTGCTTTCCATTAATAAAAACGACAACTGCATCCTAGGGTTCTCGAAACAACCAAATAAACACTTGTTGATAACAAAGTAGCATATGTTAGGCATGGTAGCAGCATGTGGGCATGCATTTTGAGATATATTTATTGTTTTAACTTTTATTAATTAGTAACGATTATGCAGAGTAGGTTCACAAGTGGTTAGGGTGTTCTGGATCATTATATGAAAAAGAGTGTTCCAGATCATCATATGAAAAAGAGTGGAA
This sequence comes from Pinus albicaulis, assembly GCA_034641835.2. Lineage (NCBI taxonomy): Eukaryota > Viridiplantae > Streptophyta > Pinopsida > Pinales > Pinaceae > Pinus > Pinus albicaulis. The sequence goes on from CM076583.1 coordinate 1,095,914,749, forward strand.
ATTATCTATTGGATTTAGTCCCAAATCCAACCCAAAAGTTTTCCAACTTTCATCAGTACCTCACCATTCGTACCTTCCATATTGAAAGCTTGACCCAACATCGTCACTCATTCAGGTGCCATAATCTATTGATCCAAAACTAAAATACAGTAGCACCCTACTTCACCATCAAAGACAGAGGCAAGGGTAGCACCACCTTGTTTACCAAGCTAAGTTGGAAGTGCAACTGATCCGGCAGTTGCAATTGAAGGATCAAGCCAGATATTAAATAATTATAGAACCAGCTTCTAAGTCTCTGTGACCCCTATTGAAATGCCAAATAACCTTAAGAAAGGTAGGGTAAATGATTTGATTTATATTCATTCCAAAAATGAAAAGAAAGGAAACAAATTATACTCACTAAAGGTGTTTCTTTTAAATTTTTTTTATGATATTTTAATTTCTTTTATGATATTCAAGTTTAGGAGATCAATATGGTATATGATATGAGAGTAATATTACATAGATAGACGCGTTTATTAGATAGATGAAGACATGAAAATCATGCCATATATGATTCTAGTTATTCCTTATTAAGGACTTAGAGATTAATCTAACCTTAAAAAAATATATGTGTCATATCCTTAGAAAACCACCTATTAAAACTTTCTAATTCAAAAGGAAAAATAAACAAATGCACCAATTCCATGTACACAAAAGTTATAGAGACTAAGAAAATATAAATGATCATTTTCTCAGTTTAAGAGAAATATTCAGTTGAAAAATAATTGAAAATATAGATTGTATAAGAACGTTGTAGCAAGAAGATATTCCTTCTTATATAGTAAATCTACGGAAACAAAAAAATTGTAACTGGATGTAACAATAACAATCACTTGAAAAACCTTATCTTTAAAGTTGTATTGATATCAAAAAAATTGTAACTCGATGGAATAGTAACAATCACTACAAATACCTTATCTTTAAAGTTGTATTGATATCAAAAACTCACAATCATTATACTGTCCTAATTTCTTGAATAAATTATACATAGTTCACATTTTTTTTTTGTTATAAAAAAAAAAAAAACTCTTTCCACACGATTTCCCAACAAGGGCGAGGGAAAGATAAATTTTTTTGTAGTTTTGATGTTATTTTTTATTAAAGTCCTTGCAATCTAATATGAATGCACTCATTTCACATCGTTCTTCTCATGCTAGCCTATAGGAAGAAACGAAAACAAATAGAAAAATGAAAAAAGAGAGCAATGAACCTCATGAAGGAAAACCAAAAAATAGACACGCTCGCTTGAATGAATACCAGAACATGACACAACACAAAATCCCCTCTTCGAAGTGAGTCATATTCAATACTGTATAGTTAAGAGCCATACTAAAACATTTAAGACCATGGTAAAATGCACAAGAAAAAGCTAGGGTTCAAAATAATTCAAAAAATCCATGATCCTTTGAAGGAACAAGGCAGACATGCGAGAAATCAAAATAATTCCAAACATCCATGTTCCCCTAAAGTAACAAGGCAGAGACGCCCGTTTCAGGAATACAAAAACATGACACATTCATCAAAATTACCTCCACGATAATACCACAACACGTTAAAGACCCACTCTGAAGTATTGAAAGACCATGTCCAAAGAGAGGCAACAGACGAACCGATGCGAAAGGTGTAGAATCAGTCTAAAACTTGCAAGAGATATTGAAAGGCGGGTCTAAAAATATCTCTAAAGAGATTGCAAACAAATAGTAGTGGGAAAACTTAATTGACACATATTAATGTCGAATTGGTGTTGACTGCAAAGTGGCAGCACACTAACTGCATGTGTGTGCATCTAGGAGTGGGAATTAATCAATGATAGCATAGCTTAAAGCAAAACAATTGTGAAAATAGTATAAAATTTAATACTATAGAGTATTGTTAGTATTAATCTACATAGTGAGCATATATAATCAAATAAAATAAAAAATAAACAACATATTATATGGTGTGCCTAGGGAAGAGGCCAATAAGATGGGAAAACCATTTTCAACTAAAACTTTGCTTAAATTTAAAACTTGATAGGAAGGAATATCCCCAAACTTATTACAATATCCCCCCTTTCTGTGGCAGGGACTAATAAAAGTCATCAATACAGGTTTGTGAAGTCTTGCAAGATATCTTCACTTCCTTCACTTGAACGATGGAGCTCAGGAATTTTTAGAATGGTTAATAGAATTCATTCTTATTCATTTGTCAAATGTGAAACGTAGATTTTGTTTCCAACTAAACGACAATGTGACATTCAACTTATTGCAACCAAAGTCCTAGAAAAAGGGATAGAGATATATAAAAGAAACCCCTCGAGTAATTTATTCCTATTCTAAGGGTATGACTTGTTAGTATCTTAAAGTTATATTCAAAGCTATTTTAGGGTCGTATATACTAACGGAAGCTGTAGATACACTTCACAACTTAGCAGGTGATCCTTCTCAAACGAAAATTTTTCTTACTGGTTTAAGAAGGCGGGCGGCGATGCCTTAAGTAAAAGAGCCCTTGCTTGATGGTTGGGAATGAGGGTGGCTATGCGAGTGATGCTCAGGTGAGTAAAAAAAATGGAAAAATGGAGTGATTATGAGCTAATTTTGTGTCCTAATGTTCATGTACACATGGGAAATGGATCAATAGGTTATTAATTTTCCCGCCCAACTGATGGATTTCAGGCTTGGATCAATTCATGTCTCAACATGTGCCATGTACTCTCTGGTGGGTAGAGGGAAAAGTAGGTTCCTCCTTTTCCAGCCCCAAATTTAGGAGTGAGTTGATAAAATATTTGGCCGAGTTGGCATAGTATTCAGCTAACGTAAAGGACATAGTGGCTAGATAAACAGTCTGGCGGGGTTGGCATAGTATTCTAGTAGTTCAAATAATGAGTGGATAAGCAGTCTGATGGGGTTGGCATAGTATTCAGATAAGGTAGTCCACATCATAGTTACTAAGTTTGAATTTTAATTTAGATTCAGGTTCATATGATAAGATAAAAATTTGAATAAAAACGTTTTAGTTTGAAAAATATTTCGACAATACACATCTTAAAAATTATTGTTTTGAAAATGGACTTTAGGGTATTATTTTTCTAAATTTATTTTGAATTTCGAATTGTTAAAAAATGGCATGGTGAACACACAGAAGGAGAAATATAAGCATGATGTTGTGTTTCTATTAACCATAGATGTACATTTATATTACATTGGCGTGACCCTTGGATTCCACATTCCAAGGTCACTTGGACGCATTTTTGACTGTTTAGCTTCCACAACTACCCATTGAGGATTAGGTGTACAACATTACCCCCCTTAATCTGAAGGGGTATGTGTGAGTCCAAGAAGAGGGTTGTAATACAAATTTGCAAAGTATGCATGGCAGCACTTAGGCTGAATGAGCTCTCTGAAATGCTAATATAAAGTGATTGTTTAAGTATGACCACCAACACTGGAACGCTTAGTGCAGTTCCTAGAACTCTTCCAAATCTGGCAAGAAGCTGAGATCTTCTGCTAGAGGAAGTTTCCCTCATATTTCCAAGAGGGATACCCTCATCCTAGAATAAGGGAGGTCTACAACTTGTGATGGTTTAAGGATGACAACCAACTCTAGAATTCTTGATGCATTTCCTGGAACTCTACCAAAAATGGAAAGAATCTGAAGTATTCTGCTAGACAAAGTGTCCCAAATTATTTGAAGAGGAATAATATCAACTTCGCATATATGGTTAAAGGTTTTACACCAACCAAAGAAATTCTCATGGGCATATGTGTCTCTAGATACAACTCTGAATCTAGAATGATAGATTCTAGCTCTCGCTCGCTTGAACTACTATATCTTTGGCTGCAACTCTAAATTTGGAATGACAGATTGTGGCTCAAGCTCGAATGAACTGTTGTGTCTCTGGCTAAAACTCTGAATCTGGAATGATAGGTTATGGCTCAAACTCTCTTGATGTGGCTTTGAAGCTTGTAGATGACCACCATTTTCCCCCCTGTCAAGTACAATATGAGATGATGGAAAAAATAAACTACAAGATTGTTCAATACTCTAGGACAACTTTTGACATATGACTTAAACATATTCTTGGCTGTTGATTCTCGTTGCTAAGAAGTGATCAATCCACGATGAATATTTTTTCCTACGAGAGGCTTGTTTCTGAAGCATCTGTGGGAAGAATGGATGTGTTGACCAGAATGCTTGCATGGGTGAATATCGAAACAATGATATTTCATATGGCCTAATGGATCATAGTGTTTCCATTTTATAATTTGTTGTTGTTATTGTTGAATAGGAGTAGAATTTAGAATAGCTGAAGGTGATCTATCATGAAGAAATCCAGCACTCTGAAATTTGATGAGCTTGGAGTTGTCTAGAATATGAAAGGAAAAATATTTGTCATATTCAAGTCCTGTTCTATGCTTGTTATGTATAGGCTCCTCCCAAGGTCTCATGATGGGCTTGGGAGGTGAAGTGTGAACATCTGCATCTGCATACAAATCTGATTTTCAGCTAGGAACTAAATGTTTATGGACTACAACATTATTGACTTGCTGCTTATAGGAGTTTGTTTCAATTTTCTGAATAGAAGCAAGTTCAGAATTATGAATCCACTGATGTAATTATTCTTGTTCTAGCTTAGATTCAAGATGCAAAAATTCAATGTTTTCTTGTGTGTTTTGTACACAGACCTTAATATTAGACAAAGTGTCCCTGCTGATTTTAACCATGTCTCCACCAGTATATAATATTAGAGTGCCTAATAACTCTAATAATCCATGAATTTTCTCCATACTCAAAAAAATGTCACAATTATGAACTTCTCGAGAAGAAACAACACCCACTAATAATACAATGTCACTGCAAAATATTTTGTAAATGTGCAACAAAAAGCCCCTGTGCAATAGCCCTTTAAGGAAAAAAAATACTAATGATTTATCTCGATGAAAAAGAATTTTTTAATACCAACAACAAATCTATTTTATCCATACGATCAATGCATAATACAATTAGAAAAGGGGTGCACCCTGCCTTCAAATGTTTCTCTTTGCAGTCACACTACACCACTCACGACATGGTCTTCAAGAGAGGACCACAAGCAATGCCATAAAAAACTCACCACATGCCTTCAATTCAACACTTATATATGGTCTCCAAAAACATAATAATGTATACATAATTAAACAATTAAATTATAATGGTTGTTCACTATATACACGGTCTTCAAGAAAATAAGTTCATCGTAGCCAACCAATGTATATTATAGAAGAATAATGTCGCATACTATGGCTCCGGATTGCAACATTTTTTCTTCCTGCTACTAATGTTCACATCACCCTCAGCTCCTTGGTAACCATGTGAAAAAATAGAACATGGGTGCATCGAGGTATGACGACCATTACAACAACCCATTCTCAATGAATGACAATAATAAGTTCCAAGAAAATAGAACCAGAAGATGGACAATAACTACTGGCAACAAAACCGAACCAGAAATAGTGTTTTCAGAAATTGGCCAACAAAATGGAAACATTCGATTGGTGTGAGTTGGTAACCACCCCAACTCATCTCAATACCACCCCACGAGAATTTGGAGCACCGAAGATGTGTGGGAGTTGTGTGTAGACAACGTGGAGGCAATGGGAGTGGGAGTGAAGAGCCACATGATGCATTGTGTGAAGATCCTATGGAGACTGTGTTGATGTGTATGTCATGTGAGTAAGTATTAAATGTGTGGTATGGATTGATACAAATATATGTATGGATTTGTATTGGTTTATACTCGAGAGACAGAGCACGAGTCAGGGCATAAAAGGTGGAGGGTCCGAGGGTGAGGCCTGTTAGCCACCTATAATATGTGTTATACCAAAAGGTGGCTAAGACTTTTCGAGCCTCCAAGGAACAAATTTTATCACTAAAAGTTGTTGGCTCTTGAAGACTCCTTGAAGGCCTCATGCCTCTGTCCAAAATCTTCATTATTGTTCCCATTTTTATACTCAAAGATTTTTCTGATTTCAAGAGAAAGACTGCTAAAATACCATCATTTTCCCCCTTCTCAAACCTTCATTTTCTCCCATTTTTCTCCATAAAAACTCCCTTTTTTTCATGATTCCTCTTCTTCCATTCATGAAAATCATCTTTACAAGGTCAAAAATTCACTTTTTAACCTTACCGAAACCCCCAAATCCTTTAAAAAAAAAAAAAAAAACCTTGAAAATTTTCATAAAAAATACATGTTTTTGCATAAGGCTTTAGCCCCTTTGGCTAAACCCCCTAACCACTTCCCCACATGTGCCCTTATCATAAAAACCAAGTGCCGAACCCATATAGCACTAATTGCATCAGAAACTTTCCATCGTGTGCAAGTCTTGTGTTCCTTTTAAACCCTGATGCGATCAACTCTTTTATGTAAACCTTCCCGATCGCATCGCAAAAACTCAGCGCACCAAGTTTTTTTGACGTCTTCCGAGATTCTGATTGGGATTAGGCCCTATCCTTCAATCATATTAGTTTTGATATATCCCATGGGCCCGCCTTCAGTACTTAAAACTTTGAAAAATTCATTCCTGATCTGCTTTTCCCTTTGTAAAACCCAAAGACCCACTTTTCCAAAGTTTTGGTCTAAAATCTAAAGTCACGTGTTAATATAAATGGGTTGATTGAAAAGAGCCGATCGTGAAATCGCAATCGGAGAAAGTTCAATGGGTTGATCAAAAAGACCGCATCAAAACTTCCAATGCGATTAAACCTATGGGCCCGACCCAACGCTTAAACCTTGTAAATATTTCCATCCTGATCCTTTTTTTTCCTTTGTAAAGTCTTAAAACCCATTTATCCTAAATTTTGGTCTAAAAACAAAAATCAGATGTTAAATATTTCAATGGGTTGATTAAAAAGACCGCATCGAAACTTCCGGTGCGATGGGTCTTATATAATAAAAACTCTGCCCCTTCGATTGCGATGGCCCGATCACATCGGAAACCTTTGCAAGGATCCTCCGATTGTGTTCAGTTAAAACTTCCGATTAAGATGGCCCGATCGCACCATCGCATCGGCCCTCTCCGATCCCTCAATCGCATCATATTATTTCCATCGCATGCACTTGTTGTCCCCGCCGATCGGCCATCCCCGATTAACTTTTCACCATTGATCTGATCCTTAGATCAATGGTCTGCGCTACAATGCATCACAGTTTTAAATCGCATCACATTTTTCAAATCGCTCCATTTGCCCATCACCCCCGATTGCGATCCTCCTATTAGATCTGGAATGTCTACGTGTCCAGATCGGACGGTCCAAAATCAGTCTTACTTGTTCTTTTCCATGCTCTTCTTTTACCTCTTTTGAGTAAATCGCCTGCCCTCTGAAGCATTTAAAACCTAAAAACACAGGATTTCCTAATATTTTGTTTATTTTGTAGGTTTAAATTTTTTTTTCCATAAGAAAGCTGAGGGCCTGGAAAGACGTTTCCTGTGCCTTTGATTCATCAAAATAAGTCGTTGGCAGGGTTCAAGATTTATGTTACGTGGACGCTCTATGGTCATGGATGCCTTTCAAGGCCCTGCATGGCTCTGCACATTAACAAGAAACTGTGTTTTAAACGTGATTTAAAAGAGTATCAGTTTTAAATACATAGCACAATGGAATGAGGATTGAAGACAGATATGGGAATTATAGCTAAGAATGCTTATCAAAAGCCTAATTCCCAGAATTAAAACACAATTAAAAGAAATCATAAGTGTTTAACCGACAGAAAGGCTTCCACCGCTTCAATTGAGGCGAATTGAATCCTGAGCTACCATAAGTGCCACCTGTGCCTCAAAGCATTCAAAACAGAGGCTGAATTTATTGAACCGGATCAGATATTTGTCTCAAACGTAGCCAAAGAGTTCTTCTGCAAGGAACTTAATGAATAAAATATCTACAGAGTTGCTCTACACAGCACGTAGAGCCTCAAAGTCAAATAAAAGCTCCCACAAAGCTTAATTCATAATTGTAAACAGTTAATAAAGCAATCCACCTATAACCTTCTCCATCAAGCCCCTCAAAAGGCTGAGAAGTCTTGAAACTATATTAATTGTCCTTAAGATATTTTGTTAGATATCACCTCCTCATTCTTCTATAAATACTTCTATAGAAGATGAGCAATTGTTGGTTGCAGAAATTTGAAATACATTTGAGCTTAAACTTCTGATTGTAAATAGTGTTCACTGGCCTTTGGAGCTCTGTTTGTGTTAGTCTTGTTAGGCTGGATAGTGAAGATGATTGCTGAACTGAAACATTGGACTTAAAGACTGTAACTGGTTTGACATCAATAAACAAGCTGTTTCTTGGGATCCTGGTCTATATCACTGGTGAAGTGCCCCTTTCTTTGTTATTGTTTTCCTTCTATGTATGCCATATTTTTTCACTATTCTCTGATAAAGAACAACATTTATAGAGTTAGGATCTGTTGTATATCAGTAACCTTCTCTAACTAAAAGATTTATCTCAATGTTTTCCTCCAAATTGTTTATTTAAGAATGATTCAATACAGTTTAAGCAGTTAGGAATGCTGGAGTTCCCTCATCCTACTGTTTTCTTTAAACATTATTCTTGAAAGTTATTTTCCTTATTTTCTTATTAAAGTTAGACTAGAAAGTGATGGTTTGCCCTGTTTCTAGCTTCTATTCTCCAAAGGCAGATTCTGAAAGTTTCCCTTAGTGTTAACTGAAAGCAGACTAGGTTTAAAAGTACTTTATCTGATCTTAAGTTACAATTTTTTTCTCTTATATGTTTTCATACTTTCTGAAGGTAATTATGTGGATTACTGGATTGTTTTTCAATTAAGATGATTTAATAAAAACTTTCCCAAGAGGTCAATGGTTAGCCTTGCACTTGGTTGGTTATAAACAGTTACTGAAGAGGCTTTTCTTGTTTGGACTGACTATAAATCTTTTGTGAAATTATTATCAGTTTCCACCCCTCCAACACTTTATTGTTTCCATTCCATCACTCTAATCTCAATAATATTCTGGTGTATATGACTTTCCCCTTGGATCACTGTTGATGTTGTTGCTCAATTAAATCCCTGTTATGACTCCATAGCCCAATGGACTAAAACCCAATTTTATATCTATCTTTTTGGCCTAGTTGTTCTATTCACTTGAAACTTCTCACCTTTGAAACTTTCTGCACTTAGAACTTTCTCATCAAAATAATAATCATGCTCAATCATCCAAAAACAAACAAAACCCTTGGCCTTCATAACTATCCTAATATCATTACCCCAAAATTCAAAGACAAATCCATCTTTGTACATATTGGAGAGATCCCTCTCCGGATTCAGGAGGGCTAGATCCTAGAATCCCAAAGTTGGTTGAAGCGATGTTGTTTCTACAGTTTTAGTCTCATCAATCTGCTAAAATTACAGATCCCTAAAATTTCTGGTGACTCCGCTGGGGACTACTTCCTTTAAACACTTCATAAAACCTTGAGAGTAAAAATCAACCTTTTCAAGCATGACCAAGAAATGGTAATCATGATGAGACTTGTTTGAATCAGTGACAAACTAGGTAGAACCTATGATTCTCTTAAGACTTTATCTAACCTTGAAAGATCAATTGGCTCAGCCATAAGAGTAGACTACCTTTGTCTCATAACCGTAGCTAAGTTTTGAAACAGAGTTAGGATATTCTTAGAAACCACAGAACTGAAAATAACTCAAAAATGCCCAAAAATATTTCAGATTGGTATTCAATAAACATGGTGGTGGACCATAAAAACTTTTACCCCTGAAAAGAGCTAAAAACTTCCGCTTGGTGACTCCACAATCCAAACAGACCTTAAGACTCCACTGGGAAGAACCCTAATCACTTTATAATCATTCAAACTCAGTCAGAGGACTGTAGGATTAAAATTTGAGTAAATAGATTAGTTAACCTCTTAAATACGGTCATACCTAGTTGAAATTTTCTTGTTTAATGTTGGGTATGAAAAACACAACATAGTGGCTCCTAGAAAGATTCACACTAGAGCCTATCCTGACCCTGATCCACCTAAGATAGTTGATAACCCAGAAATTATCCTTTGGAAGTCTCCTAAGGTTAAATTATCAACTGTTTTCAGATCTCTCTTGAGAGCTAATTCAGTTCCTGAAAATATTTCAGCTCTACCACAATCTCAAGTTGACTTAGTAAATCCATTTAGAACTAGGTCTCTTGGTGATTTAGATTAGTTAGATTCTGAGTCTTCACTATCATCTCCTGAGATAAGTGAATCTCTTGGTAGCAGAGAAACAACACCACCTGATTTACATTTCCTTCACAACTTAGGTGTCTCTCATCCAAGATCAGCTCAGCAATCTATTCCTGGTCCATCCACATCTACTCACCAAACATCGACTGTCCAAACCACTCCACTCCAACCCACTTTCCCTTTTTTTAATATACCTCTTGTAAATCCACCTCCACCTCCTCCCATGGCTACATGGTATGCTCCCTTAGTCCTTCTTGTACCATTAGTCAATCTTCCACAGGAATATCAGTCCAAAATTCCATTGTATGATGCTAACAATGCTACAACTGCATCACAACATGTGGATAAGATGAATGACTACTTCGACAGAAATGAAATTGATGATGTTTCTGTCAATCTTAGATTATTTGCTCAAATTTTAGGGGGAGAAGTAAGAAAATGGTTTAAAGGCTTAACCCCCCATAGTATAAATGATCTCCAAACATTCCATCAGAATTTTTTAAACAAATGTGAAGTAAAGAAAAATCCTCTTCAAGTCCTTTCTGATTACAAGAACCTCCATAGAAACACTGGGGAAAGTGTGCAAGCTTACTGCACTAGATTTAACAGTGTGTACAATGCACTTTCCCCAGAACTTAAACCTCCATAGGGCTCATATTTAAACAAGTTTCCTGAAGGGTTTGACCTTGAGATGGCCTATCGGCTGAGAGAGAGAGATTTTGCAACTCTTGAAGATATGCAAAGGGGTGATCTTTCTGTGGAAGTCAACTTAATGGAGAAAATAGCAAGAATGAAAAACGAGAAGAGAGTCTCTTTTAGAGAAGAAAATACACCTTCTACTTCAAACTCAAAGATGGAGAAAATGATGGAGGAAATTATGAAAGAGATGAGCATAATTAAGAGTGCACAAGCAAGCCAAAGCCAAAATGCTCCTCAAAACAAAAACCAAAACCAAAATTAGAATTTTAGAAAGAACCAACCTCCAAATAGACCTAGGGAAGATGATCAACAAATCACTCCTCCCTTTCATCAAAACTATGTAAGTGAGGTTGATGAAACATATAAATAGTAGAGGAAGAAGATATCAACATGATGGGGGTAGATAATGATGACTTTGAGATTAATTATGATAGAAAAAAAGGTCTATACACACCTTATGATGACAAAAGAGATGATGATGAAAATTGTTATCAAGACATAGAAAATGTCATCATAGAGCCTCAAATAGAATATGACCTTAGAAGTAAAACTAGTCAACAACCCCCCAACAACAAAACCTCTGACGAATCTTCACAAAACAGCACTGCAACCAAGCCTAAAAATATTAAACAGAAGGATTAAACAGTGGCTACAAATTCTGATAAAGGAAAAGAGAAAGGCACTCAAAGAAATTAAAAATAAAGTGAAAACCTTAGTAGTACTAACACTTCAGCTAGTACTCCTGTGAAAACAACTTTATCTAGTGTAAATAAAACAAATCAGCAAGCTGATATTGATGATAAAGTGACAGCTAACAAGGCCGAAACAATTTCTTCAAAGAACCAAATTCCCTTCAGCCTTGAGCAGGAAATCTTAAAAATCAAAATCTCTATTCCCTTGACTGAGTTAGCTTCCCAACATGTATATAAAACCCAAATTTTGAAGGCTTTAAAATTAGAAGAAAATGAGGACACAGTCAATCTTAACGATGACCAACAGAAGATGATTTTTTTTCCTAAGATTGAAGGTAGATATCAAGAGGGACCTGTTCCTCCCTTTTATGTGAGTTTAAACATTCATGACAAAATTTTGCACAACACTATGCATGATTCCGGGGCTTCGCCTAGTTTCATGCCAAAAGCTATAATGGAGAGCCTGGGTCTAGAAATCACCAGACCTTACAAAGACCTTTACTCCTTTGACTCCAGTAGAGTGAAATGTTTAGGTTTAATCAAAGACCTTTGTGTTAACTTAGCCCAAATTCTAGCCAAATGTTTATTCATGGATATTGTTGTGGCTGATGTGTCCCCAAAGTATGGAATGTTATTATCAAGATCTTGGGGGGCTAAGTTACAAGGGACTATGCAAATGGACACGAGCTACGTGACTATCCCTATTTTCAATCAGAATAGAAAGCTCTACAAGGAGTCCCATATGAAATACACAGTGACAAGTCAAGACAGACCATAGAACTCCCCTTTATACTCTGTAAACACAGGCCTTGATTCATTTATCCTTTTTAATGATGAAACACTTGGTGAACAAGTCAGTTTAACAGGATTAACGGCCGACAGGAAAGAGGAGGAACAAAACGCAGAAATGTCAAAACAGTTTGTTGAACCTTTAAACAACAACAAACCAAACATGGGTCTTAAACTACAAGTCATGCGTCCTTTGCTTTTAAACCTGGACACTAAAGAAAACGACCCTCAAATAAGTGCAAATCTTGGGGAATCAAAACAAATACAACTAAGTGCCGACATTCCACAACAACCTTTGAGCATGTTAGTTGAAGAGGACGGTAGCCAGGATGAAACCAAAAACAGTCCTCTATGGAGTATGTAATTTGATGGGTCCTGCACTAGAACTAACGTTGGTGTAGGTGTCTGGATTTCCAACACTGAAAATGATCACACAAAATGTATTTCCTGTAGATTAAACTTTCAGTGTTCCAATAACATTGTAGAGTATGAGTCCCTTCTCCTAGGCTTACGTTTGTTGGAAAATATATGAGCTAAAAGAATTAAAGTTCACGGGGATTCGGAGTTAGTTATTAGGCAAGTCAATGGGGAGTATAATGCAAATCATCCCAGACTTAGGGCCTACCGAAATGATGTTGTGGACCTTTTACAAAAATTCCAGGAATCCAAATTGTTTTTTGTCCTGAGAAAGAAAAATATTGCGGCCCACAGCTTAGCCTACGCAGCTAGAACATGCTTAATTCCAGGTGAAACCAAAGTCTGCACAACTCAGATAAAATTTAGTCCAGCCATGCCTGATAATGAGAAGTATTGGCAGGTGTTTGACAATGACAAACAAATAGAAGACTTCATGCAATTCAGAAATGAATTCGAACTAAACGGTTCAGACTCAGATTATGAAACAGACGACAAGAAAGAAAATTATCTTGATGAAGAAGAATCGTCTCCTGAACTTGCTAATATAAACCTGTCATCTAGCAAACTTGAAAGAAAAACATGAATGAATGCAGAGTTTGAAACAGAGGAGTTAGAAACTCTGCACTCTAAAGACGAAAGTTTGCCTAAGGGTTTGGCCCCTTTAGAAGAGTTGTTCGATTTTAACTATGTGGCAAATAAACCAAAACTGGAACCTGTAGAGACTGAAGTAGAGGAGTGCAATATAGGCATCGAACTTAAACCTATGATGATTAAACTGTCTAAAACTTTACTAGCTCACATTAAACTCAAATACATTGAGTTGTTTAAAGAGTTTTCTCATGTTTTTTCCTGGAGTTACGAAGATCTTAAGTCCTATGACACTAAAATAATACAGCACAAAATTCCCCTCAAAGAAAACCAAAAACCATTCAAACAGAAACTGCACAGAATAAACCCTGTCCAATTACCATTGGTTCAGAAGGAGATCATGAAAATGTATGATGTTGGTATTATTGTCCTTGTTAGATATTCTGAATGAGTATCTAATCATGTGTCTGTTAGGAAGAAATCTGGAGAAATCTGGCTTTGTATATACTTTAGAGACTTAAACAAAGCTTCATTGAAATAAAACTACCCTTTACCTAAGATGGATCATATTCTACAAAGGGTGGTGGGGTCTAAAAGAATTTCTTTGCGGGATGGCTACTCAGGGTACAATCAGATCTTAGTTTACCCTACTGATCAGTTAAAGGCAAGACTTTACTACACCATGGGGCACTTTCATGTATGTGAAGATGCCTTTTGGTCTAATGAATGCTGGAGAAACTTTTCAAAGAGCCATGGACATAGCATTCTCAAAGGAACTATGTTTTCAGAAAACAGATGAAGAACACTTAGAACATTTAAGGAAAGGTTTCGGGAAGTGCAGAAAGTTTTGGATATCTTTAAACCCTAAGAAGACACTTTTTGGTATCCAAGAAGGTAAACTTCTTGGGCACATTATTTCAAAAGAGGGTATAAAGATAGATCCAAAGAGGATTGAGGCCATATTGAAAATCTCTCATCATCAAAACATCAAAGAGTTGTAGTCTTTCATTCGAAAGATAAATTTTTTGAGAAGGTTCATCCCCAATTTGGCTGAGCTCCTCAGAAATATCACAAACATGTTGAAGAAGGAGCAAGGGGTAAAATGGACCTTGGAAGCAAATAAGTCTTTTGAACTGGTGAAACAAGCATTAACCAAGACACCGGTTCTTATAAGTCCTAATTTTTCAAAAGATTTTTATATTTTTTCATTTGCATCAGAACATACCATAGCTGTTGTCCTTTTGCAGAAAAATCCACAAGGACAAGAGCAGCCTATTGCATTCTTTAGCAAGGCATTGAGGGATGCCCCTTTGAAGTATAACATCATGGAGAAGCAAGCTTTTGCTTTGGTTAAAGGATTGAAATACTTCACAGTGTACATCCTTCACTCACACATTATTGCCTTTGTCCCAAACTCAGTTGTTAAAGATATTCTAACACATGATCCAGATGGTAAGAGAGGTAAGTGGATTTCCATTATTCTTGAATATGATTTAGAAATAAAACCCACTAAACTCATCAAAGGCCAAGGTCTAGCTAGATTGATGGTTGCATCCAATTTTGAAGTTCTTGATATTAATATGATTAATGCTTTGGATGACCAAGAAAAATTCTAAACTCCTACTGTTGAAGACCATTTTATGAATTCTGCTTGGTATACTGATATTATTTATGTTTTGCTTAAATTGAATACACCTCCTGGTTTGAAAAAAACAAAGGCGAGGTTCCTAAAGTTAAAAGTTGTTAACTATTGCATTATAGATATATGTCTTTATTGGAAAAATGCAAGTGGTGTATTACTTAAATGTTTGCCTGAGTTTGATGCAGAGAAGGTTAAGCGTGAATTCCATGAAGGAGAGTGTGGAGGTCACCTATACTGGAAGACAACAGCCAACAAAATCTTGAGGGCTAATTACTATTGGCCTACTCTTTTTCAAGATGTACACAAAATGATCATTTCCTACCATAAATGTCAACTTTTTGAAGGCAAAAGAAAACTGCTACCTCTACCTCTGCATCCAATCACTATTGAAGCCCCTTTTCAACAGTGGGGACTTGACTTCATAGGAGAAATCCATCCCCCATCTTCTGCCCAGCATAGATGGATTCTCACTGCCACAGACTATTTCACTAAGTGGATAGAAGCCATACCTTGTAGACAGACCAATGATTCAGTCATTATAAAATTCATGGAGACTAAGATTCTGTCCAGATTTGGCTATCCTACAAAGATTATCATTGATAATGCAGAAACATTTGGATGAAAGAAGATGGTTGAGTTCTGTCATAGATATCAGATAACATTGGGGCATTCCATGGCCTATTACCCTCAAGGTAATGGACTTGCCGAATCCTCAAACAAAAGCTTAGTGAACATAATCAAGAAACTATTGGAGGACAATAGAAAGTCTTGGCACACAAAACTGGTTCATGCACTTTGGGCTGACATATTGACTTTGAAGAAATCCATTGGTATGTCACCCTTCCAGCTTGTGTATGGTACTGATGCAATTTTTCCAAATAGCCTTGGTGTACCAGTGATGAAGTTGATTCAAGACTTGCAAACTAAATAAAATGACATGATCAGAAGAATAAATCAGACCATTCATCTTCAACAAACCAGAGAGGAAGTGTATAACAAAGCATTGCAAAAGCAGGACAGCATTAAAAAGTTGTTTGACAGAAGAACAAAGGCCAACAATTTCAAGATTGGGGACAAAGTTTAAAAATGGGATTCGAGAAGGGAAGATAAGGGAAAGCATTGAAAATTTGACAACTTATGGCTTGGCCCTTACTCTATTCACTCAGCTGCGGGTAACAATGCATTTTTCCCGCAGGATTTAAATGGAGCAGAATTGTTTGGGGGTCCTGTCAATGGCAGGATGCTCAAGAATTACTTCTCTTGATCCTTGATATGTTCTAAGAGCATTTTTATCTTTTTTCCATTATAAATATCTCATCCACCATTGCATTCAAAGTTAGAAAAATAAAAAATACAAAAACAACAAAGAAAGAAAAGTGGGCAGATTTTTAAAACAAGAAAGGTACAACCCCATACCAAAAAAGAGAAACAAATCTGAAAGTGTGCAAACTCAAATGCCACTCCTGAAAAAGAACACTTCTAGTTAGTCAAACAACTTAATCTTGACTAATTAGCTTTAAATTTTCTGCTGATAGGATAGTGAATTCGATTTTCCAAACTGTTTAATCTTGGCTTATCAGTAGATAGTTTAGGATAGAAATCAAAGGTTCAAAAAAACTCAAAATCTGAACCTAAGTTTTCAAAAGAGATATGACTCAAATCTGTTTTAATTTTTTGAGTCAAAAAAGAATTAAATCTGGTTCTAATTAGCTCAAAATCTGAACCAGAGAAAAATGAAGAAACAGCTCAAACAAAGTTAAAATAGAGCTGTAAAAAGAGAAGGAAGTGCTTTTAATTTTCAGATCTTAAGCCTTCCATTTTGATTTAATTTTTCTGCAAAATAAATGTCTGTGTCCAGCTTGTCTCTTATGCCATGGACCAGCTTCAAGTTAGACTATTTCATCCTGATTTAAATGCTTCCTAAATTTCTGTTGTAGAATTTAGAGAATAAAAATTTGTTGGATAGTTTAATCCCAACAGATAGTAGAATAGGCAGAGAATCATATGGGCTTATCTGTTTAATCTCAGTCCATGGAGAAATAAGGAGTAGAAATAGAT
Organism: Pinus albicaulis; assembly: GCA_034641835.2. Classification (NCBI taxonomy): domain Eukaryota; kingdom Viridiplantae; phylum Streptophyta; class Pinopsida; order Pinales; family Pinaceae; genus Pinus; species Pinus albicaulis. The sequence goes on from CM076583.1 coordinate 1,095,931,885, forward strand.
TAGATTTCCTACTTTCAAAAGAATAAAATGTTGTGAAAATATCTTTCCAATCCTAGTGCACTCTAATAAAGAAAATATGCTAGATCAGTAGGATTGGGTACGTAGAAAGCTGGTAGATTAAAATCCATTGTTTTCATGGCTGCTAATATGTTTTCAGAGCAAGGTAATCCTAGCAAAGGAATGGCAGCCAATGGATCATGCACAGGTCAGCCTCCCAGAGAACACAATGGATGAGGCAACTAATCAACCTCCCAGAGAATGCAAATCTGAAGTTCTTGATGCCTTCAAGAAGGCATCATCCCCAAGTGGAGCCACTGTTAGCCACCTATAATATTTTTTATACCAAAAGGTGGCTAAGACTTTTTGAGCCTCCAAGGAACAAATTTTATCACTAAAAATTGCTGGCTCTTGAAGACTCCTTGAAGGCCTCATGCCTCTGTCCAAAATCTTCATTATTGTTCCCATTTTTATACTTAGAGATTCTGCTGATTCTAAGAGAAAGACTGCTGAAAGACCATCATTTTCCCCCTTCTCAAACCTTCATTTTCTCCCCTTTTTCTCCATAAAAATTCCCTTGCTTTCATGATTCCTCTTCTTCCATTCATGAAAATCATCTTTACAAGGTCAAAAACTCACTTTTTAACCTTACCTAAACCCCCAAATCCTTAAAAAAAAAAAAAAAAAAAAAAACCTTGAAAATTTTCATAAAAAATACATGTTTTTGCATAAGGCTTTAGCCCCTTTGGCTAAACCCCCTAACCACTTCCCCACATGTGCCCTTATCATAAAAACCAAGAGCCTAACCCATATAGCACTAATCGCATCAGAAACTTTCCATGGTGCGCAAGTCTTGTGTTCCTTTTCAACCCCGATGCGATCAACTCTTTTATGTAAACCTTCCCGATCGCATCGCAGAAACTCAGCGCACAAATTTGTTTTGATGTCTTCCAAAATTCCGATTGCGATTAGGCCCTATCCTCCGATCATATTATTTTTTATATATCCCATGGGCCCGCCTTCCATACTTGAAACTTTGAAAAATTCATTCCCGATCTGCTTTTCCCTTTGTAAAACCCAAAGACCCACTTTTCCAAAGTTTTTGTGTAAAATCCAAAGTCACGTGTTAATATAAATGGGTTGATTGAAAAGATTCGATAGCGCAATCGCAATCGGAGAAAGTTTAATGGGTTGATAAAAAAGACCGCATCAAAACTTCCGATGTGATTAAACCTGTGGGCCCGACCCGATGCTTAAACCTTGTAAATATTTCCATCCCGATCCTTTTTTTTCGTTTGTAAAGTCTTAAAACCCATTTATCCTAACTTTTGGTCTAAAAACCAAAATCACATGTTAAATATTTCAATGGTTTGATTAAAAATACTGCATCGAAACTTCCGATGCGATGGATCTTATATAATAAAAACTTCGCCCCTCTGATTGAGATGGCCCGATCACATCGGAAACCTTTGTAAGGCTCCTCCAATTGTGTTCGGTTGAAACTTCCGATTACGATGGCCTGATCGCACCATCACATCAGCCCTCCCTGATCGCTCAATCTCATCGCATTCTTTCCATCACATGCACTCGTTGTCCCCGCCGATCAGCCATCCCCGATTCACTTTTCACCGTTGATCTGATCCTCAGATCAACGGTCTGTGCTACATCACATCGCAGTTTTAAATCACATCGCATTTTTCAAATCGCTCCATTTGCCCATCACCCCCGATTGCGATCCTCTGATTAGATCTGGACCGTCCATGTGTCCAGATCGGACGGTCCAAAATCACTCTTACTTATTCTTTTCCACGCTCTTCTTTTACCTCTTTTGAGTAAATCTCCACCGTTGGATGCTTTCATCCAATGGCTACGCTGCTCTCCCACCCTCTAAAGCAGTTAAAACTTAAAAACACAGGATTTCCTAATATTTTGTTTATTTTGCAGGTTTAAATGGTTTTTTACATAAGAAAGACGATGGCTGGGAAAGACGTTTCCTGTGCCTTTGATCCATCAAAAGAAGCCGTTCGCAGGGTTCAATATTTATGTTACGTTGACGCTTTATGGGCATTGATGCCTTTAAAGGCCATGTGCAGCTCTGCACATTGACAAGACACTGTGTTTTAAATGTGATTTAAAAGAGTATTATTTTTAAAGACATAGCACAACTGAATGAAGATTGAAGACAGATATGGGAATTACGGCTAAGAATGCTTATCAAAAGCCTAATTCCCAGAATTAAAACACAATTAAAAGAAATCATAAGTGTTTAACCGACAGAAAGGCTTCCACTGCTTCAATTGAGGCGAATTGATTCCTCAGCTACCATAAGTGCCACCTGTGCCTCAAAGCATTCAAAACAGAGGCCAAATTTATTGAACCAGATCAGATATTTGTCTCAAACGCAGCTAGAGAGTTCTTCTGCAAGGAAATTAATGAATAAAATATCTGCAGAGTTGCTCCACACAGCATGCAGAGCCTCAAAGTCAAATAAAAGCTTCCACCGATATTAATTCATAATTGTAAACAGTCAATACAACAATCCACCTGTAATCTTCTCCATCGAGCCCCTCAAAAGGCCGAGAAGTCTTGAAACTGTATTAATTGTCCTTAAGATCTTTTGTTAGATCTCACCTCCTCATTCTTCTATAAAAACTTCTGTAGAATATGAGCAAATGTTGGTTGCAGAACTTTGAAATACATTTGAGCTTAAACTTCGTATTGAAAATAGTGTTCACTGGCCCTTGGAGCTCTGTTTGTGTTAGTCTTGTTAGGCTGGATAGTGAAGATGATTGCTGAATTGAAACATTGGACTTAAAGACTGTAACTGGTTTGACATCAATAAGCAAGTTGTTTCTTGGGATCCTGTTCTATATCACTAGTGAAGTACCCCTTTCTTTTTTATTGTTTTCCTTCTATGTATGCCATATTTGTTCACTATTATCTGATAAAGAACAACATTTATAGAGTTAGGATCTGTTGTATATCAGTAACCTTCTCTAACTGAAAGCTTTATCTCAATGTTTTCCTCCAAATTGTTTATTTAAGAATGATTCAATACAGTTTAAGTAGTTAGGAATGCTAGAGTTCCCTCGTCCTACTGTTTTCTTTAAACATTATTCTTGAAAGTTATTTTCCTTATTTTCTTATTATAGTTAGACTAGAAAGTGATGGTTTGCCCTGTTTCTAGCTTCTATTCTCCAAAGGAAGATTCTGAAAGTTTCCCTTAGTGTTAACTGAAAGCAGACTAGGTTTAAAAGTAGTTTATCTAATCTTAAGTTACACTTTGTTCCTCTTATATGTTTTCATATTTTCTGAAGGTAATTATGTAGATTACTGGATTATTTGTCAATTAAGGTGCTTTAATACAAACTTTCCCAATAGGTGAATGGTTAGCCCTGTACTTGGTTGGTTATAAGCAGTTACTTAAGAGGCTTTTCTTGTTTGGACTGACTATAAATCCTTTGTGAAATTATTATTATTTTCCACCCCTCCAACACTTTATTATTTCCATTCCATCTTTTTAATCTCAATAATCTTGTGATATAGATGACTTGCCCCATGGATCACTCTTGATGTTGCTGTTCAATTAAATACCTGTTATGACTCCATAGCCCAATGGATTAGAAACCAACGTTATTTCTATCTCTTTAGCCTAGCTGTTTTATTCACTTGCAACTTCTCACCTTTGAAACTTTTTTCACTTAGAACTTTCTCATCAAAATAATAATCATGGTCAATCATCCAAAAACAAACAAAACCCTTGGCCTTCATAACTAGCCTAATATCATTACCCCAAACTTCAAAGACAAATCCATATTTGTACATATTGGAGAGATCCCTCTCCGAATTCAGGAGGGTTAGATCCTAGAATCCCAAAGTTGGTTGAAACGATGTTGTTTCTGTAGTTTTAGTCTCATCAATCTTCTAAAATTATAGATCCCTAACAAGGCCACTTAGCCAGGAGAAATGGTTTCACCTGACATGTGGTATGGAGTTGTGGTAGATGAAGTGGAGATTTAACATATATTTTTCAGCATGCCACAACATACAACTCACATGGAGTGTATATAGATTATATGTATCGTGTAGGGCAGTAACACTAATGCAACACTCAGAAAACCATGAACTCATATAGTATCATGGATGCAATGCACAACAACGGTGCATTATATACACAGTCACGAAACCAAACAAAAAATAAATGAGATTACCTCATTTTGAGACTTCCACAATACTCATGGTTTCAATCCAACATTTCGACCAAATTTGTGAGTTTCCACAAAACTTCAACTATATTCGCTCACTATGCCATGAAATTTACACCACAACTTGACTCCCACTATAATCGGTTCCCCTACAATAATCTCGACCACAACCTATTTAACACACATCAAGTAGAGTATAAACCACTTAACGTTCTATCACTCAACCTCCTTTATTTTTTACCCAAGGCACCAAGCACAAAGGGACATATAATGGCATGGAATATGTAAGAGGAAAACTAAAATTGGGACTAGAAGAATCTGGAAATGCCAGGACCTCACCTGCGGTCTGATACCATGTTAAAAATGGCATGGTGAACACACAAAAGGGGAAAGATAAGCATGAGATTGCATTTCTATTAACCATAGATGTACATTTATATTACATTGGCGTGACTCTTGGATTCCACATTCCAAGGTGACTTGGACACATCTTTGACTGTTCGGCATCCACACTTACCCATTGAGGATTAGGTCTCCAAAATTAATATTGTCCAATAAAATGGATAATATAATAACTTTACAAATACAATTAAAAAAAAACACACACTTATCATTTCCTTTCAATACTTCTTTACTTCTAAATTTAAATTTAAAATATTTTTCTAATCTCAAAATTTATTTGTTTAATACTTCTTTAATTCTAAATTTAAATCTAAAATAATTTTCTAATTTCAAAATTGATTTATCTAAAACCTTTCGGAATGAATATAGAAATTTTTAAAAAATGTCTAAAATTCCATAAAATAAATCATTGTAAAATTAACATGTATTACAAATTAATAAACAATTACGAATCCAGTGTCATAGAATCTTCCAATTGAAAATTGTAAACTTTCCTATACATCCATTGTTGTTTCTTTCCTTATGTGGATGCCATCCTATCAATGCATTTTTTATAGTGAATTAACACAGAGCTCAATTTGCTTAAACTACCCACGTATGATATTGACCTTCCAATTGGAAAATTGTAAACTTTCCAATAAATCCACTGTTTCTTTCCTTATGTGTGGATGCCATCCCATCAATTGTAAATTTTCCTATACATCCATTGTTGTTTCCTTCCTTATGTGGATGCCATCCTATCAATGCATTTTTTAGTAGTGAATTAACACTCAGCTTAATTTGCTTAAACTACCCACGTATGATATTGACCTTCCAATTGGAAAATTGTAAACTTTCCAATAAATCCACTGTTTCTTTCCTTATGTGTGGATGCCATCCCATCAGTGCATTTTTTAGTAGTGAATTAACACTCAGTTCAGGCTGTTTAAACTACCCACCCATGATTTTGAGGCATGTCATTTTTCATTTCACCATGAATCAAGTTTTATCAAATAATATGGTATTCAAATCGAATTAGCTAATTTTCGTATTTATTAGCCAAATTAGGGCAAACTTGGTAACTATGGTTCACATGTAGATGTTATTGATTCACTAATATTACAATTTTTTAATTAGACCATTTAGTTATAATCTATATTGAAATCATAAGTAGGGAATTTAATGGAATTATTTACACTTCATCCCTTTCTACACCATTCTTCAAATACAATGGAACTATTTTTATTCCTTATCCTTTTCTTATTATAAATCAAAACATAATATCATTTTATATGTATCACTGCAATGTGTGAAAAGAAAATCATATATATATATATATATATATATATATATATATATATATAAACATGATTTTCCATAAATAAATACAACTTTCCATAATTTATTCTCATGTAAATTATAAGCCTAATGATTGGTGCAAATGTGAATTATGATGAAAAATAACATCTGCAAAAATACGCAAATATAATATTATTTTTTGTCAAGGAATACAAAATACATTGACTCAATTTTGATCCCTAATTCTCATTGTTCTGTTTTCATATTAAGTAGGAACAAAGACGACATGTTTATAATATTCATAAATGAAATTAAATGGATCAATTAGTAAATGCAAACAATCATAGTAGGAAATAAATAGAAACAAGTGAAGTAGGTATTAAGATGATCTATGAGTGGAGCCATGGAATATTGGTAGGTAGCATGTGTAAATCTTAGCACCTAGAAGATGCAAAGAAGATTTAGATTAGAGTTGTTTATCCTATTTAGATAGCAAAAAAAAAAAAATCACTATAACCAAATACTTTGATCACCAATTCCCACTAGTAAAATTTGATTCAATAAATAAGTGATGCATTGATAAACTCCATAACAATAACATTTTATTACATAAAAATCATTAACATTTTTTTTTAACAACTAAAATAGATTATTAATATTTTAACATTTCTTTTTAACAACCAAGATAAAGAAAAAAACTATTAACATTTCAACATCTTTTTTAACAACTAAGCTAAAGAAAAAAACTATTAACATTTTATAGAAAAATGTATAAAAGCCCGAGCCCCCAAAATAATGAAAAATAAAACATATTATTAAAAATTTCCAAACCAAAAAATTCATTTCAAATTTTACAACTTTTGTTTCTTCTAATTTTGATTTGAAATAATTTATATCCTAACAAAGCAAACTAGAAAATTTTTAAAGGACAATGAGAATTTCAGTTTTAAAAGTATTGAAAATGCAACAAGTGAGATATAAGAAAATAAACAACTTAATAATCAAACGATATCTCATCCTCCTTTTTGGAAATTTTTTATTTTTTATTTTACAAAATTTCCTCTTCGGATATTTGGTCATCTATGAGTCAATCGTATTTGACTAAAACGTATTCGAACCTCGATCCTTTCTTCAACGTTGACAAGAACATAATGGCTCGGACTTTTTCTAATTGGAAGTGGTTGCTTGTGTTGGAGGGGGTCCTGAAGTGGAAGTACCGGTGAAAGACTCTATGGTTGTTGGAGAGAGAACATCCGGGGGTGAAGAGTGGAGGATAAGGAATGCAAAGGCGCGATCCTCGGTAAATCATCCTTCTTGGGAGATTTAATTATGGATGCTTTTGAGCGCGTAAGGTAAGCTACGCAAAGGCGCGATCCTCGGCAAATCGGGCCTTTGAGAATTAATTATGAATTCTTTTGAGCGTGCAATCTTCTCAATTCTTCATCATGTTGATTTCTTTGGACATATATTTTGAGCGGAAACATTTTACTTCTCAGATGGACACTCCATTTACGGTGGGAACCTGTTTCACAGCTTTAATTAGAGATGTTTTTGAGCGTGTAATTTTCACAATGGTTCTTTATGTTGATCCCTTTAGACCTAAACAGTTAGTGCAAACATTTAGCTTTTGAGGTGGACAGTCCATTTATAGTTAGGAATACCAAAACCCTAATGAAAATGTCGTAAAAAAAGGGTTATTGTTTAGATTAGATTTATAGATAAAAGAAAATTACTTTGGAAGACAAGGGTAAATAGTTATTGAGTAAGTGAAATATAGTTTAGAATGAAAAATTATACTTTTATTCTAATCTATATCTTAACTGCTATTTCCTTCCTCCCTTTTCCTCCATAGTTAATTTCCCTTTATTATAAATCCAATCTATATCTCTCTTTTCTTGTATCTACCCAAAATGTTGGACTACTATACATGCTTCGATAAAAAAATAAAAAAATTATTTTACTTGTGATAATAAAGGCTCAAAAACCTCTTAAGCCTTGCGCTAGGAAGCACACGTACATAAATAGTTGGTCTTTGAAGCTCGTTGCTTATGTATGCCTTGACGCCGAGATCCTTTATAGGATGGATAGGCCTCCCTTTCTATAGAAAGGGGGTTGCATTAGGCTACATATCAAAATGGAGTTCAGCAACGGAAGGATCAAGAATTCGCATTTCTGAGTAAGAACATGTGTGGACATGATGAGATTCGAGGGAATAAGAGACTCAAAGAATTGTTTTCAGTGACTCTTACAGTTACATAAATATCGACCTTGAAGGCGGGAGAAATATTGGCCATGTTACCTCCTCCATCTCGGAAGGAATAGGGTTATTGAACCAATCAAAATTTCCAAGATGGCTAATTGGAAGAATGAATCTTCCACTCATTCGCATAATTTATGTCCAAGAAAAATTAGCACAAATTCGACAGTTGAATGGCAGGGGTCCTTTAATTAGGCATGATTTTCGTTAAATTTTTTCAATGAAAGACCAGCAATATTAAAACGTCCTTTGCATGTAACTAGCATAATCACGTAATTGGTTTAGATACATTTGTTATTGATAGTCTATTATAGTTAGTAATTTTTGAATTATGTCAATTTTTTTTTAGTGTACTTTCTCATGTCTTTTTTGTAAGCTTGGTAGGATTACATCTTCATCATGCTCAATATATCACTCCAATTGGGGTGGGAAATTGAACCGAAAACTTCACATTAAGGAATGCCTTAAAAAAACACCAAATCAGCGTCTATCTAAGATCTGGTGGACTTACTTGTTCATGTTAGTGTACACAATGATTAATATATTTTTGAATTAAAATATCAATATTATCAATAATCAAATATCTATAATTTAGTATGGTTGACCATAGATGATTATATTAAACTATGGTTTGTGATGGTTGATTATTATGGTCCATGCTTTGTTTCTCTTTACCATAGTTTATTTTGGCTGTGGATTTACTATATAAGAACGTTTGAAGGCTTTAATATATATTATTTAAAAAAGGTTGAAGAATATACTTTGAATATCAAAGTGGACCTAGAAATGATGCCAAAAATGTTACATCAAAATGTATCATGTTATCTTTTGTCCCAAATTTAATTAATTGAAAAAACATTATTGTCATGCAAATCCCACCTTAGGGTCCACCAAATGGTGAATAGATAATAAAATCAAATTTCCTAATATATATCGAATGGAATTCATTTCCTAAAATGGAAAAGGAAAATGAGATAATCAACCTTCTATCCTCGCTTGTTGATGTAAATTGTAGATCTAAGCTAGTAGATGAATACCTTGATCCTCCTCTAGATATCTTACTCCAACTCCTACATCACGTCTCCTACACACATTCACAAATACACAAACATGATTTCTTACTTTAAAGAAAGGAATATTAGCATACGAGAACATCATAAACATCATTATCTAATGTAAGATAGCATACATTAGATAACATATAGACAAGAAAAATAGTTTAATCATCTATATAAATAAAAAATACAATAAAAGCATTACACATTAATCATTGGGTGCTCCTCTCTGAGCCCTTCATCTTCCTCATTTCTTGACTCACATGAGAAGTGTCCCCATCTCTGAAGCATGGAATGATCTCCTAGCAATAATCCTACATCATAACAATGCACTATAATCACATTCTCCTCTCTTCCACTAGTGAGAAGGTCCCATTATATTGGTTGATCCGAGATACAGGAGGATATATCTAGACACATGTGACAAAGACAAGTTATGAATCCTCCTCAATAATTGATGCAATGTAAACTCGTAAACTAAAAGCTCGAGTTTATGGTCTTCGGAATGATAAACTATATAAGTTTAGGGATCCATTTCTCCATGGATGAATGAATCCTTTGTAGTTTCAAGGGAGAAATTATATGATTTACAATAGGAAGGATAATCTATATAGATGATGATAAAGGATAAGAAGTGATAGGTTACCTAATTAAGCACGAACAAAGGTGGATGACATTTCATTCTAGTGACCATTTGAGGAATGTTGTAATAGGGTTTCTCTCAGTATACTGGGCATGTTATAATAGATACCCAAAATGCATGATGTCAAAAGAGAAACTTATGGTCAAAATGCAATGCATGTAGGTATAAAAATTCCGAGTCATAAATAAATGATGCTTATTGTAGAAACCATGATTGTTATGTTTCAATCATAAATATACCTTCCACGAGGAAATAATACATATGCTCAATGTAAACAAGAACTAAAAATGGCCACAAAAATTATAAACTATGGATCCATGAGAAGAAATGTTAGCACATGGCCATGAAGAAATTTAAAGTTTATATTTGCAGTAAATCAAGAGACAATAGCCACTAGCAAATGGATTTTGGATCTATGTTATAGTCTCCATTAGTAGGAATATGCACACATAAAATAGAGGTTCCGAAGAGTATTTTTCAAAGTACATGATATGGTATGAACTTGAATGAAGTTTGAGAGGGGTGGCATAGTTGACTGATAGGACCCCAGACCTAAGGTATTCTACTCAAATGTAAAGAAAGGAATCAAAATCATGTGAATAAATGAAATAATGTCAAGCATGGTTGTTATAGCTCCGTTTTTCAAATTATTTTACCTAAAGGAACCTATTGTTTACAATCTAGAGATGTTGGTCTAAGTGAATTTATCTTTTCCCTTTTGTGTTTCCATATACTATCCCATCACTCCAAAAAGACTGACATCTTATTAGCCATTACTCCCTTGCAGCTATACAACATAACACTTGAGTATACAACATGCCTTATTCTTGAGACAGATGCAGGTAAAGCTTCTAGAGTAGGTCATTCCCAAGGAGGATAGCTCGAACCATCTTATCCTAAGTTAGTTGTACGTAAAATATTGGACAAGCTTCCTAACTTCTCATGTATTAATGAGTCTAGCTACATCCTATGAGGATTAGGAAAAATCCTATATGTGAGACACTCTCAAAGGGGATAATTACCTCACGGGGTGATAGTTGTGTAATGCTGGTTAATTTCCACTAGAAATTTCTCATTTCACATGTGAGAAAATCCCAATGTACGTATAAGTTGAGGGAAAAGTAGTACCAAGGATTAGAGGAAAGCCCAATCGTAAACTAAGGTATAATATTTTTGTGTACTATTCTTATTTATGAATAGAAATAATGAACTTCTTCAATATTTCGTGTTCTCCTACATATGAATTTGATTTAGTTGTTATTATTATCTTTGATGCATGTTAAATTAGCTTCTACAAATGAAGAAATGATCTTGTTCGGTGTTGTATTTATGTAGGAAATCAAATTGAAGAGCATGGATTGGGATTTTCAGGTCCATGTAAGGTTTCCATAATCTCAAAGGATTCTGTGAACTACACCAACCTATGTGGATGCACAGATATTCCCTTGTCATCTCCCTCCATTAATTACATATCTTGTTATTGCATTAGGTATAGAGATTTTTTTTGTATGCACACATTCTATGGTAGATATTAAGACAATATCTATGTACAAACAACTCCTTAGCCACCAAGATATTTTTAGGCTAACATAACTGGAAACTTCACTGTGGATCTTTCCTTGGTTTTGAAAATTTTGTTATTTTGTAGTGATCCTCTTTTTTGTTGTTGAGTCTTCATAATTTTAACTTGACCTTGCTTAGAAATTTTATAAGTTTGATTTTCTTGATTATTTTTTATATACGATTATTTTTTTCCTTTCAAATATTGACATTGGGTTCATTCCACTCCCTGCTATTTTTTTGCATAATGACTTTTCTGTATGGTTTCTCCCTAGGATTAGTCCTTGTAATGACTAGGTATTCATTATATGTTCTAGTCCTTGTAATGACTAGGTATTCATTATATGTTATATTTAGGATTGATGGCCTCTAATTGGTGTCTTTTTTTGTGGCCTTTTCTTCAAACATTACTAAAATTTCCTTTCATAGATGATCTTGTTCTCTTATAAAATCTGCTTCATATTTGGTCCTTTTATCCTCTCATCATTGAGATATTTTGTGTTGATTACAAATTTTCTTTGTGAGTTCAAGGTTACGTTTTCAAATTAACTACTTCGTGTAATGATTGATATTTTTGTTGATTATATTCAAATGAAAACATAATATATATGGTATCTTGAGTATTTGTGACCTATTTGGTTACCTATGTTATGAATAAATCCAAGTTATAAGGGTCCTTAGGTCTTACTTCCTTTCTATAGGTTTTCTATTATTTTTCCATGGAGGTAATTGTAAGTTTTTGTTTGTTTGTCACCCACATTAAGGTGCAACTTAAAACATTTTTGAATTGTAAGGTTTTTGTTTGTCTAAGAAGGATATACCATAGCTCATGATTTTATTTCCCAAATCCTTGGTTTTGAAATTTTGTGTTCTTGTTGGTGCTCTTGCTTAGGAATCTTAGGAGAATTAATTTTTTTTTTGTATGTTTTCTACTGGATGAATTATTTATCTAAATTTGGAGAGTGTCGAAGAATTATTGAGAAAATAAATTCTCTACTCTTCCTTAATTAATTTTCATTGAATTGGGAACAAAATTTCACTTTCCAATACCGAATTTTGGATTCCTATTAAGTCTCTTTACACACCATATCAATTGAGCTCCATACCCAAGAGTAATAAAAAACCAAAATATAAAAAATTAATAAAATAGATTATATTTTTTTATGGTAGTAAACTAGCATTAGCCTAGGGTTCTAGAGCCTTAAACTAGGATTTGAGATAACACTCTTAAAGGCTACAAAACTGAAACTAGCTTCACTAGTGAGTGTGAATCCATTTTCATATAGAATTCTTGACATAAATATCTTGTAACATGGGAATTAAAAATCTGGTCACATTAGGAACATATGGAGTAACAATACGACTCTAAGGCTATTGGTATTCACTAATTTGTTCATGTTATAAGGGGATATATTGTAGAGGTATATGACTCTCTTTGAGCAATATCTCAATAGGTTTTGGGCTTAGTTTCCTTCCCCACACCTATGGTTCTGATCACATATGTTCCACTGGTCATTTGGTTGTGGTAGTTATTCATTGACACAGAAAAATATATTTTCAAGCCTATATTGAAAAATAAGAAATCTTACAACCTACATGTCAAATCCTTTCACCAATTCCCCCATATTAAAATGCAGACTCCCTCAAACTATGCTTCCTCGAGCCATTCCTTTCACTAAGTGAATTTACATGTCGATTTTTCAATCAAATGATCACCAAATATAATCAAGCGTTACAGGTAGTCCTTCTGTGAAACATAAATATTTATTTGGTATGTGTCAGTCGCTTATGGTTTTTAAATGTATATAATAAGGTGACCTTGAGCGTAATTTTGAAATACTAGTTGATAGCTAAAAAGTTGAATCCTTGAGGAAATAAGTCAATGACCAGGAAAGTATCACTAAAATAAGACTTCCTTTAATTAAGTGATCCAATTGGATACTGATGGCCACCCACCTAATCCATTTATACCCCCACCATCGGTTCTTTCAGTTTTTCAGTTTTATCACAACCTACTATTTTTAGCAGTTTTTTGGGTCCTAAAATTCTTAAGCCATTTTGAGGCTCGAAACGACGTTTTTGGGAAAACTAGGAGCAACATTAAAGTTCCTACAAAATTTCTAATATAAAAAGTTCTAGTCATTGTATAGATCTTTCTAAAGAGGTATTGAGTGTGTTAAACGTAGATCATATGCCAAAGTTAAGTCCCCAAGAAGTTGATGTACCAATTTACCCAAACTAGGCCCATAGTTTTAGTGCTTGATCTCCTACGGTTAGGTTTTTTGGATGTTTAGGGCTTTCTGTTGTTTCTCAAAAATAAATAATCCTTTGACCCGCATTTTAACAAAGTTCAGAGGAATCTAGCCGCCACATATCTTCTTAGAGATAAGGTACCGTAACCCTAACTAGTTTATTTCCATTATATCTATGAGCATATTTATGTTATTTGATATTAATGAAATGATTTTTTTCATCCACTGCATCTCTGTCTTTATGTCTGTTTCTATATTTTATTGCGTTCCTACATAAATATGGATCAGTGGTATCAGAGTTTTCTTCTCTTTATATGTTTTTCTTTGCATGTCCCCAATGAGGTCAGGGTATAAGGAGTTAGGGCTCGATCTGGTTGAACCCTTTCAATATTAGCCTCGCAAACCGCGACAACCTCCCATGGTTGAAGAAAAGAGAGATGAGGGAGCAGGATATCGCATCAAAATATTTCTTGAGGAGGCCCTCGAGAAACACAGGAATAGGATGATTGATAACTTTTCCCAGATCCTTCAACACCTGCCCACCGACGGCACAACTACATCTAGATGCCATTCTCAAGGCGCCTCTTCTTTCAAGGTGCAAGTAAACTTTTACATTCATTTATTTGAAGGCCATATAGTTGCAAACGTTGTAGATAGATGGCTAAATTTTCTGGAAGGGTATTTACTGTTCCATGATTTCTCTAACAGACAAAAGATTATTTTTTCACTCCTTAAAGCTGCCCCCCATTGTTATGCAAGAAACTCATCTCTATGGACAAAGACGATCCCTCTAGCCCTAGGATGGGTCTAGTAACAATAGGGAACAATGTTATGCCTACTTTCCTAGATTGCAAATGGATATAGAGCGTGTATAGATAAGCTACCTTGATCTCATGATATTCCTCACTCGAATCCTTTGAGACTTTTCACTTTGTAGTTAGATTCTCCTTGTCACCAGCGCTTAGTTACCTTCACAAGGTATCAAGTAACAAAAAACATGAAATCAAAACATATATTTCACATAAACAATCTATCTATTTGATCAAGGAGTACTTGAAATCCAATCGTACATTATAGAAAAGAGTGGAAAGAAAGAATCAATTGTATCAGATTAATATAGAGATGGGGAGTTACAACATGCACCTTGAGGTTGCAGGTTTCCTTCAATTAGTCTGGATCCAGGAACGTCTCCAAAGTGCTCATTTCAACTTGATACGAAAAGCCCAAAGGTTTCAACTCTACTTCAATGCCTATAATAACAATTATATCTCTAATGTTATTCTCTCTCTTCTAACTACCATAGGTATGGGAGGATGTCCATTTTATAGTGAAGGGAGAGGGAACATGCATCCCCTTAATGTGGGGAAATGGTCTATCTCCTTGGTTAATTCCTCTTTTTTAGGAACTAGAATCCCAAAGGGAGAAGCTCAACACTATCGCCATGAAAAAACTAGCAGCTCTTTGCCCATGAAGCTTCTAGATCTCGAAGCTTAGTTTCCATTTTAAAAAACCTTCAAGAATTTGATTAGTGTGGGTATGATCTCCATTCTAGCATCGATCTACATTGATATAGACCAAAAAAGAGGAATCAATGTGAGTGAGACAAGCAGAGGGCATGCCACTCCAGATAAAAATGTTCTTAAGGAGTTGCTTTAGGAATGGTCAACAAAGAGTTTGTTTAGTATACTTCAAACATATAATGGCACATTTTTCGTGATGGTAAATAGACACAGGGGTCTTTGTTAAAGGTCCTCCATGATCATGAACAGGGATTATAGGGACAGTGACAAATTGATGTGTAACAGATGCCCCCAAAAGCATGAAGGCTGAATGAGAGTGAGGGGTGAAATTATTTACGAGTACGTGCCAAGATCAATACATTTTCATTGGAAAAATTGTACAAACAAACACATAACTGAAATCTCTGAGACAATCACATGAAATTAGGTGTTGACGTAACCATCTATAAAAGATATCATGAAATAGGATCCGAGGTATGGTCACAACCCTCCAAATAAAGAGGATCACAATATGGACTCAAGGTATGGTTGCGACCATCCAAATAAAAGAGTCATGTGTACAATCATGAATAATACATTTAGCATTGACACGAGACAAAGGAAATACGATAATTTTGAAATTGAACAGAGATCCAATAAATTAATAAGATGCAGAAGCAAATTCTCTTGAACATATCAGTGACACGACTCTAGAGTTTGGAAGTATTTGAATCAAAAGGAATTAGAGGTCATGTTGAAGAAAGTGGTAATCCGATTAGACACAAAAATATTTCCCAAACCCATGGAGGGAAAGTGATGAATCTAGGATGTGCCCAAATCGACACGAAACATAAGATGTGTCATTTTCAAGAGAGACATACTGCCGACGCAACTGATAAACACTTTCCATTTTCCCCCACAATCTAATGAGTACTGAAATTATTGTTTAACACAATCTTGAAGGGGATAGCATATGCTTTTCATATAAGTTTTTCCTTCAAAAAAATTCATCCTAGTACATTTTATTAGCCCTAGGAAGGTGGATCTCGGTGTCTTCATGGTGATGGATCCAATGCCTTTAAATTTTAACTAGCCCAACAAAGGTGGAACTCGAAACCTTTTGATGTTTAGAGTGTTTTAAAAGAGGTGAAAAGAAAACTCTAGATGGCCTTTTTCGTAAATATTCCCTTGTACCTGAGAAGGAAAAAAACAAGGTCTGAGAGAGCCTTTGGGTCGTGATTGACTAAGGTATTCTTTTTTCGAAAATAATTTATCCCAACCCGAAAAATTGGTAAACGTATATTAGGTAGGTAAATGATTTTTCATGCAGTTTAACGAGTTCAAAATGACAAGAAATATGAAATATTTTCATGTTTATAGAGTAAGAAAAGAGCTGAACGATGTCTCAATGGGGTTTCTTTTTCAGTTTTTTGTAATTGATTCTGAAAAAGTAATAAATTGGATCTTGTATACATGTCATCCATGAAGAAATGAACCCTGTCGATGCACAAGAACAAACCCATAATCCATTTTCGAGGTAAAAATCGTTAAAATATTATTAAATATGATAAAGACCTTAAAAGTGAGTTTCAACACTTATAAAAATGAGGAAAGTAAAAAGAAAATACTTTTTACCTTAGTTCTTTAGGAGCAGATGGTGGGAGATCCAGGAGGCTGATCAATGACTCGTCAACGTTAGGTAAGAGATGCACTCACCCTCTACATTTCCATTCATGTATTGATATTTTTTCATAGCATAATCTATTTTTTGGAGAAGAAAATTTGACTTGGTGTCATAGTGGATCGGTGCGGGAGTCCCATATCAGGATCACATCGAACTATCATTTTTAAAATAGGCAGAGCGCTGATTAGCGGAGCTATTTTTAAAACTGCTGCATTGATCTTAGAGCACAAAAAATATTAAAAAATGTACCAAAAATATCCATTTTAAAATCATTTTTTAAGTATGAATACTGACAAGGAGCCATGAAAATTTTGTTATAAGAAGGAAAAATAAGAAATCATGGTGATTGAGTGGAAAGAAAGAGATCAAGATGAAGTTGACATAGCAACTATGAAAGACAAATATTGCATCATTACACTGAGGAACTATGGGCTCCTCAAATTCTTCATGACTTCAAGAATAAGAGCATAGCCAGATCTATTGTAGTATTTGGTAAGCATCTGGGATATGAGACGGGAGTGATTCATCCATGTTGATAAACAACTCAAAATTGAGTGGCTGACATTTACTTCATTATCGATCTGTCACGTAGAGGAGCACGAGCATGTCTGACTGGGGCCCGAATCATGGGAAAAAGCATGGATATGAACATAGGGAGAGAATGCTCAGAGGCAGCGAAATATTGTAGTGGGATGATAGCGATAAGCAGTGCGAATAATTTTCCACTTAAGGTAATATTATACACCATTATCCATGTTTTTGGTGCACAATATATGCATGAGGCTACCAAGGCTAAACTGCAAACCATTGTGGATTGCATGTCGCCCACCATTTTTAAGTAGTAAGAAGCTGTGGTGGAAAACATGATGAAACAACTTACTAAGTGTAATAATAGTCAATTGAAGTAGTTCGGGTATGGATTGATTATGACAAAGATATTCTTGCAGCAGTTATTGTTGTTCCAATACCAGGGGGAAAAATTAGCCACGCCGACACCACGAAAGCCACATCAGATTAGGTGGGCTGAGATGATGCCTCATGGAGGAGGTGGGCGGCTGATGTCATTGATGTCTAATTTCTTTGTATGGTCGAGGTGTTAGCTGAATTTCAAAGAGGATTGGCCATATTCTAGGACAGATTTCTGTGGTGATCCAAATCTAGCACTTCCAGAGGGTCAGCACTGGGATGACAGAGGTAAAACTGGTCTCTTTAGAGATGTCGGACCAGAGAGACCAATGGGGATGCCTCCTATTGCTAGGAGAGTGGTGAGATAATTTTAGGTTGCTTCATACAAGGAGGGAGCAGACGCTAAAGAAGAGATTGCTAGAAACCTTGATGCTTTGACTACTAGGATTCCAGAATATGTTAACATTCAGGATATTCCCTGCCACTATTAGAGGCGCACTATAGGGGTTTCTGATCGTATTCACCAACTACTAACTCACGCCATTCAAGGAGTGGCCTACTACCACAAGCACCATGCCGATTAGTCTAGTTTTATTTCTACAGGTGTAGTTTTGTTGAGGCCTACAAGTCTTGTGATGTATGAGAACATATATTTTTGAAGTTATGATGTAATTGAAAAAATATTTGCAAAAAAACTCGCCATATATATATATATATCTATATATATATATATATATATATATATATATATATATGGTGTAATGATTATCATAGTTTTACAAATTCTGCAAATTTCTATCTTGAAAATAATTAGCCAATGCATTTGTTAATGTATTCATGTGTCGTGGAATATGCTGATATGTAATATAATAAAAATTTCTTTGTAAAATAAGAACACATAGATACATTATCAATATTTTATGGTGTATGATGGAATATTTCCCATTGAGCTATAGGACAACATGTTGTTAATTCAGGTTTGCAACCAATTCTCTAATGCCAAGGGTGATTTCTTCTGACAGAAGTTCAATAACCATACTGTACTAAACAATATTGTTGGTTGTACGACCTAAACATATACCTTTCATATCTACTAACTCACCATTAAGGTCATACATAACCCATTCTGCATAAGATAAATTCTGGGTACTATGGAAGGCACCATCAGAGAAAATGACATAAGGAGTTAACAACATCTACAAATCAAGTGAAAAAAAATAAGTAGGAAAACCACTTGCAAACGCACACCAAACCAAAATGTACAAAAATTAAAAACACACTAATGTACAAAAGTAATTACACAAGAAAATAACGCATAATACATCTTTAGATAAAGCCCGTTTCAGGGCTTATCCAAAGGATTACCTTCATAATAAATCAACTCATAGGCCCCTTTTTGCAAAACACATTTTACGATGTACAACCCATGCCACATAGGCTCAAATTTTCCCAGCCCCAGCTTATCGTGTGCTTCGTCATAGAGAAGGAACAAGCCTCCTTCAGAGAAGGAACGTGGAGAAACAGTCTAATCAAAATGGGCTTTGACCTACTTCTTCTGAGCTTTAGTAACTAAAGTGATGAAGCAACGTGTTTCATCAAGCCTTTCTAGATACAGGAGACATTCCTCTTCTGGTGAGGTATTCAGAAGAAATTTTATAGCGAATTTGAGTGAAGGAAATTCATAGTCAATTGAAAATGTTGCTTTAAGGCCATATACTAACTGAAGCAGAGTGAATGCAGTACCAATTTTATCCAAGGTTAGGTAAGCCTAAAGAGCTGAAAATAGCATGAGATACCACTTTGACTTATGCATCCCAATAGTGCACTGAAGCATACTAACTAAGACATTGTTTACTACTTGAACATGGCCATTGGCCTGAGGTTAATATGGATTTGAGCTTTCTTCACGCAAGCCCAACTGAGAGGTCAACTTAGCCATCATGTAGTGGTGAAAATGAGAGTCATGGTTAGTGACAATGGCTTGAAGGAATCCAAATTGAGCGATAACATTATTGAAGAGAAATTGAGCCATTGTTTTATTTTTAGGAGAATATGTAGGCATCGCCTCTGCCCATTTGGTAAAATAGTCAACAATGATGATAATATAAGCATACCCTCCAACCGAGTGAGGGTTACATGTCATGAATTCAATGCCCCATTTAGAGAATGGGCCAATGGTAACAACCAGGTGTAAGGGTGCGGGTGGGGTGTAAATCTTTCGCTAGTTAATCTAGCAAGCATGCCATTTACAAATGACAAGGATGTTGTATTTGAAAATAGAAGGCCAGAAATAACCAACACAAAGGATTTTTTGAGTTTTTTCATAGCCATACATATGACTCCCACATGCCCTAGACTAGCATTCATTGACTACTCTCTCAGCCTCATCGAAATTCAGACAACAACGAAAAATCAAATCTATGCCGATGTGGTATAAAGTATCCCCAATGATATGATATGGTTGAGAGTGATGTTGAATATGCCGATGATCAGCTTTAGTCAACTCAGATTGGAAGGTTTGGTTTTGGAGATACATGATGATATCACTATACCATGGATCAATAGTGTTGATCATGAAGAGAGTGTCATCTGGTATATGCTCATCAATATTGGATGGAGTAGAAGCAAAGGGAAGGGTGCATTTCAATTCAGCAAAAACCAATGATTTCTTCGCTTTGGCAACAGTAAATTCCAAATAAAAATCCTGCAGAATGATAATCCATTTTGAATATTTTCCGCCTAGGAATTAAAGGCTCAAAATATAAGTCATGGTATTAGAGTGAGAGATCATAGTAGTCGCACGAAGAAGAATGTAATGCTGAAAGTGTTGAACATCATGTACTGCAGCTAAATCCAGTTTCTCAACATTGGAATATTGAGTCATTGTATCCATAAGGTTACGAATAAGGTAATAAATGACATGTTCAGTACCATCATCTTTGTCCTGGACCAACACCATAGCAATAGTACCAGAAGAAGATGCTAAGTAAACGAAATAGTCACGATGATAATTTGGGGGATGTAGTAAAAGAGAATTAATAAGAACGTTCTTTAAACCATAAAAGGAGTGCTGAAAAATGACATCCCACGGGAATGGGATTCCATGTTTAAGTAATCATGTAAATCCCTTAATGAGCTTCGCATAGTTGGGAACGAAACGATGAAGGAAATTATCTTTCCCTTGTAGATTCTACAACTAAGATAAAGACGAGGAAGGGGGAAAATTAACGATAACCTCAACTTTCAAGTGATCGAGACAAATGCCTTATTTAGAGATGAAAAATCTAAGGATTCTAGCTTATTTTAATACAGAAGACACATTTATATGGATTCAAACGAATATTATGGTGTCGACAGCATATAAAAATATCGTAAAGGTGAATAGGATGGTCACGATGCTTAGAGGAATGAGAAAGAAGGTCATCTAGGTAAGGCTACACGACATGCATAATTTTATGGAAATAATAGGACATCGCACGCTAAAAATTAGCACCATAATTCTTCAAACCGAAAGGGTGCTTCTTCTAAGAAAAGGTTGCCCATGGACAGATGAAGGTAGTCTTGTATTGATTAGCTGATGGGATGTTTATCTAGTTATAGCCAGAAAAACCACCCATAAATTAAAATATCTCATTCCCAACACATTCATCAACGATCTAGTCAATAAATGGTTTGGGATAGTTATCCTTTGGGCAGGCCCGATTTATATCTCAATAATCGACACAAACATGAATGGTACCCTACTTTTTATTGACAAAGGAAATATTGAACACCAAATTTTTGAAAGGAAATTGATAAATAAATCCCGCCTTAAGAATATTTTCAACCTCTCCCTTGATGGCGGCTGACTTTCTAGGATGCATAGGATGAAGTCGCTAATGAATAGGCTTCACATTAGGGTAAGCTGATATTTCATGCACCACTATACTTGGATCGATGCCAGGAATTTCCTGATAGGAACATGAAAAATAAATCGAAATTATTGAAAGAGACTCATATATAGCTTGATTTCATATGGAGAGAAAGATACCCTAATGTGAATGTTGTCGACAATTGTTGGTTTCAAAGAAATTTTGATAGGCATTTTCGTAGTGGTGTTGCTCATGTTCCCTTAAGAAAATACCTCATGTATCATCATGGGTGTTGTGAGTGGATCATTCGGATTATGGGAGCGAAATTTTCAAGACATGGATGAATTACACTAGGGATCGGGAGAAAAGATAAACGATGATGAGTATCTTTCCAAGGCATTTCCTCAAGAGACATACTTTCCACGATAATTTCATTAGAGTGAAATGTCTCAGTTCAAGGGATCTAATGAGTCCGAGGAACTAAGCCAACCAGATTGGGAATACACATCAAAATTCATGCTGTAAATAGCATGTTTAGAATCATTAGCCAAAGCAGAGACGATTTAATAATAATTGACTTCTACAAGGCTTAGTGGCATGACGTCACCAAACAAATCAATATAATCAAGTGAAGGGATGATTGAAGGATCATATGAAGTGGATATCATATTGACCTGAGTAGTGTTTGACAGGGGAAGATAAAATAGATCCATTAGTGCAGAATATTTGAAAATTACTGCCCCCACACTTTCATAGGGTGTGGTGGTATGCTCTACGTATAGAACATTTCCTTCTGAAGAAGTGGAAGTGGAAAAGGACAACTAATCAAGAGTGATAATCTTTCTTTCCTATGGGAAACAAAGAATAAGAAAGTGAGTGGATGGCACACAAAGCATAACCTGAATACAACTGTGATCGAGCAGAAGATTATAATTGAGATTGACATCAATGACTTCTACTTCAACATTGACCGTTTTCCTTCCAACATGATAGGAAAGTTGGGGAGGATACGAAAAGGGTGAGATTCCCTTCTGTCAAAAGCCTCCAAAGTGTTTGGAGACTGGCTAAGGGTTGGAGAACCGATGGCTTTACAACAAGAGGCAAACATGATGGAAGTGGATGCACCTTCATCCATGACTTCGCAATGGATATTATTTCCATTGATACCAACCTAAATAATACAAGCAACTTGATGGGGGAGACGTGTAATGAATTTTTCTGGATCAAAAGTAATGAGGTTTGAATCATATGGATCTATTCATCCAATTGTGGATAGAAACTATTAGTGTGAATTATAATCGCAAATGTATGAAAAAAGCTCACTTTATTTGTGCATAAAAAATAGCCCTAACATCAAATGTGGTTGTCAATTTCCATAGATCTATAGTAGGTGATCAGAAAAAATGCTACAAAAATCCATATATATGCATTTAAATACATTAAATAGAAAAAATAAGTAAGAGTTTCTCCATGCATCCAATAGAAAAGACAAGATTTTTTCAAGAATTTTTTGTATAATGACACCTAGGAAGGGAAAATATAAAAATGTTACTGGTCCCCGTCAATGGGATGGGTTCTTGTATGTCCTCAGAACTTCAAATATAATATCTCTCTCTCTTGATGGTGCAGAAAACCCAGACAAAATGGAACTCAAAAGAAGCTTACAAGAAAAAATAGAAAAAACATTACAATGATGGAGGTTTTCATTTTTTGGGTTAAATATGACCAGGAATATTAATTAAACAGTGGTTTAGTTAATTATCCCTAGAGGGAAATAAAACAAATAAGGATTTATTTAATTACTCCTCATGGGGTTTCGTGTTTAGACAAGAAATAACTTAATAAACTATGGGTGATTAAATTAATTTTCATTGTGAAAGGAATTTTACTATGGTAAAATTGGTCTTACAGGGTCTACATTAGTCCATCTAATAGTAACAGGTTATATGAAAAAAAATTGGTGTAACAGATTTCCCCCCAACATTCGAGTGTTAGGAGCTAATCGTATGACAAAAGTACATTGCAAGAACACAATCACTAGACACTCAAGGGGAGTTGGAGAGAGAAAATTATAAGGAGGACTGAAGCGAGAGAGGACAAGTCCCTGAGTGGGAAAGAAATACGGGTGTAACAAGTCTCTTTTATGAGTGAGTACCTGATTTGAATGAATCGAGGGAGGCATAACTATGCCTGCCAAGATAACAAAGTACAAAAAATAATGGTGTGTCCAGAAAACATGGGACTTAAATATATAGTACATGCTGGAATAAACAAGGTCCAGATAAAAAACATGATAATGGATCCCACATATATATTGTGCCTGGGACAATAGCTAGGACTTATACAATAATATTTGAGTACATGAGATATAAGTACAACCAAAGATGCCTTGTAAAATAGGAAAGGGCTCTAAAAATTTCAATGATACATGCAAATTGAAAAGGCGCTACAAGTGGCTGAGGCTGGAACCATCAAATCTATGGAGCTGCATCCAAGTATGTAGTAGAGAGGTTATCCGGGCATGTGGGGAGATACCCGAAGTGCCACCCCCTCATGAGTTCTGAAACATCTCACACACACCTGGGAATAACTGGCATAATCTGTTGCATCATTGAACCATCAAGTATAAAGATCTCGATCATGCCACGAGGAGCTGCAACTGAGAAAAAATCAAGTCAAAGAGAAATAAAGGGTCCCTTTTCCCAATCTGATGCACTGAACAAGTGTGGAAGCTGGAACCAAGGTACATCGCCCTCTAGACCTATCTTCTGGAATGAATAAGCTGATGTTGATAGAAGGGGGTCTGCCATAGGTGAGGCAATCAGCAATCCTCAACTAAGGCATGAGCGATAATAGTAGACCGATTGATAGACTGACACCAGGGATGATGGTCGAATGAGGGGTAGTGAGAAGCAATCTGATGACTTCCCTTGTTAGGTAATAAAGGGCATGGATGACCTGGCAACTACTGGCTCAACTTCAAAGGGGATAGGCGAAAATATCACTGAAGGTCGAAATGTGTGACATTAGAGAGGTACAATGAAATGAAGGATGGAAGACTATGGTAGGATACAAAAGGGATACGAGACAGAATCCATGGATGTGATGATGACTCAACTCATATTCTCTAAGCAAGGGCAACTAGATGATGTTACCACATAGAACAGGCCTGGTGGGGACCATAAAAACATGAGTAGAAGATGGTTATTCACAACGAAAATCAACATGATCATCGACAAGTATGAAGGAAAACTGGTACCCCAAGTACAAGTGCCACAAGTGAAGAAATTTGATTTGGAGAAGCAGTGAAGTGACCCTTCTTGGAAAAAGGGCTTCCAGGTGAAGTACCAAATCACCAAAATTAAAGGATACCCATTTGAGGGCTCAGTGATATTTTTTTAAACGAAGCTACAGTTTGGTCATAATTGGTGAAAGAAATTCAGGGGTTTTTATTTTAATAAGGCCTTGTCCCTCCAATTTGATTCATTTTCAAGTGTAGCTGTGGTGAATGTAGAGAGGGGAAAAGGCCCTAAATCTTGCGTTAATCTTAGCGGAAAAATCGATTGTTGGAAGCGGGATCTGCGACTTTCAGGTACGTGGCCTTACTTGTCTATAAGATGGCCTTGATGCTTATTGGAAGAATGGTTCCTGGTGAAGAATCAATGTAAGAAAGGAATACGAGAATGAACTACTAGAGGAGGTTTAGAATCATCCCCGCCCACCAAGTAAAACATGGGGACCAGGTGGTAAACATGGTATCACAAAAAGTAGAATATTTTAAGATAGGGTATCAAACATCTATGATATATGGCTCGCCGGAGAGGCTAGTAAATCCAAATATCCAAGGAATGGGAGGACAATCGACCATACCTATATTGATGGGGTCTAGGCCAAGACTTATGTAAATTAAGTGAGAAGGAGCCCAGGGGTTTCATCATGAACCCAAGCATGGGATACTGCCCCAAAGAATATGTGATGGAGGGGAGTGATTTGGTATGCTAAGGTGCGAATGATGCCCCTAGCTAGAGGATTTTGTAGAGCACCATGGTGTTCCAACTTCTGAAATAATGTATTCAAGCCTTCTGTATCATAGACACTAAATCCTCAAGAGGATGAAGAGAAGGTATAGGGGAATAGGTTCGTCCAAGGATGTCATGGTCATGCAAAATGTATTTAGAAAATTTGAATCTAAACACATTTTTATGATGTGGTTCGCCATTTTTTTACATTATGGTTATCTTGTGTGGGAAGAATGGATAGATGCAGTTCGAGAAAGGGAATGGAGGATTACCAATATCTTCTGGTACTGCATATATGAAGAAAATCGACTAAATTTATGGGTTCACACACATGGTGTAACTATCCCAAAGAGTGTATTTGGATATAATGAACTGGTGCTCACCTAGAAAACACACACGTTGCTAAACAAAAATGTCTAAGGGACTGGGTTGTTCATGTAAGATGACAGAATGATGAAGTGGATCATCCCTAGAGTGATGTGAAGTGATATGGAACTCTAGAGGTTATTCTAAATGTTGAAGAATAATGGTACTAGATTTGACACTACCAGATGCACTAGGACAGTTGTGGAGAATTGCTTCTCCTGGACTCTCAAATATGGGTGCCCCCTTACCAAAAAATTGAGTGTCAATGTAGTGACCACAAGGTGTATGTGGTTAGAATGTGTGGTTTTGATGTAAGGGGTGATAGATAAAGTTAGGCGTGGTAAGTGCCTCCATAATGTCATCATATTAGTAGAAGATGGGGTGAGTGGTGGAAGAAATACCACCTAACATGGCGAGGCTATCTGACTCATCATCATGAGAAATGAGGTTCACATGCACATCGTCATGGAGGGTGACAGAAAAAAAAGTAGATGAATGATCCACCAATGTTGAGCCCAAGATGATTGTTCAAGGGAGGTCAGGTGAAACAGAAGGCAAAGCCCTAGAGCGGTCTTCCATCGTGGATCTCATAGATGATAACAGGTAGAGGATAGTGGCTGAAGGCTTCGTCATCTCGACATTGGGAGGGAGAATCTCAATGGGAGTATATGTGTCATTTTGTTTGGCTAAAGCATAACGCACAAGTAAGGGATAGGTGGGCTCGTTACGCTCAACTGTGTATCGTAAAACTGCTTCCAAAGAGGTGGGGTAGTCTGCGAGGCGGGGACAAATGTGGGTATAGTGGCCACAGAGATCACACAAAGAACAGGGGTGGTTTCTATGGATATTATTTAGTTTCTTGTCTCAAGTCGGTAATTTAACATGGACTTATGGGATATGAGACTCAAGAAACACTAAATTTACCATGGGCTTGATACGAGACAATTCAGGACAATTATGGGTGGCATGGTCGACAACATCACACAAAGCAGACGAAGATGTATGCTTTGGAAGCTTAGGAGGAGTAGGTGTTGTCTAGGAAGCCCTGTCCTTATGTAATTTCTACGGGCTTGGCCCCCTCACCCGAGGCTTTCTCAACAGGAGTAGATTCCTATTTAGGTGGCTGAGGCACAGAAGTAAAGGGAGGGGTCATGGCAACCGATTGGACTCGGGTCAAAGCAGTGAAAGGTTTGGGTTGACTAGGCGGGGTATTGACTGGGGGATCAATGTGCCGGACTGGGATCCATAAGTCCATGTTGGAAAGTGTCAAGGTAGCCATAACAGGTATTGAAAATACTCTAGTAGGGGAAGTAAGAAACGGTATCTGACCAGAGGGGTAATGGCCGGTTGGAATAGCTCCGAGATGGTTAAGGCAAGGGGTAACTGTTCCAGGAGGAAAAAGAGGGTCAGTGATAGTAGATACAGATGAAGGGCCTTGAGGAGGAGGTCCTAAAGGCTAAGTCGAAGTACTAGGAGAAGGTTTCAAAGGTCGAGGCTGTTGACTATTAGAACTGGACAGTTTGAGGTTTGAATGAGATGATTGCATCATGAAAAAAATTGACGAGATAGGGTCAGAGATAGGAGGGGGAAGACCAGGGAATGAACCAAGCAAAGAGGAATATTTATAGACTCTAGGTGAGACACTAGTTAGAGGTTCAGCTGCTTGTTTATTGGCCACTGAAAAAATAATGAACTCTGGAGAGGTCTGAGATTTTAGTTTGTAATATGCTAGCTAATATATAGTGATGATCTTTCCATTGTGAAGAAATCATATCTTACGATGAGCCACATATGGAACAACATACATCGCATAAGTGCAGCTACGACCCAATAGAATGTTGTAGTTTAAGGGGGCATAAATGACTTCAATGTCAACACAAATCGTTTTTCCCACAAGAGTAGCAAGACAGTTGCAGAATATGCCAAGGGGATGGGAAGAGTGGTCATCCCACACACGGAGGATGAAAGTGGACGGGGCTAACTCGGGTGATCTGAATTACTTCCAAATAGAAGCAGAAATCATGTAGGTGGATGCCCCCTCGTCAATGATACAATGGGAGAAGTTGGCATTTCAGATCTTAACAAGTATTTGGAAGGTGAAAGATGCATGAAGGGGTGGATGTTGTTACTTGTCAACATCGAAGACAAAAAAATGATCATCTGAGGGATCCACAACACCAATAGTAGTTAATAGAGATTTTTTTTGTGAAGGGCACAACTGGAAGACTTCCAGTGTTGACATTGCAGCAAGGGATTGTGCCAAGTATCTACTACATTGTACGTGTGGGTGGCTTTACTAGAAGCAGTGTTTTAGCATAACGGTCCTTTGGGGATCTTGGTATGTACCTCTACCTTAGGTTTATGGATCTGTAAAGGACCATTGGCTGTCAAAATTGGCTATGTGGGACTTGAATATGGGGGCTCAGTTACAAACAGAGCAGGAGGCTTGGTGTACTGGTACGACCAAGTTAAAAGGTTGGGATCGTCGTTGTTGGCCTAGTCAAACTTCATCATGAGGATCTGGTAATCATAGGTACCAAACAATGGAGGTTGAGCAGCAGCCTGACTTTAATGGGGTGGGCAACCACATATCCTTGCTGAGGGAAAGTTTTGGTAAAAACAACCGGTTGAGTAGGTGCAACATTAGGAGGAACCAAAGAAGATGCTTTTTGTCCTCGAGATGTTGCTTGGGCTTCACATTTCATGCCTCTAAGGTAAAATGGGACAATAATTGGTATAGTGACCATGGATACCACAACAAGAACAAGGCGTATGCGTGTGAAGAGGCTTGTAATGTTTGGGTTGAGTGCCCTTTTGTTGGGTTGCAGTGTTAGATGTATTCCCTTCGAAATTGTTTCCTATATTACCAAGATCGGTTTGGTTCTGGTTGCATTTTCTCTTCATTTTGGAAGTGGGAGGATTAATCACACTCTACTGCGCATACACCTCACCCTATGGTGGGGGTGGCTGCTATTGCAGAGTTTTAAAAGACAAGGGAGGCTGAGGTGCTTTCACTGGAGGAGCTGGAGCACCAAGCTATGGATATGAATAATAAAGTGGTTGAGTAACATTGGGGTAAACAGGATGGGAAAAAGGAGGTCTTGGCATCAAAGGATGCAATTAGGTAAAGGCGTGAGGCATGCCATGTCTTGGATACATGTTGTCGGGAGATGGAAAGGTGTTAGAGGAGTTGGCCCCTCCATGAGGGGATCCATAACTCATAGGAGGATGAATGTATGGATGTGGAAGGGATCCAATGACAGCGTCGATGGCATGAGATTCCCTTTGTGCGTTGGCACCACTGAGCCTAGGGAGATCAGGTAAGAAGGTATAAACATAACCAGATTGTGCGTAGATCAAGTCATATTTCAACGTGGTTTGGAAGGTTGCTTCTTCATTCTGAGGAATGTGAGATGCAATATATTTGCCAATAATGAGAAAAAGGGATGTGATAAATCAGTCCATGTAAACACGGTCTTCAGAAAAAGGGATTGCAAATATGCTCTCCCTTCTGTGCCATTCTTGAATATGGTCAGATAGGTGGGTGGTAGAATTTTGACGGAAAGAAGTCAAGAGTTTGGTACCGGTGTCATAGTGAAGGGGAAGATCGAAGTAGGAGAAAAATTCCTTTGCAAGCATTGAAAAATTAGTATGACAGGAGGAGGCCTGGTCAACATAGCACTTTGAAGCTTCTCAATTAAGCGTACAGTAGAATAATCAAAGATGGAAAAATTCATCAGTGATAGAGTTGCATGAGCACCACATCTGGAAAGAATGAACATGGTTGGTAGGATCCTCTCCAGCATTTCCTTCAAAATTATGGATGTGTGAAGGAAACTTGGTTGGCATAACAGGCCAACCTGGATATGGTGTATGGGGTTATTAATCAACTGGCTGAAATTGGGAAGGCTTAGGCCTGCCATATAAGGAAGCAAGGTAGCAGCCAAAATAGTTCTTATTACAACTCAAATAGTAGAATTTCAAACATTAGAGTCAGGGCCACCTCCTGTGCTAGGTCCTGAACCAGACATGATGAAGGTCAAAGGTGGAGGAGAGTCCGGGATAGAAACAAAAGGGTAACCGAATGAACCAAAATCCGAGTCGAAATATGGACTCATCAGAGGATGCAATCGAACCCTATGTAGTGGCGTAAGTCTTCCTAATACAAACTAAGGATGAAGGCCTTCGATTCTTAGGGGTAAATGGCTTAGGGGCAGAATGATGGAAAACAGTCACAAAACCCAATAAGGAAGATAGGTAAACAAGGGAAGGGAGGTGCATACAAATTAATTGGAATGTTTAATTATTGGCCTGGTAGTGTAAACCAGGTGCTCTTCACTTTAGGTGTGCATGTGTGTGATAAGTGTGTTAATTTTAATTAAGCCCAGACATGTGTAGAGAAAAAAAAAAAAGATGTTGTAAAACTGTAAATAAAATTGAAAGTGAAAGTAAAGGAAAACTGAAAACGACAGTAAAATAAACAACTAAATATGCATAAATATAAACCCAAGGAGCAGGGCTTCCAATGAACTAGTCTATGGGTGGGTGAAATATACTAAAAACACACAAAATGGCCAATGCATTTAAGGTCAATAGAGACAGGGATCTCAAGGTTAGATCTCCTAGAAAGAGGTGCAAAAAATAACAAGAAGCCACATGGAAAAATGTTGAAAAATATGTGGCGAAAGGCTACAACCTAAAGGAAAATGGAGGGGACACTAAAGAAGGGCCAAACAAAAATGAAAAGAAGTTTTTTTGATGCCTAAATAGAAGATCTAAAATGGATCTAAAAGTGCAGGTTCGGATCTGAAAAAATGGTTGAAAACACATAAATCTCAAAAGACCTGCTTCAGCTAAAAATCCTCCTAAAAAGGTGGAACCGTGCGGTAGCCCTAAGGGGCTTGGTTCCTACTTAGAAGAGTAAAAATAAGAAATTATAGGTAAAATAAGACTAAATATGGAGGTCAGAAAACCCTGAACAACGCTGCAAACAAACACAAAAAAATCACAGAAAAAATCCCGCAAAAAGTACAGGTCGCAGGTTCTAACCTGTTTTTCGCTTAGGTCACAATTTTTGGATGTTTATCCGCTACGTGGGAGCTGAGGTTGCATGTTTTGGTCTGAAAAGTGTGACCAACACTTCCGGCTATCTCGGGAGAAGGATTCTGAAAAAAAAAAGGCCCAAAAACACAGGTAGGTTAGAATTTTGACTATTTTAGCGTTAAAAAGGTTTAAAAATAATCAAGAAATGCAAAATAACAAGATGAAGAAACACCCTAGGGTTTGAAGTAGCTGGTCATGTAGGGATATAAAAAATGACAAGAATCATAATTATAAACCACTGTGGAGTCCCCAGTTTTTAGTGTGAATTTTAATCGCAAGCATACGGAAAAAACTCACTTTAGTTCTGCATAAAAAACATCCCTAACATCAAATGTGACTGTCAATTTCCTTAGATATGCAGTAGGTGATCAGAATAAATGCTACAAAAAACTAGATCTATGTAGTTAAATACATTAAATAGTAAAAATAAGCAAGAGCTTGTCCATGCATCCAACATACAAGACAATTTTTTTTAAAGAATTTTTTGTATTATGACAACTGGGAAGGGAACATAGAAAGATGTTATCAGTCCCCATCAATGGGATGGGTTGTTATTTGTCCTCGGTGCTATAGATGTAAGATATCTCTCTCTTGATGGTGCAGAAAACCTAGACAAAATGGAACTCAAAGGGAGCTCACAAGCAAAAATAAAAAAAATATGACAATGATGGAGGATCAAAGTCCAACCAAAAGTATAGATCAAAATGTGATATCAAGGTAACAAAATATAGTGAATTAATGGAAAACCCTTATATTTATAACAAAATATTGATTTAGTCTATATATTGGTGCATAATTAAAATATTATTAACCAAATCTAGATCCAACTTACATGGAATATATTTTTTTTTTTTTTGGAAGGAAAAGGAATTTGAAATTGGTCAAATCCCTTTATTTAGAAATAATAAATTAATAAAAGATTTACTTATTATTTTAAGAATTTCATTGAAGAATAATTAAGTAAATAATGATTTATTGAATTATTTATAAATGATTTAGTCAAATTTAACAAGAAATATTATTAAATAATGATTTAAATAATTATTCCTAGAAAATAATAAGATAAATAATGATTTATCTAATTAATTTTCTTGTTTTGGGTTAAATATGACCAGGAATATTAATTAAACAATTGTTTAGTTACTTATACCTAGAGGAAAATAAAAATAATAAGGATTTATTTAATTATTCCTCATGGGGTTTCCTATTTATACTAGAAATAACTTAATAAGCTATGGGTTATTAAATTATTTTCCATAGTGAAAGAAATTTTACTATGGTAAAACTGGTCTTACATGGTGTACTTTATTCCACCTTATAGTAACAGGTTATATGACCAAAAATTGGCGTAACAAAAATAATTATCATTGTAACAGAGAGCTCTCAAGAAACTCTAGCGCAGACATAGTAGAAGACACCTGAGCCAAATCCTCGACAATATTGTAGTTTTGAGCAGTGCGGGCATTTGGGTTATAAGAGGATTTTAGGAGAAGACCTTTAGAAGGTGGAAAGAAAATGGGATCATAACGACACCTTCGAATATGAAGAGGGTCGGAAGTGGGTGTGCAAGAATGAGTAGGAGCATCGATGGTTTCTTTCCCCGCCGACTGACGTGAGTTCCAATAATCTTTAGATCTAGAAACTACAGAGATGGGAGAAACACCATTCATCATGAACGCCTGAGAACCAAAAGAGGTGGAAGATTGGGGTTGTTCCACCATTTGGGTTTGTCGAGATGGACACATCTCTTTGAGAATAGCTAGAGTCCCTTAAGCACCCTTCAGTAAACAACTCACCTCAACCCGTCGAGGAAAATCCTTGGTGTAGTGCTCTTCATCACATATATCGCAATGGTACTTTGGTTTACGTTTAGTTCCATCATCAGTGTGAGTTTTTTGGGATTCCTCTTTTGGAGCATCAGATTTAGATTTTCCTTTGCCGTTATTTTTACCTTTAGAGGATTTGTTGGTCGTAGAATACTGAACGACGTTAACCTCTTAAGTTTTTTTGGGATTTGGTTGCTTTTGAGGAAAAAAATATGATGAAGAAGAATATTTATACTTATAAGTAGAGGAAGACTTTCGGGAAGTTTGGGAAGCAGAACTAATGACATTGTCCACCAATGGTGTCACCGAAGCTTTTTAGGTTGCATACTAGGAACCTAGGCATGGAGCGTCGGGTAAAAAATAATATAATGTGCCCGATTGGGAATAAAAAAAATCGATATACTGAGAAAAATCAATGGCTTTCTCTTTTATGACATCTGCCCCCACAAAAATATCCTTCGCAATCTGATTGAAGAATGATTTTTAAACCATTCAGTCAAAAGTTGATCAGGAATCTTTTACTTGATCATACGACGATGTCATCTCCATTAATGGATATGATCAGAGAAATGTGTAGAAATATCTTGATTCAAGTATATAAGGAGGTGGGTTCCTATTTCATAATGAACAGGAAACTAAAAATGTGTAAGAAAATCCATGGCTAAAAAATTGAAGTCCTAAAAAGTTCCATGTGGAAGCCTAATATACCACTTTGCAATGGAACTAGTCAACGTCCTTTAAAAAATATGGAGACAGATGGATTCATCAACCCAGGAATTGGAGGAGCACAAAACATGGTATGTCATAACACATGCCTGGGGGTCGTGATCAGAATTTCCTTCAAACTTGGGGCACTCTCTTGGAATTTTGATTGGAATAGGAAGCTAATATGGATTATGAAGAATTGGATCATTGGTCAACCTCGACACATCGGGAATTTCCAACGTTGTGAGAAACAAAAATTTTGGATTTAAATTCATGATGTTTGGTCCTTGATGCATGCCAATTTGTGGATTCCAACCAGGTTTGGAGAAATTCTGCCCCCAAGGGTTCTGTCCCGAAGGATTTTTCCCATATGGATTATGTCCATAAGGATTGAAATATTGTGGATTTGGATGATATCTTGGTTGCTGACCAAAAAATGGGTTCTAACCTACAACAGACCATTGAGGTCCATCTTGGCCATAATTCGCAGCATATGGATTCTGCTATTGTTGAATGTTTTGGAATGGAGTTCCTTGTGGTTGACCCTACAAGCCCAAAATATAACCTTGAGAACCCAATGGTTGGCCTTGTGAGCTCAAGGGTTTGCCTTGGGGCTTCTAGATGATAGCATTAGGAATTGACAACACAATATCGAGTGGTTGCTGAGGTTGGCCAGGTTTCCCCTAAGGACCATGTTGACCTGGATGAACAAAGACCTGGAAAATTTTGGTAGGTAAGACCCCCCACTAAAAATTAGAGTAAATGGAATCGACGTAGGAACAGTGACGAGAGTCGCTAAAAATGTAACACAAACAATTTCCTTTGTGGGAGTAGGCATAATTTTTGCTTAAGCAGGGATCAAATCAAACACGTTGGATACAAGTGGACTAGGGGAAGATACCTCAGTATTTAGGTAGATAGTATTGTAATACAAAGGAGTGGCACCCGAAATACTCGAGACTAGGTGTCCCAACGAGGTGTAACCATGCGGAATGTACAACTGGGTGGAAGACTGAGAGGTATAACCCCCATGGGGAAAGACCTAAGGAGGGAATTGATTTCCGTCAAACACATAATTATCTACACAAATGATGGTGCTGAAACCTCCAGGGGAGATGAAACCTCTCTTTTATAATTTATTGGAAATAACTAACAGGAAGTGGTTTGAGATGGATGCGATGGATGAACGAATGGTACATCGGGTGTATCAAGTGGACATTATGTCCATTCTGGGGAGATCTCAACAAAATCAAATAATTGATTTGAAGGATAGGAAACGTATCCTACAGGCACATTAGGAGGAGATTGAGTAGCAAGAGGCTGAATACTAGAAATGAGGGCAAACTCATGAGTTTGTGTCCCAGTCAAAGGAAAAGAATCAGAAGAAACAGGTGACAACGTCTCATTGGAAGAGGTTGATACAGAGGAATATGAACTTTATTGTTCAACCATGATGATCTTATCTCAAAAGGAAAAAGAGAGAAATAGATGATTCATTTAAGGCTTTAAACAATATATTTATAAGGAGCTACTCATGATGTGGCCCATAAATATTCTAACAGGTAAGCCATGTGATCATGGGAAATTAATTTTAGAACTTAAAAAGGTAATAAATCAAAAGCGGTAAACTATGCAAAAGGATTACCAGATAGCCATGAAATGCAATATACACTTTGGTGATGAAATGAAGGAAAAATTACCAAGGAGTTAGTGTATGACATCCAATCTCCCCAAATGATGTGTTCGGTGTATTACATCTACAAGGTAGCTGACTCAGTTACCTATCACATGTTTGTAGCCTAATGGTGTCTCTCAAAATACACACGCTGGAAGGTGGGAGTCCATGTCCGTAGTAGTGTTATCTAACGTGTAACCGTTTGATGAGAGAATCCCAAAATATATTTATCAGAAATCAATATACTTCCATACGTGTTATTCTCTATCAGCCCCAGGTTGTAATGGAGATTGTTGGCAAGAGATCCTATGCTTAATGACGTTGGAACACGTCTTTAGCATAGACCTCTAAATTTGATTCATTAGGTTTAAAAATCTCCATAGGTTTATTGAATAAATTTTAAGGTTTATATTGAATTATTTCTCGGTCTCAAAGTCCTAACGATGTCACCTGAATCCCTAAGATGTAGCTAAATGAGAGAAGAAATCATTCATTTCGATGGAAACTACCCTAATTTGGGAGAAGGAATTGATAGAATCAACGCAGAAAGAAAAAAAATGCATAGAATGACATTCACATTTTTGTTCAAGTGCACAGTCCTAAAGCGAAATGAAAAATCTTTTCAATTTCTTTCCTTCCACTAAACGCGCTAGAAGCGAATTGAAATGAAACTTTTAATTTCTTAAAGTAAAACGAAACAAAAACGTTTTGTGTTTTTTCATATAAGCACAATGCAAAATGTAGAATAGAAATCAAAATCAATCACTTGCTTTGAGTACTAATGAAATCTCTCAAAATGTTACAAGAGACTAAGTTCTGAAAATCAAAGAGAGACCCAAACCAATTTCCTCAAAACAAGACACTCTTCATTTCTACACTAATCAACACTCAAAGAAAAACAATATTTAGTCGAAAGAAACCAAATGTGATCTATGCTTGATAGTGAAAAGAGACCCAAATTCACCCAAGGTTAACATTTGAAAGTTCTAATCGTGAGAACCGACCAAAATAAAAACTCAATGAAACAAAAATCTTGAAAGATATGACAATATTTGACTCAATAATAAGTCTGGAAATCAACAAAGCATGCAACCATTTGGATAACCTGAAAACACCTAGAAAACCTAGGATGATAAGGATGAAATTTCTTTGGAAAAGAGAAAACCAAATTTGGAGAAATTGAATAAAAAAGGTCGTTGAACAAAGAAGAACATGAGCTATACAAATAACAAAGAAAACTAAAAGGATAAGACGCACTAACTCACAAATAAAAAGAAACCCTAAAAAAAAAGTACACAAACATCAATGCGATTGTTAGGCTGCAACCCGCACTGGAAGAGGAAATGCACTACTACGAAAATGGATTCAACACTAATCGACGCGATTGTCAAATAAACACCAGCATCGATAGAGGAAAATACTGAAAAATTAGAGGGTTTATTGAAATGATACCAGGATTATCATTTAAAATGAAAGATGAATGCCTGTAAGTAGTTACAGAAGCTATAGATACAAGGAGATGGATGCTTGACAAAAGATCAATTACAAAATGAAAAATTAAAGAGTTAAAATAGGACACTAGAGGCAAGCATCCCACAATGGAGTTACCAATTTTTTATGTAGAAATATCATCTCTATAGAAAGAGATGATCCCTCTAGCCCTTGGATGGGTTTAGTAACAATAGGGAACAATGTAATGCCTACTTTCCTAGATTTCAATGGACACAATTCATGTATAGATGTCTTACCTCGATTTTATGTTGTTCCTCGCTCGAATCCTTTGATCCTTTGTGCTTTGTAGTGAGATCCTTGATGTCACCAATGCTTAGTTACCTGCACAAGAGATCAAAACACAGCAAACATGAAAGAACAACATATATTTTACATAAATTATATATCTAGTTGATCAATGAGTACTAGAAATCAAATCATACAATATAGAAAAGGGTGGAAAGCAAGAAGCAGTTGTATCATATTCATGTAGAGAGGGGGAGTTAAAACATGCGCCTTTATGTTGCAACTCTCCTTCAAAGGATCCAGATCCACACACATCTAAAAAGCGCTCGTTTCAACTTGATACGAAAAGGTAAAACATCTCAACTCTCCTTCAATGCCTATAGCAACAATTCTCTCTCTGATGTTCTTATATCTCTATTCTAGCTAGAAGATGTATAGGAGGATATCCATTTAATAGTGAAGGGAGAGGTAACATGGATCCACTTAAGGTGGGGAAATGGTTTATCTCCTTCGGTGGTTCCTCTTTTGTAGGAACAAGAAGCCCAAAGGGAGAGGCTCGACCCTATCCACATGAACAAACTATCAACTCTCTGCCCACGAAGTTTCCATATCTCAAAAAATCATTTCCATTTTAAAAAATATTCTAAAAGTGGATCGGTGTGGGTATGATCTCCATTCCAGCACCGATCGGCTCTTCTCTAGACCAAAAAAGAGGAATCAGTGCGAGTGAGACAAGCAAAGGGCATGCCACTCCAGATAAACATGTTTTTAAGGATCTGCTTCAGGAATGGTCAACATAGAGTTTGTTCAGTATACTAAAACGGATATAATGGCACATTTTTCTGATTGAAAATAGACACAGGGGTCATTGTTAATGGTACTCCATGATCGGGAACATGGAATATAGGGATAATGACAAATTATTGTGTAACATCCATGTCAAACATTCGTGGGAAACCTACTGTGAAAAAAATGACAAGAGGGAGCCCTCTCGGTTCTCAGCCACACCCACATGTAATTCATTCCAAGATGACATCATGCAACAATATTACCCCATGGGGAGCTATGAGGACAAGTACACCGAATGGACCACACGGTGGCAATAAAGGTATCAAGATGTGCATGAACTGATGAATTTGTTCCATACCCTACGCAGAAAGTTGGATATTAAATATTGAAAGAGACATTTGGTGCTCAAGTACCACATCCGTTTGCATAGATACATTCAGGATGAAATGGTGTTCCTTGACATTACCTTTCTTGGCACGAAATATCATTATGTCGCAAAGATTGAGCAGACATTTAAGAAAAAGAAGTGAGACTTTGGATCTGTGAATCCCAAGCTAGGGAAAGTAAATGAAAAATCATAAAACAATGGGAAAATCCAAAGAGGAGTGACTCATAAAAACACCGAAAATCTAAAGAAGGGCACGGAGAAGTGGTGTGAATTTTATAATAACCTAACTCATAGCACATACGAGTTGCAAGACAAATAGTCGTTGGTGGTTTAATTAAAGGAACCCGAATTAGATGCATGCTCTGATCCTGAGTCAGAGGTAGAGAAAGGAAATGACAAAGGGAATCAGATCATTGATGCAGATCCCAGTGCCATTTTTTCCACCACCAAGCTCCAATTGAGGATCCCAAGGATCAAAAGGAGGGGGAGCACCTTTTCCATTCACAGATGTGGGTGAAGGGTTCTCTACTGGAATTCCTAGTCAATAGTAGAAGCGAAAAGAACATCATTTCAGCAAAGGTCATCAAGCGGCTCGGCCTACCAACCATAGTACACCCACAATTGTATACCATTAGGTGGCTTCACCAAGGAAGAGATTTCCACGTCCACCAATAGTACTTCCTTCTGTACAACATCAAGCCATTCATGGATGAGGTACTATGTGATTTTTCTCCTCTTGATGTGTCTAATGTATTATTGGGCCAACCATACTTGTGGAAGCAACTTGTTGTGTATGAGTGTTGCCCTAGTTTTTTTTTCATTACTTTGGGAAATAAATTATACAGGATACCAGAGGTAGTACCACCTCCTTCCATCTCTTTGAATACTACAAAACAACATAGTAATATTGTTTCCCAAATGAGGAAATTTATCTGCATTAAAATTTTCCCACAAGACAAGAATAATATTGTGTCCATAGCCTCAAAACAATTCTTCCTTGCATGGTAGCAGTAGATGGACAAATTCGCGAAGGAGTATGAGGACATTTTCGCCTCACCAAGAGAGGTTCCTTGACACTGTCAGGCGAAGCACTCCATTGATATGAACCCAGGCGCACTGCCGCTTGATGTTTCCATACCTCATGTGGCCACACAGAAATAATCCACACATATATTATATAAGGCTCATACAACAACAAAATTTATTGATCGGATCCAGCAGGTCTGCCAGTAGGTCCATGACATATTAAACAAATCCAATACCAAGTTTAGAAGAATTTGCTTCATCCCATGGAGGTACTAAAGGCAATGGGGACCATTGCTTCCTAAGGGGGGAGGAATCATCCAATTGGATACTGGTGTCCACCCATATATTCCATTTAGACCCCCACAATTGGTTCTTTCATTTTTTTAGTTTCAGCACAACTTAATGTTTTTAACAGTTTTTCATGTCCTAAACTTCCGAAGCCATTTTGAGGCCCGAAAAGAATTTTTTTGGGAAAACCTAGAGAAACCTAGAAAATTGTAGTCCTCGGAAAGATCTTTCTAATGAGGTATTGAGCATGTCAAATATATATCACCTATAGAAGTTACATCCTTGGGAAGTTGATGTACTAATTTACCCAAACTCGACCCATAGTTTTGGCGCTTCATATCCTAGGGTTAGCGTTTTTTGATGTTTAGGGTTTTCCATTATTTCTCAACAATAATAGGCCTTCTAGCCTCATTGTAACACACTTCAGAGGCATGTAGCAACCACATATATTCTCAGAGATAAGCTACCAACGCACTAGAAAGTTTTTTTCCATTATGTCTGTAAGCATATTTCTTCTATTTGATATTAATGAAATTAAATTTTATTTTCACTACATCTTTGTGCTTATGTCTATTTCTGTATTTTATTTCGTTCCCGTATAAATTTGGATTAGTGGTATCAGAGCGATCTGTTCTTTATTTTTTTTTCTTTGCATGTCACCAATGAGGTCAGGGTATAAGAAGTTAGCACTCAATCTGGTTCAACCCTTTCAAGACAAACCTCATAAACCCCGACGACATCCCATGGAAGAAAAAAATAGAGATGAGGGAGTAGGATATCCTATCAAAATATTTCTTGAGGAGGCCCTCGAGAAACATAGGAATGTTCTGATGGATTACTTTTTGATGCAGGAGCATTAGGCAAAGAGAAAATACTTTGTATTTTATTAAAACTTAGGGGTTTTATGTTTTTAGAGGAGCTAGATTTTTATGAAAGATTTGAGTTGGTTTTATGTATTTTTAATTAAATATTGTAAATAATTCTCAAAATATGAGAGAATTTGGTCAGTTGAGGATGTAAAGGGATGCGAGCTTTTTCTAAATATTAATTTAGAAATTAGTTTCATTAATTATGGGTGAGAGAGGATCCTTAGGGATTCAAGAGTGATTTTAGGATTTTGTTGAGAAGTTGAAGGGATTGAACTTAGATTATATTTTTCTAAATTGTACAAATTATTAAGCCTTAAAGGCATTGAAATCAGAGAGAGAGAGTGAGTAGAGAATTAGAGTAGAAGCAAGGATTTTGCTTGTAAGCCTATGGGCAATTGTAAAGGGCCATAGATCTCGAATATCTGGCCAAAACAAGAGTTTGTAAGTAATTTTGTTTTGTTTATATGGAGGTATCATTTCAAATTATAAATATTGGTTGATTGAGAAATTGCATGTTAGATTCTATAATTGAGGGTTGAATTATGCACATATGAATTGGATGAATTTATGCTTTCAAAGATATTTGAACTTACAATTCTCTGTGTACAGTTGGAATGAGTTTTGAGTGAAGGGATTTTAAATCTTTTAAAATTCCATTTGCTATTAGTATAAATCTATGGCAAGATTCAAATCGTTGACTTTGAATGGAGACTCAATTTTATAAATCACTATCAATTTTTATATGACAGACCCAATCCAGAATCATTGGGTTGAATGTTGAATGCTCTATTATCATATGTAACGGTTTCAATAGGCATTAACAAAATTCGGTCTTTCGATGAAGAAACGCAGGTTAGCATCAGTTTAGTGAATATACATTGATCTGTTGATGAATCGATATCTATGCAATCGATTCACAATAGTGCAGATAGAGGAGACAGGATTTAAAGGTTTGATTTTGGTATATAGGCTATCCTACAATGAATTGACATTTGAAATTGCAGAGAAGGGACGC
This sequence comes from Pinus albicaulis, assembly GCA_034641835.2. Lineage (NCBI taxonomy): Eukaryota > Viridiplantae > Streptophyta > Pinopsida > Pinales > Pinaceae > Pinus > Pinus albicaulis. The sequence goes on from CM076583.1 coordinate 1,095,973,280, forward strand.
AATTCAACTTATTTTAAGTGAGCCTGGCAATATCGTTGAAGACAGAGTTTGAACGTGTTTTACATCCTAGGTAAAGGATCAATGATGTAGGAAATAGTCTGAAATTAAATTCAGAACTGACATAAAACAATGTTGTTGAAATCCCACATAAAAAATTGTGGATCGTAGACTCGAATGGAGCATGAGATATTAAGCGGTTTAACTCTATTACTGTATGGATATCAGATTTGGGTCAATCGAGTCACAACCGATGGAACGTGATCGATGTGGAAGACTGTTGGGTTGCCGAGGTTTGAATCATAAAAGGACTGAGTATTGAATTCACGCTTGGATGGAACCCGCGATACTGAGTATGCCGAAGGGTTGAAACTATTCTATCCACTGTGTGATAGGTGAGGAGATATATAGAAAATCGAACTCAAAAGGTGATAGTTCCTTTGCAGAAAAGAAAGGGCGTAGTTTTTCGAAGAATGGGGATGTGAATTCCGATGTCAAGTTACAATTTCAGAGTTGGAATGGTATGGACACAGAATCTAATTAATATTTGGTTTTAGAGTCAAATTAGAGGTTTGTTGGAACCCAGCTCCAATGCATTCAGAAATTGGGGTTTTCTTGAAATGCCATATTTTCCGGATCGCTACAGTTTGAGCACAATGAATATCCATCATTAAATGGACAGGTATGCAATGTGACATTTGATTTCTAGTTAAAAATATAAGCTTGATATGGATTTCATTTCCATGATCTTGGTAAGTTAAACAGTAGAGAGTGCATCTATATTTGAGACAAATGTTCCATGAACTTGAAAAGAGGTCATATTGGGTATTTATATATGGTTTTTGATCATAAGCACAACAACAAAAACATATGCTTCACATGTGAGTTGAGTGGTTTAATATGTGGTTTTAACTTCACATTTGGGGTTTTAAGACCTTGATGAAAAGATAAGGAACTTCAATTGAAGATCAGTTTGAAATAGCTTCCGCAAGTGATCTTGTAAGTTGGGTGTTTAAAATTAAACAGAAATTAACAAAAATATTCCACATTGTTATTGTGAGTTTTCCCAGATGGGGAATTTTATTGGAATAAAAATGTGAAGTGAATTTTATGTGCACATTGAGAGTAAGATTCTGGGTGTGGTAGGGTTCACCCTACATCAAGTGGTATCATAGCAGGAAGGCTCTGTTGAAATTGAAGATGTTTGTTTTTCTGAATGAGTGCAGGAACGTTCTGTTGAGAAATGATGTGTGTTTTAAACCTGATATGCAAAGGTACACAATTGCAGTGGATAGGATTGTAGAAATAAATTGAGGAGAAGATCATGCAGGATCTTAAAGGTGAGATAATTTTCTAATTTGAAATTTATGATTGAGGTTTATGGTTGCAGAGAAGATGATGGCAGTGAACCTGACATTCAGCTAAAGGCTGGATAGGGAAGCCAATTGCAGTGTTATGAAGAGAAGGTGAGTTGAAGAGATAGCCTAGAGAGAGAAGAAGAGAGTGCTCAAGAGGTTCCATAGGCAGTGAACCAGTACTTACCAAAAGACCGGATCCAGTGAAGTGGATTGGTGAGGTAAGTGGCAGCAGGAGAGCTTGCTGTTGCAGAGGCTAGTGCAACTCATGGTGAGTGATAAACCCATGGAGAAGATGATCATGGAGGATCAGAGAAAAGGTTCAAAGGAATGCCATAGAGCTGAGATGACTGATAAAATCAGAGAAAGAGAAATTGCAGTAATGAAGGTACAATTGCAGGTACTATAGGAATGGTTGCAAGAGCAGGAAAACTAGAATGGAGGATGGATCTTTCCACTGAAGGGAAAGAGAGTGATTTGGAAACCATTACAGATGAATTTGAGGCAAAGTGTGATTGCCTTATTGAAGGAGGAACTTAGATTTCTTGAGCTAGAGATGGAATTTGAAGATTCCACACGCAGATCTGTTCAAAGGGAAGTGCTGGGGAAAGCAGCCGAGACTGAAAATTCTTGTGGTTTTAAGACTAATAAGTTGTGTATGTTTGTAGGTACAGCACAGGGAGATGAGCAAGATTTATATTTTTTTCAAGAAGAGTTGAATTTGAAGTCTATTCAGATCAATGCTGAGATGGTAAGATCTCAGGAAGGCATGAAGACAGAAGGGTCTCATCAGAATATTCGGCAGAATATTGGTGTAGAGAGAGAAGGAGAAGCTGATGATTGGTCAATAGCAAGTGAAGGTATGGAAAATTGTGTGAAGTTTCCAAGTTCTACTCCTAATGAAATTGTTGAATTGTATAGGAAATTAGATCTTTAGAGAAGAGAATTGGAGAGACAGAGAACTTACACACAGGATAATTTGCTGAAGAAACAAGGTAAGAAAGTTTTCATGAATGACAGTCATGAAGCAGAGGATGGGAATAAGGAGAGACTAGATGACAGTCACATGGTGAATGCAAATCAACATACTGATGTGCTGACAAAGAAATTTGGAAAGTTCCCATGAAACGAGGAAAGGCGAGGGAACGCCCGGTAAGATTTTCGAGTCTTCTAAAGGCTTATAGGCTGGAGAGTTTAAAAATTGGTGACGGAATCAACAAGTGAGACCATTGGGTCTTGTGATTTTGAAGCTGACAATTTGATTGTGTTTACAGGTGATACAGAGGACAGTCCATCATTTGGAATTGTCTTGGAAGAAGAAGAACTATTGCAGAAAGAAGGTGAGACAGTCATGTCTCATAAGCAGAGGCTTGTTACCATGGGGGATAAGGAAAAATTGGCTTGTCTGTATAGCCAAAATAAGATTGTGGGGAAAAATTTTGGAACTGCTACAGTGATAGAGAATGAGGCTACAGTGTTTGAAGAACTTGATTTGATTACCTGAATCAATCAAGATGATGATGGACAATTACTGAAGATTGTTAGAGGGGAAGATGAAGGTTATGCTGGAACTAATTTGCAGCATGTTGATAAAATGCTTGAGGAGAAACGGCTGAAATGTTTGCTGTAGACATTTGAACCAGAGAAAGAAATTGCAGGCACTGAAGAAAATTTTCTTGAAGTTGTGAAAGGAGCAGATACTATTTTGTTAAAATTGATTTTGCTTACTAGTATACAAAGAGAGATAAATGGATATGTTACTGCAGGAAGAGAATTAAATGATAATTTATTTTCTGAAGATAAATTTGCAGGTGATGAGCAAAAGAATGTTGCAGAGGGACATGAAGTTTGGGAGGCAGCAACATGTGGGGTGACATCTGCAGGAGTAAAACCAATGTTAGTTGCAAGAAGAGCAGTAACAGCAGAAGCAGCTACAACGGCTAAATTAACAGAAATTGGAGACAACAACAGTAGGTTGGACATAGAGATTGAAAGCATCAGCTGGAGGCAGGATGCAGAACAAGATATGGAAACCTGGAGAAAAGCAACAAGCAACAACAGATGATGACTTGCAAAACAAAGTGTGGGATCCGGGAAGAGAAGGAAAAAGACTTAACATGCATGATCAAGAGATCATGATCATTTTCAACCTTGGGAATCTGATGCAGGAGCATTAGGCAAAGAGAAAATAATTTGTATTTTATTAAAACTTAGGGCTTTTAAGTTTTTAGAGGAGCTAGATTTTTATGAAATATTTGAGCGGGGTTTATGTATTTTTAATTAAATATTGTAAATAATTCTAAAAATATGCAAGAATTTGGTCAGTTGAGGATGTAAAGGGATGAGAGATTTTTCTAAATATTAATTTAGAAATTAGTTTCATTAATTATGGGTGAGAGAGGATCCTTAGGGATTCAAGACTGATTTTAGGATTTTGTTGAGAAGTTGAAGGGATTGAACTTAGATTAGATTTTTCTAAATTGTATAAATTATTAAGCCTTAAAGGCATTGAAATCATAGAGAGAGAGAGTGACTAGAGAATTAGAGTAGAAGCAAGGCTTTTTCTTCTAAGCCTGCGGGCAATTGTAAAGGGCCATAGATCTCGAATATCTGGCCAAAAAAAGAGTTTGTAAGTAATTTTGTTTTGTTTATATGGAGGTATCATTTCATATTATATATATTGGTTGATTGAGAAATTGCATGTTAGATTTTGTAATTGAGGGTTGAATTATGCGCATATGAATTGGATGAATTTATGCTTTCAAACATATTTGAACTTACAATTCTCTGTGTACAGTTGGAATGAGTTTTGAGTGAAGGGATTTTAAATCTTTTAAAATTCCATTTGCTATTAGTATAAATCTATGGCAAGATTCGAATCGTTGACTTTGAATGGAGACTCGATTTTATAAATCACTGCCAATTTTTATATTACAGACCCAATCCAGAATCATTGGGTTGAATGTTGAATGCTCTATTATCATATGTAACGGTTTCAATAGGTGTTAACGAAATTCGGTCTTTCAATGAAGAAACAAAGGTTGGCATCAATTTAGTGAATATACATTGATTTGTTGATGAATCGATATCTATGCAATCGATTCACAATAGTACAGATAGATGAGACAGGATTTAAAGGTTCGATTTTGGTATATAAGCTATCCTACAATGAATTGACATTTGAGATTGCAGAGAAGGGACGCAATTCAACTTATTTTAAGTGAGCCTGGCAAGATCGTTGAAGACAGAGTTTGAACGTGTTTTACATCCTGGGTAAAGGATCAATGATGTGGGAAATAGTCTGAAATTAAATTCAGAACTGACATAAAACAATGTTGTTGAAATCCCACATAAAAAATTGTGGATCGTAGATTGGAATGGAGCGTGAGATCTTAAGCGGTTTAACTCTGCTACTGTATGGATATCAGATTTGGGTCGATTGAGTCACAGCCAATGGAACGTCATCGATGTGGAAGACTGTTGGGTTGCCGAGGTTTGAATCATGAAAGGACTGAGTATTGAATTCACGCTTGGATGGAAACCACGATACTAAATATGCCGAAGGGTTGAGACTATTCTATCCACAGTGTGATAGGTGAGGAGATAGATAGAAAATCAAACTCAAAAGTGATAGTTCCTTTGCAGACTAGAAAGTGCGTAGTTGTTAGAAGAATGGGGATGTGAATTCCAATGTCAAGTTACAATTTCAGAGTTGGAATGGTATGGATGCAGAATCTAATTAATATTTGGTTTTAGAGACGAATTATAGGTTTGTTGGAACCCAGCTCCAATTCGTTCAGAAATGAATATCCATCATTAAATGGACAGGTATGGAATGTGACATTTGATTTCTAGTTAAAAATCTAAGCTTGATATGGATTGCATTTCCATGAGCTTGGTAAGTTGAACAGTAGAGAGCGCATCTATATTTGAGAAAAATGTTCCATGAACTTGACAAGAGGTCATATTGGGCATTTATATATGGTTTTTGATCATAAGTACAACAAAAAAAACATAAGCTTCACATGTGAGTTGAGTGGTTTAATATGTGGTTTTAACTTCACATTTGGTGTTTTAAGACCTTGATGAAAAGATAAGGAACTTCAATTGAAGATCAGTTTGAAATAGCTTCTGCAAGTGATATTGTAAGTTGGGTGTATAAAATTAAAGAGAAATTAACAAAAAGATTCCACATTATTATTGTGAGTTTGCCTATATGGGGAATTTTATTGGAATAAAAATGTGAAGTGAATTTTATGTGCGCATTGAGAGGAAGATTCCGGGTGTGGTAGGGTTCGCCCTGCATCAAGTGGTATCAGAGCAGGAAGGCTCTGTTGAAATTGAAGATGTTTGTTTTTCTGAATGAGTACAGGAAGGTTCTGTTGAGAACTGAAGTGTTTTTTAAATCTGATATGCAAAGGTACACAATTGCAGTGGACAGGATTGCAGAAATAAATGGAGGACAAGATCATGCAGGATCTTAAAGGTGATATAATTTTCTGATTTGAAATTTATGATTGAGGTTTATGGTTGCGGAAAAGATGATGGCAGTGAACCTGACATTCAGCTAAAGGCTGGATATGGAAGACAATTGCAGTGTTCTAAAGAGAAGGTGAGTTGAAGAGATAGCCTAGAGAGAGAAGAAGAGAGTCCTCAAGAGGTTCCAGAGGCAGTGAACCAGTACTTACCAAAATACCGGGTCCAGTGAAGTGGATTGGTGAGGTAAGTGGCAGCAGGAGAGCTTGCTGTTGCAGAGGCTAGTGCAACTCATGGTGAGTGATAAAATCATGGAGAATATGATCATGGAAGATCAAAGAAAAGGTTCAGAGGAATGCCACAGAGGTGAGATGACTGATAAAATAACATAAAGAGAAATTGCAGTAATGAAGGTACAATTGTAGGTACTATAGGAATGGCTGCAAGAGCAGGAAAACCAGAATGGAGGATGGATCTTTCCACTGAAGGGAAAGAGAGTGATTTGGAAACCATTACAGATGAAGTTGAGGCAAAGTGTGATTGCCTTATTGAAGGAGGAACTTAGAGTTATTGAGCCAGAGATGGAATTTGAAGATTCCACACACATATCTGTTCAAAGGGAAGTGCTGGGGACAACAGTCAAGACTGAAAAGTCTTGCAGTTTTAAAACTAATAAGTTGTGTATGTTTGAAGGTACATCACAGGGAGATGAGAAAGCTTTAGAGTTTGTTCAAGAAGAGTTGAATCTGAAGTCTATTCAGATGAATGCTGAGATGGTAAGATCTCAGGAAGGCATGAAGACAGAAGGGCCTCATGAGAATATTCGGTAGAATATTGGTGCAGAGAGAGAAGGACCAGCTGATGATTGGTCAATAGCAAGAAAAGGTATGAAAAATTGTGTGAAGTTTCGAAGTTCTACTCCTAATGAAATTGTTGAATAGTATAGGAAATTAGATCTTCAGAAAAGAGAATTGGAGAGACAGAGAACTTACACACAGGATAATTTGCTGAAGAAACAAGGTAAGAAAGTTTTCATGAATGACAGTCATGAAGCAGAGGATGGGAAGAAGGAGAGACTAGCTGATAGTCACATGGTGAATGCAAATCAGCATACTGATGTGCTGACAAAGGAGTTGGAAAGAAACACAGAGCAAACAAAGAAAGTTGAGGGAAAAGCCAGTAAAGATTTTCTGAGTCTTGAAGAAGGCTTGGAACTGGAGAGAGGAAACCTGGTGACAGAATCAAAAAGTGAGACCATTGGGTCTTGTGATTTTGAAGCTTACAATTTGATTGTGTTTACAGGTGATACAGAGGACAGTCCATCATTTGGAATTGTCTTGGAAGAAGAAGAACTGTTGCAGAAAGAAGGTGAGATAGTCATGTCTCATAAGTAGGGGTTTGTTACCATGGGGGACAAGAAAAAGTTGGCTTGTCTGTATAGCCAAGAGAAGACTGTGGGGAAAATTTTTGGAACTGCTACAGTGATAGAGGATGAGGCTACAGTGTTTGAAGAACTTGATTTGATTACCTGAATCAATCAAGATGATGATGGACAATTACTGAAGATTGTCAGAGGGACAGACGAAGGTTATGCTGGAACTAATTTGCAGCATGTTGATAAAATGCTTGAGGAGAAATGGCTGAAATGTTTGCTGGAGACATTTGAACCAGAGAAAGAAATTGCAGGCACTGAAGAAAATTTTCTTAAAGTTGTGAAAGGAGCAGATACTAGTTTGTTAAAAGTGATTTTGCTTACTAGCATACAAACAATAGATAAATGGATATGTTACTGCAGGAAGAGAATTAAATGATAATTTATTTTCTGAAGATAAATTTGTAGGTGAATGAGAAAAAGAATGTTGCAGAGGGATAGGAAGTTTGGGAGGCAGCAACATGTGGGGCGACATCTGCAGGAGTAAAACCAATGTTTGCAGCAAGAAGAGTAGTAACAACAGAAGCAGCTACAACAGCTGAATTAATAGAAATTGGAGACAACAAGAGTAGGTTGGACATAGAGATTGAAAGCATCACAAGACTGATGATGAAGGTGTCTCAAAAGCAGTCAACAGTAGCAAGAAAGAAGATGAATTTCAGCAAGGGAAAGACAAAAGCAGATTATGAAAGCATAGCTGGAGGCAGGATGTAGAACAAGATATGGAAACCTGGAGAAAAGTAGCAAGCAACAATAGATTATGACATGTAGAACAAAGTGTGGGATCCGGGAAGACAAGGACAAAGACTTAACATGCATGATCAGGAGATCATGATCATTTTCAACCTTGGGAGTCCGATGCAGGAGCATTATTCAAAGAGAAAATACTTTTTATTTTATTAAAACTTAGGGGTTTTAAGTTTTTAGAGGAGCTAGATTTTTATGAAATATTTGAGTGGGTTTTATGTATTTTTAATTAAATATTGTAAATAATTCTCAAAATATGAGAGAATTTGGTCAGTTGAGGATGTAAAGGGATGAGAGATTTTTCTAAATATTAATTTAGAAATCAGTTTCATCAATTATGGGTGAGAGAGGATCCTTAGGGATTCAAGAGTGATTTTAGGATTTTGTTGAGAAGTTGAAGGGATTGTTCAAGGGTGAAAATGTGAAGCTCGGATACACTTTTTTCCCTTTTTTGAGAAAAAAATTTCATTTTTTTCGGTTCTTCAACTTTCTGCAAACTATAACAATTTTTCTGTGTAGAATTTCATTTTGCGATAAAAATAAAAGTTGTGAGAAATTTTGTTAGCTTTCTATTACTTATTTTTTGAATTTTTTTTATGCAGATTTGATATGTCAACTTAGCGTTTCTTTGAGAGTGTGTTTCTTAACAATCAAAGGATTCATAAGAAGTCATGTTATGACGCAATGTTGTATTCATTGAAAATTTGTGTTTTTGAAAAAACAAAATGTGTTACAACAATCCAGACAGAGTCTACTTTGTTTTCGTCATATTTACAAAGCCAATGGATGCATATCATAATTAATAGAATTTTTTGAACTGGTCCAATACGAAAAACTGCGTATTTTGGATATGTTTCGCGTGGCAAGAAATTTCTTAACATATAAGTTATAAAATAAAAATCTAAAAGCTACCCATTAGAGTCAACGGACCAATGTAATGCCCCATAATTTTTTCAATTTTTTTTACAATGTATTTTGGGAGATACAAAATTTTGATTTCACTGAATCACAATGACCCTCAGAAATTGTTTGCACCCATTTTATTAGAAAAATAATTAAAATTAATAAACGTTTACGAAATTCCATAAAAGTTATATTTCCTGAATGTAGATTCAATTCTGAAAATGCTTGTCTTGGTTCCGGCAGTTAATTAACAACCTTTCATGGAGTTTAATCAGTCCAAAGTTGCAGAACCATTTTCAGAGCCTAGTTTTGCGTAATTGGTGACGCGTTAGTTTGGTCGAACTATGTTTTCCGTTTATGAGTCGCTAAATCTAACGTCTTAATAGTTCGGCCGAACTTCTTCTGAACAGTTCGGTCGAACTATTGTGTAACTCTTCGTCGGCTGGAAAGTTTTGTGGAGCCCCCTACAAAAAACACATTTCGCGTCAATATAAATTGCCGCGAAATGATTCACAATTTTCGCACATTTCGCACTTCATCTCATTTTACAAAGACTTGGTTTGGGTTCAAAAAAATTTCTTCAAAGTTTGGGTTTAAAGAACTTTTTTGGAAGACATTTTTTGGAGGCGGCGTGATTTTTCTTGGAGGTATGTACGTGTTTTGTGTTGAAATAAATATTTTGAGCTTCTTTGTTCAAAAACGTTTCTTCAAAGTTTGGGTTTAAAGAATTGGGTTAAGAGCATTTCTTGGAAGCAAATTGATTTTACAATTTTGGATTTAAAGAATTTTTTTGGAAGACATTTCTTGGAGGTGGCGTGATTTTTCTTGGAGGTATGTACGTGTTTTGTGTTTTTTAAAGTGTGTGTTTTGGATTGGATTACGTATTTTTTACAAAAAATTTACACTGAATTTTTTTTAAATTTTTTTTAAATTAAATATTTTGTGATATTTTTTGTAATTGAGTTATTGTCTAATTTTTTGAAGGAAATTTTTTGAACTTCATACCCTATTATCATGGGAAATCGAAGAACTTGAGCGAGAAAATATGATCGAAAAAGAGACCTTGAGGCATGTAGAGAAGAAACAAGACAATCTCGCAAAAGAAAGTTAGAAGCCCTCTCAAATATTGAAGAGGAAAATCAACCTAAAGCAGAAATTGAAGCAGGTATGTAAATGTAAATATTATGACCTATTGATATATTTTTAAAATTTTCCCAATGTAAAATGTGAAGCTTAATTTTTATTTGATGAACTAGTTTGAAAAATATTTTGTTTAATGTAAACAGACAGAGATACTCCTCAAAATATTGAAGAAGAAAATCAACCTCAAGCAAAAATTGAAGCAGGTATGTAAATGTAAATATTATGATCTATTGATATATTTAAAATTTTCCTAATGTAAAATGTGAAGCTTAATTTTTATTTGATGAACTAGTTTGAAAAATATTTTTGTTTAATGTAAACAGACAAAGATTCTCCTCAAAATATTGAAGAAGAAAATCAACCTCAAGCAGAAATTGAAGTGGGTATGTAAATGTAAATATTATGATATATTGATATATTTAAAATTTTCCTAATATTTATTGACATATTTATTAATTTAGTGATTTATTGAATATGTACTATTTTTTCGAATATGTACAGATGAAATCACTATCAATAATGAGATGTTAGAAAATGTCGACACTCACACATATGGAGATAAAAAACCTGACCATGTTATACGATATCGTGTCGATAGAATTTTTGAAAAGTATTTCAAAAATGAGCAAGTGACAGTTCAAGTTCAAATGTTGAAAGGTCTCCTATCATCAAGGAAATTAAAAGAAGCGACGACACTATTGGGTATTCGAAAATCAACCAAAGATAAAAAAATGAAAGAAGAGGTGATAAAAAATATAAGTAGTGCTATAGAGTCAATTAATAGATCTAGAGATAAAGATGTTTCAAATATAGGTAGAGGAATACAGATGGCAATGATTTCACCAAGTACTCAAGAGAATTGTTTGATAACATCTATGGCACGAACACTGGGAACCTCGTGAAAAACTCTGCACAAACATCGAAAATTTCGACTGCAAATAGATGTAAATGATGAACTCGCTTGTTAGAGAGATATTTGTAGGCAACCATACAAAGATAGACTTGGAGAAGATGTTAAAATAATAATATATGAATATTGGAAGAACAATTCGCGTGTTTCACCGACTGCAAGACATGTGATGCGAAGAAGAATAGCACGAAATCAATACGAAGAACATGAAAAAAATCTCTTGGAAACCACTCAAATAGAGTTATTCAACAAGTTCAAAGAAGAGAATCGTCAAATTCAAGTTTCACTCAGTGCTTTTGTTCAACAAAAACCATGGTATGTAAAACCTATCACCGTACGCGACACTTGTTTTTGTCGTTATCATGTGGAATTTGAGTTATATTATGACACATTCCTTGATTTCGGTAGAACATTATGGAAGGATTCACCTCCTCCTTCCACTATCCGTGAATTCATCTCTCAAATTCTATGTGAAAGAGAAAGCGATGAACTATTTTACAAAAAGAAATGTGTTGGTGGTAAAAAATGCGATGATTGTGGAAATTTGACTAAATTTCAAAACAAATATCGTATTGATATAAATGATCAATCATTGTCCAACATGAAAGTAAAATGGAAGAGATACGAATATACCAGTACATCGATTCAAAGTGCAGATAGTGTTAAAAGAATCGAATTACGAGAAGACGAAATTTTTCTAATAGACTTTTTGAGAAAGTTTGAAGCAGAAATTTACAAATACACCATGCATTCCCATAGAGCTCGATGGCAAGACTTGCAATTCAAAAAATCTCGTGAAGTTTTTCCACGAGGAACCATTTTTTCAGTGATTGATTTTGCAGAAAACTACACATTTGCTCCACAAAAAGAAATTCAGAGTGAATACTATCACTCTGACCAAGTCTCCATACTCGTCCATATTCTATATAGACATGCTGAACAAAATGTCGATCATATAGAAAGCACGAGTGAAAATCGACATATCATTAAAGAATATCACTTTTATATCAGTGACGATCGTACACATGATACATGTTTTGTAAAACATTGTTTTGGAAGAATTTATGATTCATTGAAAAATCATGGAATAACATTCAATGAACATTGGATATGGTCAGACGGATGCGCAGGTCAATTCAAATCTGCACGATCATTTTTTTGGTTGTGTTGTCTTCATAAGAAAACCTGCATTAAACATTGTTGGAATTTCTTTGAGACTGGCCATGGAAAAGGAGAACATGACGATGCAGGAGCATGCATAAAACGAGTACTTCAAAGATATCAAATGAACCACTTTGCATGCCGACTTGTAAACGCTGAAGAAGTTGTTCAATGGTGCAAAACTGCTCTAATCCATGAGATTAAGCCATCAAGAGAAGTGCGAAGGTACATTCAATTTAATTTATATTGGAAATCTAATTTTAAACATTGTACATTTATCATGCAATGATTATTTTTAATTGTATTTTGATATCATATTTACAAATTCTTTTACTAATTTTCCATATAAAGGTTTTTCTGGCATATTGGAATCGGAGACGTAAATAGATCAATTGGAAATGAAGTTGGAACAATAAAAAGGGCTAAATTTCATTAATTCAAAGTTGGCTAGAAATGTGTTAGCATTGGATAAAAGAAAATATCTTCCCATTTTTGTAGTCTTTATAGACAACACAAATCACATAAACGTTGTGAAAAAAAATGTATGACGTTGAAGCCTCAGGCTAAATACAAGGAAAAATGCTGCTGCAATGTTTGAAAATCAATCTGAAGGAAACTACAATATCATCTGGTGGTGATCGCGTTTCTGACTTGTTGGTAAAACATTTGAATTACTCTAATGATTTAAAGATCTAGAAATAAATTTAAATATGCATAATTAAATGTTAAATTTATTTTATTATTCAGAATGTTTTCTTTTTATCAGTACTATTGACAACGATGAAAATGTAGTGTCTACTTTAGTCATTCTGCTAGATGAAAAATAATTATTACAAGACTATAATGATCACGGATTTCAGTATGACAGAGGGTTTATTATACTGAAAGGTTATTTTTTCAAACAAACTCGTCAAAGTGGAGACTTTGTTTACTTTGAAGACTATGACCTTGATTCCATAAGTTGTCAATACAGTCACTTATGAAATGGAAAATGTCAAGAATCAAAGAAAAAATCAAAAATTATGAAATGGAAAATGTCAAAATCTGATCATGAACGGATTATTGAGGATGGAATTCCATTAGAATTCTTTTGAGTGAAGTGTCCAACAATATATTATCTTTGGATTAAATATGTTTTAGAACTTCCAGTACTCAACTAAAAATTGAACTGCTTATGTTATTTGTGGTTTGCACATGTTACAAATTGTTTGGGTACAAGCACGTGCTCTAGTATCAACTGAAAGTAGTTTTTCTATACATGTGCATTGATAAAAAATGTTATGTATTGGATATATATATATATATATATATATATATATATATATATATATATATATACTAGAATATACTTAATTGTTCTTGTATATGTTTTCCGACCGTATGGTACAAATCATTTCACTTTATTTTGTAAGGTCCATATATTGAAGTGGACGAGATAATCATTTCTTGTAAACAATAGGGACGAGATAACAAGTGGTTGTCCCCACTTGCCCGAATCTCAGCTTTTAAGTACAATTTTACTGTTTATGGTAGGCATCTTACATGATGTCCTAGCCATGGATATATTCTCTTTGTTTCAAGTTTCCGGTAAAATTTGTCACCGAATGACCTACTAGGATATTATAAATACTAGCTTTGTAAGTTCATTTTGCATTCGGAAAAATTCGAAAGTCTTAGACTGTCAATCAATTTAAAGTATCATTCACCCTAGGGAGTGTAAAATATTCAATGTAGGTTGGTGACGATGCTCGCTCGTAGCTTGAAGCAGCTCCAATGACCAATTCTTTAATGAATTCCAATGCACTAGACCAAAGTTTGTGACCTACTTGGTTTTTCACCCAAGAAATTCCAAGGTACTCTTCTTACCTTTGGCCCCCAAAGCTACAATGGAGTTATCGGAAGGTGAAGAAAAAAATTTTCACTGAAAGGAATTTGGTCACATCCCTAATCTCCCCTTATCAAAAAGTTCCTATCTACTACATTATCCAGTGTGTACTCAAGATCACTATTTCGTAATTAGAATATCACAATATCATAAGTTCTCACAAAAATACATGGAATGCCATTATGACACTCATCTAACAATGGGGAGCTCAAAACCTAGAAAGCTCCTCGTCCCCTTAATAATAATGTGTTTAATTTAGTATTTTAGGTGAGGATTAGGTGTGAATCTTGTTTTCACATACAAAAATAATTAATTGTTTAATTCCATAAATTTGATTATTCACCAAAATACATGTCATATCAACTATTTGTCTCTCCTACAAATTCCCATTATTTTATTAAAATATATGATTTTATCTCACCCAACTATCACATGTTCCTAAATTTACTCTTAATTGTTCCCTATGCCATAAATCTACTCCTAATTGTTCCCTATGCTGCTTTTCCCTTACTTATTTTTAGAAAGTTATTTTCCTAGATCCATCATAACTATGGATCTATCAAGCGCAGAGAGGGATCAAATATCTAGAGGTGCAAACCTCTTTTTTGAGTGCAAAACTTGAGGAAAGGTTTGCACCTCGAGAGATTTGATCCCTCTCGGTGCTTGATAGATCCGTAGTTAAGATGGATCTAGGTTGGTTTCAGTTGTGTGCAACCAAGGAAAAACTATCGATAAACCATTTTAAATATGCTAAATATGTTTGAGATTTATCAATTCATTTTAATTTTAAATTTTCTTAGTTACCTCAATTTGTTGAGATGATAAATATTGTAGAATAACTTTAATAATGGAAAATGATCAAATAAAATTTTTGAATGCAAAGTGACAATGTAATAATATTGAATTATAGAATGTGAATAATTATAATGTAATCACTTACAAATAGCATTTATTGTGATCAATATTAAACTATTTTCTTCTTCTATTCTTATTGTCACCCTTATTAGTTTTGTCATCTTTCTGTATCAATTATATTAAAAAGAAAGTAAAAATCATAAATCATAAACCATTTAAATATTTAGCTCGAACTCTTGTAGTAAACACCATACCTTATCTCTCTTGCTCTCCAATATTATTATGTTTAATTATTATAACACAAAAATCGTTCTACATTGTCAATAATTTTTTGTGCTTACACTGAAATCAATGAACACTATTAATCCAATGACTTTACAAGTAATGTACCATCATACATGCAATTATATCAAATTAGAAATCAACATATACAATGAAATCAATAGGGAGATTCTTGTTACAAGTAACATAATTTCAATTTACCACATGTGCAAATGTAGGTTGAAACCATCCAAAAATTTAAGTTGTAGATTGAAACCATCCAAAAATTTAAGTTTTAAAACCCTTTTGATTAGATATTGTGCAACATTAAAACATTAAACATTTAAATTTCATTAAATATCACAAGCAAATGTAGATTGAAACCATCAAAAACTTGAGTTTTAAAAACTTCCCATGCCATGCCAATTATAATTCAACTATCCAAAAAAAACATTTAACATTAAATATCATATGCCAAATGTAGTTCAGATGACAACATTACTTCACATTCACATGCCAAAAGTACTAAAACCATCCAAAAATTAAATAAATCAAATTATATAATAACAATGTAATAAAATATGTCCAAAAATTGTAAATATCACTTGAGTATCAAACTGTATCAAGTTAACAAATTTTAAAACCATCTAAATTTACTGTAAATCATGTCCATCAAATGGAGGATCTAGCGTCTGAGTCTCAGTCCGCGCCCTATCCTGTGAATAGGAAACCTATATACACAATGCACATGTACTTGAACATTAAAATTTGAAGTTTCAAAAATGAATGAGAATATATATATCTAGAAGTTCATGTAAAAAACAAAATATAACAAAAAAGTCATGCAATACCTCGTAAGGTTCCCTCTCCATTTGATGAACAGGTTCTCCCATAGAAACATCTGCAGTGGTAAACTGTACAATATACATGTACAGTTAAATGTAAATATATATATATATATATATATATAAATAATTTATATAAATTAAAAACTTTCAAATGAAAATGCACATGTACATGTATATAAACTTATTTTCAATAATATTAAAAAAAGGAACTAAAGACAACTTGTTCAAATGCTGTGGATGTTCCTATCTCTGTCGCTAGAGTCCTCGGATTAAAGAAATCTTCTATAGGAACCTAAATTCAAAAAAATTTAAATAACTCAAAATATAGATCTCTCTCTCTCTCTCTCTCTCTCTCTCTCTCTCTCTATATATATATATATATATATATCTCAATTTTTAATGGAACTTTTTGAGGTAGAATATATATATATATATATATATAAATTTTAAACATAAATTTTAAACTTGTGAAAAATTGTCCATACTCGTGGCTCATCTCCCAATGAAGTAGAAGGTACATCTCCTAAGGAAGAAGAAGGTACCGCCATCCCAAAAACATCAGATGGAATCGGTACCTGTTAAAACATTTTATCAAATTATATATATATACATACATGTACATGTGTGGCAACAATTATTTATTTTAGAGTCACTTAAAAAACACTAACATACATGTGCCAACATATCATGATGGTCAGACCCATCTGCATCATTTGAACCAGAGGTCCCAAACGTAATATTAACATTTTCATCATGCATCATGCCTGAGAACTGCAAATGGTGTTTTAACATATAATCATACATTAAATTAGATTAATGTACACATACAAATAAATGTATACATGTACATACACATGTATTTATTACAAATTGTACACATGTATATGTAAAAATAATTTCAAACCCTAACGTCACTAGCACATACTGTTCCGGTGCCCTCTTCCTCATGAAAAATTAGGTCTTGCAGACCATTGCGACAATTTATTGCATATGTTCGGAGATATTCAACATTCATGTTGTAAATCTCCTCATCTGTATGATAAACAAAATTGGCATGTGCATTTTCACGTGCTCTTTGTCGATTTAAACAAACATCGACTCCACTCAATCCGCTCTGAACATTGTCGATCATAACATCTATTGCTTCTCGACTTATTTGAGAAGTCTCATCCAACTCTGATCGCAGAGTTTCGACTCGAAACGGTCAACTCACCAATGGTGGCTCAGCGCAAGGCAACTCCACATCTCGCTTAGCGCCCTTACGTTGCTATAATTGACCTCTCCCCGGGCCAAAAAATTCTGAAGGAAGGTCATTATAGTCAGGTTTCATACCCAAAAAAAATTCTGCATAAAACATTTCTGCAAAATAAACAGGAACCTCATCATTCTATGGAAGCCTTCCAAAGGCCGCAAGATGTCGATCATACAAAAAACCAGCTTTGTCTGGGTGCTTGAAATACTGGACCTTCAACATTTTTCTTTTTGGCCCTTCCTTATAATTAAAAATTGACTTAGCACCTGCTCTTGAAACTATTTTTTTTATGTCCTTCCATTTATTGGGACCTATCACTGTTTCTTTTCTCTTTCTCATCGTTTCTACAAACGAATCAGTCATTGGCCCCAAATTTCTGTACACATTTAGCATTTCACCCAATGAATGTGTAACTATTTCAAGGCTTTGTCTACTCTCATCAGGTAGAGACAAAGCCACGAGATCTCTTTGCAATTTTGCATGAAGGCTTTCACACCTTTGTAAGGTGCATTCCACAATGTTGGTTTCCCATGGTGTATCAGTAATCTCAGCCGGATAAGTTGTGCTGGGTTGATAGCCTTCTTCTTGAATGTAGCGCGCTACCCTGCATCTATTTTGACCACTGGCTCGACATTTTCGGCCTCTGCATCAATATATATAAAATTTCGTATATTAGAAAAAACACGTGTAAAAAAATTTGTACAAATTTAATGAAAAAATATTGAAATTGATGGCAACCTTGATGTTGTTGGTTAACATCTTCTCCAACATGACCCTGTTGAGAACCAGCCCTAGAATGACACTACTGAGAACCAGCCCCAGCATGATGCTGCTGAGAACCAGCAGCGGTTGATTCACCTGCAGGGGAATAAATATCGCCCCCTTCCCGCAACTTGATAACAAGATAATCATTTTCCAAGGGACGAGATAACAAGTGGTTGTCCCCACTTGCCCGAATCTCAGCTTTTAAGTAAAATTTTACTGTTTATGGCAGGCATCTTACATGATGTCCTAGCCAAGGATAAATTCTCTTTGTTTCAAGTTTCCGGTAAAAGTTGTCACCGAATGACCTACTAGGATATTATAAATACTAGCTTTGTAAGATCATTTGGCATTCAGAAAAATTCGAAAGTCTTGGACTGTCAATCAATTTAAAGTATCATTCACCCTAGGGAGTGTAAAATATTCAATGTAGGTTGGTGACGATGCTCACTCCTAGCTTGAAGCAGCTCCAATGACCAATTCTTTAATGAATTCCAATGCACTAGACCAAATTTGGTGACCTACTTGGCTTTTCACCCAAGAAATTCCAAGGTACTCTTCTTACCTTTGGCCCCCAAAGCTACAATGGAGTTATCGGAAGGTGAAGAAAAAAATTTTCACTGAAAGGAATTTGGTCACATCCCTAATCTCCCCTTATCAAAAAGTTCCTATCTACTACATTATCCAGTGTGTACTCAAGATCACTATTTCGTAATTAGAATATCACAATATCATAAGTTCTCACAAAAATACATGGAATGCCATTATGACACTCATCTAACAATGGGGAGCTCAAAACCTAGAAAGCTCCTCGTCCCCTTAATAATAATGTGTTTAATTTAGTATTTTAGGTGAGAATTAGGTGTGAATCTTGTTTTCACATACAAAAATAATTAATTGTTTAATTCCATAAATTTGATTGTTCACCAAAATACATGTCATATCCACTATTTTTCTCTCCTACAAATTCCCATTATTTTATTAAAATATGATTTTATCTCACCCAACTATCACATGTTCCTAAATTTACTCCTAATTGTTCCCTATGCTGCTTTTCCCTTACTTATTTTTAGAAAGCTATTTTCCTAGATCCATCATAACTATGGATCTATCAAGCGCCGAGAGGGATCAAATATCTAGAGGTGCAAACCTCTTTTTTGAGTGCAAAACTTGAGGAAAGGTTTGCACCTTGAGAGATTTGATCCCTTTCGACGCTTGATAGATCCGTAGTTAAGATGGATCTAGGTTGGTTTCAGTCGTGTGCAACCAAGGAAAAAATATCGATAAACCATTTTGAATATGCTAAATATGTTTGAGATTTATGAAGTCATTTTAATTTTAAATTTTCTTAGTTACCTCAATTTGTTGAGATGATAAATATTGTAGAATAACTTTAATAATGGAAAATGATCAAATAAAATTTTTGAATGCGAAGTGACAATGTAATAATATTGAATGATAGAATGTGAATAATTAGAATGTAATCACTTACAAATAGCATTTATTGTGATCAATATTAGACTATTTTCTTCTTCTATTCTTATTGTCACCCTTATTAGTTTTGTCATCTTTCCGTATCGATTATATTAAAAAGAAAGTAAAAATCATAAATCATATAAACCATTTAAATATTTAGCTCGAACTCTTGTAGTAAACACCATACCTTATCTCTCTTGCTCTCCAATATTATTAGGTTTAATTATTATAACACAAAAATCATTCTACATTGTCAATAATTTTTTGCGCTTACACTGAAATCAATGAACACTATTAATCCAACGACTTTACAAGTAATGTACCATCATACATGCAATTATATCAAATCAGAAATCAACATATACAATGAAATCAATGGGGATTGTCTTGTTACAAGTAACATTTCAATTTACCACATGTGCAAATGTAGGTTGAAACCATCCAAAACTTTAAGTTGTAGATTGAAACCATCCAAAACTTTAATTTTTAAAACCCTTTTGATTATATATTGTGCAACATTAAAACATTAAACATTTAAAGTTTATTAAATATCACATGCAAAATGTATATTGAAACCATCCAAAACTTGAGTTTTAAAAACTTCACATGCCATGCCAATTATAATTCAACTATCCAACAAAAACATTTAACATTAAATATCACATGCCAAATGTAGTTCAGATGAAAACATTACTTCACATTCACATGCCAAAAGTACTAAAACCATCCAAAAATTAAATAAAACAAATTATATAATAACGATGTAATAAAATATGTCCAAAAATTGTAAATCTCACTTGAGTATCAAACTCTATCAAGTTAAAAAATTTTAAAACCATCTAAATTTACTATAAATCATGTCCATCAAATGGAGGATCTAGCGTCTGAGTCTCAGTCCGCGCCCTATCCTGTGAATAGGAAACCTATATACACAATGCACATGTACTTGAACATTAAAATTTGAAGTTTTAAAAATGAATGAGAATATATATCTAGGGGGGGGGGGGGGTCATGTAAAAAACAAAATATAACAAAAAAATCATGCAATACATATTGAGTATAATGCCCATTTGATGAACAGGTTCTCCCATAGAAACATCTGCAGTGGTAAACTGTACAATATACATGTACAGTTAAATATATATATATATATATATATAAATAATTTATATAAATTAAAAACTTTCAAATGAAAATGCACGTGTACATATATAAACTTATTTTCAATAATATTAAAAAAAGAAACTAAAGACAACTTGTTGAAATGCTATGGATGTTCCTATCTCCGTCGCTAGAGTCCCCGGATTAAAGAAATCTTCTATAGGAACCTAAATTAAAAAAATTTTAAATAACTCAAAATATAGATCTCTCTCTCTCTCTCTCTCTCTATATATATATATATATATATCAATTTTTAATGGAACTTTTTGAGGTAGAATATATATATATATATATATATATATATATATATATTAAGCATAAATTTTAAACTTGTGAAAAATTGTCCATACGCGTGGCTCATCTCCCAATGAAGTAGAAGGTACATCTCCTAAGGAAGAAGAAGGTACCACCATCCCAAAAACATCAAACGAAATCGGTACCTGTTAAAACATTTTATCAAATTATATATATATATATATATACACACACACATACATGTACATGTGTGGCAACAATTATTTATTTTAGAGTCACTTAAAAAACACTAACATACATGTGCCAACATATCATGATGGTCAGACCCATCTGCATCGTTTGAACCGGAGTTCCCGAACGTAATATTAACATTTTCATCACGCATCATGCCTGAGAACTGCAAATGGTGTTTTAACATATAATCATACATTAAATTAGATTAATGTACACATACAAATAAATGTATACATGTACATACACATGTATTTATTACAAATTGTACACATGTATATGTAAAAATAATTTCAGACCCTAAGGTCACTAACACATACCGTTCCGGTGCCCTCTTCCTCATGAAAAATTAGGTCTTGTAGACCATTGCGACAATTTATTGCATATGTTCGGAGATCTTCAACATTCATGTTGTAAATCTCCTCATCTGTATGATAAACAAAATTGGCACGTGCATTTTCACATGCTCTTTGACGATTTAAACAAAGATTGACTCCACTCAATCCGCTATGAACATTGTCAATCCTAACATCCCTTGCTTCTCGACTTATTTGAGAAGTCGCATCCATCTCTGATCACAGAGTTTCGACTCGAAACGGTCGACTCACCAATGGCGGCTCAGGGCGAGGCAACTCCACATCTCGCTTAGCGCCCTTATGTTGCTATAATCGACCTCTTCCCGGGCCAAAAAATTCTGAAGGAAGGTCATTATAGTCAGGTTTCATACCCAAAAAAAATTCTGCATAAAACAATTGTGCAAAATAAACAGGAACCTCATCATTCCATGGAAGCCTTCCAAAGGCCGCAAGATGTCGATCATACAAAAAACTAGCTTTGTCTGGTTGCTTGAAATACTGCACCTTCAACATTTTTCTTTTTGGCCCTTCCTTATAATTAAAAATTGACTTAGCATCTGCTCTTGAAACTTTTTTTTTTATGTCCTTCCATTTATTGGGACCTATCACTGTTTCTTTTCTCTTTCTCATCGTTTCTACAAACGAATCAGTCGTTGGCCCCAAATTTCTATACACATTTAGCATTTCACCCAATGAATGTGTAACTATTTCAAGGCTTTGTCTACTCTCAGCAGGTAGAGACAAAGCCACGAGATCTCTTTGCAATTTTGCATGAAGGCTTTCACACCTTTGTAAGGTGCATTCCGCAATGTGGGTTTCCCATGGTATATCAGTAATCTCAGCCAGATAAGTTGTGCTGGGTTGATAGCCTTCTTCTTGAATGTAGCGCGCTGCCCTGCGTCTATTTTGACCACTGGCTCGAACATTTTCGGCCTCTGCATCAATATATATAAAATTTTGTATATTAGAAAAAACACGTGTAAAAAAATTTGTACAAATTTAATGAAAAAATATTGAAATTGATGGCAACCTTGATGTTTTTGGTTAACATCTTCTCCAACATGACCCTGCTGAGAACCAGCCCCAGAATGACGCTACTGAGAACCAGCCCCAGAATGACGCTGCTGAGAACCAACAGCGGTTGATTGACCTACAGGGGAATAAATATCGCCCCCTTCCCGCAACCTGCTACCACTCATACCTCGACTAGTTGAACCTTGGCCACACTCCATGGATGGAGTTGAAACCCTTCTCCTCTTACCTCCTAAAAATTAAAATATGAAACTTATTAACAACTAAATTAAATCACAATGTTAATAAAAAAATCAATTCCATATGTACACACATGTATGGAGATTTAAGATTATATTTAAATACCGTGAACATTCCCCGATCCCTGAACCTCCATATGGAATTCGATTGATCTTTGTTGTTCATCCTCCATGATATATATCTATTGGTTGAAATTTACACAAAATAGATTTCAAAAAATAAATTTGTAATTTAGTGTACACAAATTATGTAGAACACAACTTTCAAAGCAATAATTGATCATGTGTGAAACTAAATTTAATCGAAAAAGATATTATAAAAATGATAAGTTCACCAAATTGCGCTTTACATAGTGGGAACACACTTGGTATAAAATTTACTACTTATACACTTTAGTTTGTGGGAGAAATGACACATGTACATAGTTTACGTTAAAGTTGTTGTGTTTTACGGATATTAAAATGAAGAACTTCTATTTAGATCCATTCTAGAGATTGACTGTAGGGGAATTTACCAGATATGTCACCTTTCATAAAAGATGAGATCTAGAGGCTACCTGGCCCTTTACAGATTCTGCCTATAGAACTTGTAGAAGTAAACACTAGAGGCATTAACAATATCAAAGAACGTTTTCATGCTCAGACATGGGAATGTGTCTCTTTCCCTACGCAAAAAAATAGTTCAAGGTAGTTAATCTTCATAGACATGTCATCAAGGAAGTCAATGTGATCATCTCCAACTTACTTTTTATGAAATTAGGCTTGGAATCTCATTTTAGAGCTCAAATAAACCTCTAGTTTATTTTGGTTTAGACAAGATCTAGAATTTGAAAAGTGAATTCCCTCTTTCTTCCTCTTACATGTCCAATGATCAGAATTTGGTTTGAGGGAAAAGATTTTCCTAGAAATAAAAATTTTGCATTTTATAAATGTGTAAACATGAGTTTTTAAATAAATGAGGCAAAAAGTCAAAGGCCCATTGGACAAGGAAAATGATGTTGAAAATAAGATGCAATTGCTTTGCTCACAGATGGTTAGATTTCTTATCCAATTAAGGCCTTGCATGTATTTTGATGTTTCATGAATTTCTTTAAAAATTCAAAGTATGGTGCATGAATTTGATGCACCATTGATGACTCCATTAATGACCTTGCTGAGGAATTTGTGCACACAATATTGACTTTGAAGATGGTTTAGAAGATGTTGAAGAAGTTCTAGATTTTGGTGTTGTCACTGAATGTTTCTTTGTTGTTGGACTTGATCAAGACATGTAAATTAACTTTACGAGCAGATTGAAGACCTTGAAGAGGTTTTAGATTTTGTTGTTCTATGGGAAAAAAATCAATATGTAGTTCAATATTCACTTGGTTTTTATAATTGGATAGAAGAATGACTTAAAATGACCTTGTATGTCTTCTCATTTTAGATCTCAAATTTTTAGGAAGGATTTAAGTATCCACCTTTCAAGAATCACTAGAAGAGGTTGATAAAGAATATAGGAAGAAAAAACTAACCAATGGTGTACTAAATGGATTTCTTGGGAGGTAGATTGGCATATGGACTTTTGGTAGCTAGAACTTTTCCAAATAAGTGAATGTATTTTAAAACCAAACCTCTAGTTTATTTTGGTTTAGACAAGGTCTAGAATTTGAAAAGTGAATTCCCTCTTTCTTCCTCTTACATGTCCAATGATTAGAATTTGGATTGAGGGAAAAGATTTTCCTAGAAATAAAATTTTTTCATTTTATAAATGTGTAAACGAGTTTTTAAAATCTAATTAACTCATAAATTTCTCACAAAATACACTTAAAGCTTGACACATAAACCCCTTCCCCAACAAAACTAGTTTGTCCATATTCAAATCAAGTTCGTATCAAAGTACAATTTAGCTCATTTTAGTCAAGGTTAGTTAGAAGAATTAGCTATTGGTTTATGTCTTCAAATTCCTCTGAAAATGAATGTGTACGTGCTTTTGAGAGACATTAGAGGAATAAGGTCCAAATTTTTGATGAAAATGTGCTATGAAAGTAAATGGTTTTAAAGGCAAGCATGTACAAGGCATAGTTGAGTACAAGGCATAGTTGAGCCAAATTTTCTTCAAGAAGGGCCTAATTATTTGGGTCTTGGTTATGGAAAACATGGAAAATTCTCCAAAGCCAAGGAGGCACATGAAGCTGTTCCAAGAAGGAATTTTATTTCGTGTTCATTACCTCAAGCTTGTGAAGTTTGTGTTCATGATGAATGGAAAAGTTTGACACCCACTTTGCAAGAATATGTTAATAAACATGCAGCTAATGAGAATGTAAAAGAAGAGGATGTTTAAAGCTCTATCTAGTCATTGAATTCATTGCTAGTATTCAAAGGAGAGCCACTACCTCATCAAATTCACCTCCTCAAGAAGGAGGCAATGGTGAATGTTCAAGGTATAAATTTGCGTTTAATCAAATTTCTTTTTATTATGATAAAATGGTAAATATTCACATAAGATATATAAAAGAACTTGCACATGTTCCTTTTGTGGTTTGAATAATCATAATGTTTATAGATGTTGGAAGAAGATATCCATACACATTGAAACTTTCTAAATAAATGAGGCAAAAAGTCAAAGGCCCATTGTACAAGGAAAATGATGCTGAAAATAAGATGCAATTGTTTATTACTCATTGCCATAAGAAAGGTCACCTTGTGGACAAGTGTTGGACAAAGTCAAATCTTACACCTAGTTGGCTATCACGCTAGGTTAAATACTTGGCCACTAGGAGGTCTAGACAAGGTCTAGAATTTGAAAAGTTAATTCCCTCTTTCTCCCTCTTACATGTCCAATGATCAGAATTTGGATTGAGGGAAAAGATTTTCCTAGAATTAAAATTTTTTCATTTTATAAATGTGTAAACATGAGTTTTTAAAATCTAATTAACTCATAAATTTCTCACAAAATACACTTAAAGCTTGACACATAAACCCCTTCCCCAACAAAACTAGTTTGTCCATATTCAAATGAAGTTCGTATCAAAGTACAATTTAGCTCATTTTAGTCAAGGTTAGTTAGAAGAATTAGCTATTGGTTTCTGTCTTCAATTTCCTCTGAAAATGAATGTGTACGTGCTTTTGAGAGACATTAGAGGAATAAGGTCCAAATTTTTTATGAAAATGTGCTATGAAAGTAAAGGGTTTTAAAGGAAATCATGTACAAGGCATAGTTGAGTACAAGGCATAGTTGAGTACAAGGCATAGTTGAGCCAACTGTTCTTCAAGAAGGGCCTAATTATTTGGGTCTTGGATATGGAAAAAATGGAAAATTCTCCAAAGCCAAGGAGGCACATGAAGCTGTTCCAAGAAGGAATTTTATTTCGTGTTCATTACCTCAAGCTTGTGAAGTTTGTGTTCATGATGAATGGAAAAGTTTGACACCCACTTTGCAAGAAGATGTTAATAAACATGCAGCTAATGAGAATGTAAAAAAAGAGGATGTTTAAAGCTCTATCTAGTCATTGAATTGATTGCTAGTATTCAAAGGAGAGCCACTACCTCATCAAATTCACCTCCTCAAGAAGGAGGCAATGGTGAATGTTCAAGGTATAAATTTGTGTTTAATCAAATTGCTTTTGATTATGATAAACATGGTAAATATTCACATAAGATATATAAAAGAACTTGCACATGTTACTTTTGTGGTTTGAATAATCATAATGTTTATAGATGTTGGAAGAAGATATCCATACACATTGAAACTTTCTAAATAAATGAGGCAAAAAGTCAAAGGCCCATTGGACAAGGAAAATGATGCTGAAAATAAGTTGCAATTGTTTATTACTCATTTCCATAAGAAAGGTCACCTTGTAGAATATTTTGCTACATACAACACTGAACATTTTTAAAACATAAACTAACTTCTAGAAAACAATGATATTAAATTAGATTTAATTGTTTGTGCAATTGAATTGATGTGCATAGAAAAACTGGGAATAGATATCTTTGATACATACAACACACAAATGCAAAATCTTAAAAGATAAATCAATCTTGCAAACAGAAGGGTATTTAACTAGACAAAAATGTCCATATAGATTCAGCCAGAAACCCTGACCTAGTCAAAGAAAACATGAACCAATGGTTTATTTCAGCTCTACATCAACGTTGAAAGATCGAACTATTATGATGTGTTACAAATCAGCCTACATGGCAAAGTGTTGGTCTGCCTAAAAGGAAGTAATTCTATCTATATTTATATACCTTGTCTATGGCTCTTTTAATAAGGAATAACTCGGCAATCTTTTAAAACAGTTTACAGATTCTTGTAAGATTCAGTACGAATATGTTGATGGGCTTTCAGTGTGAAGTTTAAAGAGTTTGAAAATAGTGCCGATCTATTGTTCGGTCATCTTTGAATCAGATTGCGGATAGTATAGTATGAAGCAGATTGCATATAGTGTGAAGCAAATTGCGGATAGTCTAAGGAAGATTAGAAATGTCTGAAACAAATCTATGGATATATGTTGCAGGATGCAGCACCAACTAATGTTGTTGATAAGACTGTTAAAATAGAGACATACCACGAACCCAAGGGTTTATCTGACCCTTTTGTGTCAAAGGTTAATGTTGTGGATAAGACTGTTAAAATAGAGATAGAGAACAAACCCAAGGGTTTATCTGACCTTGTTGTGTCAAAGGTTGATCAAAATAAGAAGAAAAAACAAGGTAGCAAGGAAGCAAACAATGAAGATGGCAGTGGCAAATATAAGTTTGCCGGCTTGATTTTTATGTGTAATTTTCAAACAAAGCAAGAGTGTTTCCGATACAAAGTGTTTGGGTTGCCACCAACCAAAAAGGAGCTTGTAGAAAAGGTGAAGCCCGGAATGAAGCTCTTCTTGTATGATTTTAACCTTAGACAAATATATGGTATCTACAAGACAACGTCTACCAGAGGAATGAATGTGTAACCAAATGCTTTCCGAAGTTGTAAAAGGCCACTCCCAACACAAGTAATATTTTTATACATGAAAGGGGTGCATCAAGCTTGTGAAGTTTGTATTCATGTTGAATGGAAAAGTTTGACACCCACTTTGCAAGAAGATGTTAATAATCATGCAACTAATGAGAATGTAAAAGAAGAGGATGTTGAAAGCTCTAGAGTCATTGAATTCATTGCTAGTATTTAGAGGAGAGCCACTACCTCATCAAATTCACCTCCTAAAGAAGGCGACAATGATGAATGTTCAAGGTATAAATTTTCCTCTAATCAAATTGCTTTTGATTATGATAAATATGGTAAATATTCACATAAGATTTGGAAAAGAACTTGCATGTTCCTTTTGTGGTTTGAATAATCATAATGTTTATAGATGTTGGACAAGTGTTGGACTTTGTATCCAACAAGTCATCCACAACATTTGAAGAAGGTGGAATGAGATAATGACAAGAATGGAAAAGAGGATTTCATAATCGATGAGGGTCAATATGATTCACATGATGAAGTGCAACTAAAAGAAGCGCCATTGAAATGGTTTGCTAACAGATGGTTAGATTTCTTATCCAATTAAGGCCTAGCATGTATTTTGATGTTTCATGAATTTCTTTGCAAATTCAAAGTATGGTGCATGTTTCATGAAGCAAGATGTTGAAAGTAGAGTTATGTTGACACACTTAAATGCAACAAATATGGAAATTTGTACATGAGCTATTATTTGACTTGAGAGTCAGCTGTTTGAAGAGGCATGTTTTGTCGACTTGTGTTTGGTTGATGGTTTTGTACACCAATATGTAAGAGTACATGGAGATATTCACATGATGTGAATTTTTTTTTCTTTGAAGGAGAAAAATGATATGTCAGCGAGCTATGTTTCTTGCATGATGTGTTTTCAGTTTGATGGTTTTGCTTATGACAAGACGTCACAAGATTTTGGGAAGCTCCACTCTTGAGCGAGAGCCTCATGATTACAACCTAATCGTGAGACTCAAATGGGAGTGCATCCTTATTTTGAAAACAAATAGGATTCTAAGCTACCTAGGACTCAAACCATCATTTTTAAGTTTGAAATATCATGGTGTATTGTTTCAATGCCTGAATCCACAACCCTAACATAAATTGTTTTATTCTTTTTTTGCAAGATTTAGTTGGTTATATTAAAAGTCAGTTGAATTTAAAATTCTTGGCTTAGTGGCATGAACCAAACATATTGTACATATTAAATGAGGAATTTTTCTCTCCCAATCATTTCTAAATCACCCATATCACTAAGAAAACATGTTTTAAAAGAACATACTTTGGTATGGGAAAGACCTTAGGTTTCAAATATTATAAGATTGGATAATATTATAAGATTGGTAATTATAACTATGTTTTTCCACAGAGGAAAATTATATGTCACATTTTATACTAACGTTCTAAATATTTTTTTGAAGTTTGGATTACTGTTATTCTTTTATATAATTTAACATTAGATATAAGTTTAAATTGAAAGCTACTTAGATGAAATATAGCTTAGATATGGAATTTGCAAATTATTATCTATTTATTAAACTAAAGGACATAATTATTACACATGTTTAATTTACATTCAAATGCTTCTTTTATTTATCTCCTATAGCTTAATGTAGTGCTAGATATATAATTTAGGTTGAAGGCCCATGAGATAAATGACTTCTATGTTTTTCCATTGTCTTGCTATGGGCATCTGACATTATGAACTTACTTTCAGCATGTAAATCACAGATTCTTGAGGCTGGCAGGAACTCTTATTGCAGAGCTAACACACAGGTAAATATGGGGTTTGTTTGAGCATTATGCTATAGAAAAAGTTTTCTGCTATGTTTCACATGATGCTACTTCCATGCTAATGTTTCGATGATTTACTTTCAGCATGTAAATCACAGATTATTGAGGCTGGAAGAAACTCTTATTGCAGAGCTAACACACAGGTAAATATAAGGTTTGTTTGAGCATTATGCTATAGAAAAAGTTTTCTGCTATGTTTCACATGATGCTACTTCCATGCTAATGTTTCGATGATTTACTTTCAGCATGTAAACCATAGATTCTTGAGGCTAGAATGAACTCTTATTGTAGAGCTAACACACAGGTAAATATGGGGTTTGTTTGAGAATTATGCTATAGAAAACATTTTCTGCTATGTTTCACATGATATGTGTTTCCTTCTTGAAAATGGTTAGGCCAACCATTGTCTACCCTTTTTCTCTACTTCGTCTAATCAATTGAACTATATTTAATTGTTTATTAGGCTAATACATAGACTCCATCACCAGATATCCACATGTCAGGGGTTATGCTTTTCCATTGTCTTGCTATGGGCATCCGACATTATGAACTTACTTTCAGCATGTAAATCACAGATTCTTGAGGCTAGCAGAGAGCTAACACACAGGTAAATATGGGGTTTTTTTTAGCATTATTCTATAGAAAACGTTTTCTGCTATGTTTCACATGATGCTACTTCCATGCTAATGTTTCGAGCCTTGTATGAAACTTCATAGTTTTCAAAGAAGAGGATTCAATTCTGCAAGAAGTTTAACGTTAAACCCCATGCACCAGAGTGGTACTTTATTTAGAATATAGACTATCTCAACAACAAACTGAAACCTTCATTTATTACAAAAACAAACAACAATGAAGGTTTGTTTGGACTAAATTGAAGTTGTTGCTTTAAAAAATATACAAAACCACTCTTTATCTTTGATTTACAGAGAGAGTATAAATAATTCAAGGTTTGTATTAATGCTTTGGTAGCTACAGCAAAAAATCTTCCAAATGAAGGATTGAAAACACAAAATGGAACTCCTTGCCCTAGAAACAGACCATCCAGGAATGATTCAGGTTTGTACTTTCCTGTTTTTCCCAACAAACTTTCATTGAGAGAATTTTTACATTAAAAAAAAAAAATTAATACGTAGTTTTGAAAATAGGAAAGACATGGCAATACATACGCAGTTCCCTCAGAGCTTTGATGGTATTGATCCACATGAATAAAGACATGGCAATACATTCACAAGTAAGCTAAAATTTCTATTACACTATTTTATCTTTTAGCTAACCAATTTTTGTTCGTTTACTGATCGAGTGGATCAAAAATTTTAGAAATTCATACCTGACGCAGCAGTCGACGAGCGCGGACGGCGGGAGCACCAGGGCAGATGGCGGGAGCACCAGGACAGCCGGTAGCAACAACAGAGAGACAACACTCACAAATAATGAAAGGCGCGCGAAATGAAAACGGTAAACCATAAAATTGCACGGGCGATTTATTTATAGAAAATAGTTCAGTTGAACTATTTTAAAATAAAAAGTTCGGCCGAACTCATAGTTCGGCCGAACTTTTGCTGCCGGTTTTCCAATCTCCGAAAAAAATTATATTTTCCTGCGCCGTCAGTGTACCGTCAATCTAAACGGAAACACGAGTTCGGACGAACTCTATAAGAAAGTTTGGCCAAACTATTAGAGAGTTCGGTCGAACTTTGTAAAATGTTCGGCTGAAATATTGTTGAAAAAAAATTTCGCACCCCGAATCTCACAAAAGTGTAACCCAGCTTCATGTTTCCACCCTGAACTTAGATTAGATTTTTCTAAATTGTATAAATTATTAAGCCTTAAAGGCATTGAAATCAAAGAGAGAGAGTGAGTAGAGAATTAGAGTAGAAACAAGGATTTTGCTTGTAAGCCTGTGGGCAATTGTAAAGGGCCATAGATCTCGAATATCTGGCCAAAACAAGATTTTGTAAGTAATTTTGTTTTGTTTATATGGAGGTATCATTTCAGATTATATATATTGGTTGATTAAGAAATTGCATGTTAGATTCTGTAATTGAGGGTTGAATTATGCGCATATGAATTGGATGAATTTATGCTTTCAAACATATTTGAACTTACAATTCTCTGCGTACAGTTGGAATGAGTTTTGAGTGAAGGGATTTTAAGTCTTTTAAAATTCCATTTGCTATTAGTATAAATCTATGGCAAGATTCGAATTGTTGACATTGGATGGAGACTCGATTTTATAAATCACTGTCAATTTTTATATTACAGACCCAATCCAGAATCATTGGGTTGAATTTTGAATGCTCTATTATCATATGTAATGGTTTCAATAGGCATTAACGAAATTCGGTCTTTCGATGAAGAAACACAGGTTGGCATTAGTTTAGTGAATATACATTGATCTGTTGATGAATCAATATCTATGAAATCGATTCACAACAGTCCAGACAAAGGAGACAGGATTTAAAGGTTCGATTTTTGTATATAAGATATCCTACAATGAATTGACATTTGAAATTGCAGAGAAGGGACACAATTCAACTTATTTTAAGTGAGCCTGGCAAGATCGTTGAAGATAGAGTTTGAACGTGTTTTACATCCTAGGTAAAGGATGAATGATGTAGGAAATAGTCTGAAATTAAATTCAGAACTGACATAAAACAATGTTGTTGAAATCCCACATAAAAAATCGTGGATCGTAGACTGGAATGGAGTGTGATATATTAAGCAGTTTAACTCTGTTACTGTATGGATATCAGATTTGGGTCGATCGAGTCACAGCCGATGGAACGTGATCGATGTGGAAGACTGTTGGGTTGCCGAGGTTTGAATCATAAAAGGATTAAGTATTGAATTCACGCTTGGATGGAACCTGCGATACTGAATATGCCGAAGGGTTGAAACTATTCTATCCACTGTGTGATAGGTGAGGAGATATATAGAAAATCGAACTCAAAAAGTGATAGTTCCTTTGCAGACCAGAAAGGGCGTAGTTGTTCGAAGAATGGGGATGTGAATTCCGATGTCAAGTTACAATTTCAGAGTTGGAATGGTATGGACGCAGAATCTAATTAATATTTGGTTTTAGAGTCGAATTAGAGGTTTGTTGGAACCTAGCTCCAATGCGTTCAGAAATTGGGGTTTTCTTGAAATGCAATATTTTCCGGATTGCTACAGTTTGAGCACAATTAATATCCATCATTAAATGGACAGGTATGCAATGTGACATTTGATTTCTAGTTAAAAATCGAAGCTTGATATGGATTGCATTTCCATGATCTTGGTAAGTTGAACAATAGAGAGCGCATCTATATTTGAGACAAATGTTCCATGAACATGAAAAGAGGTCATATTGGGTATTGATATATGGTTTTTGATCATAAGCATAGCAACAAAAACATAAGCTTCACATGTGAGTTGAGTGGTTTAATATGTGGTTTTAACTTCAAATTTGGGGTTTTAAGACCTTGATGAAAAGATAAGGAACTTCAATTGAAGATCAGTTTGAAATAGCTTCCGCAAGTGATATTTTAAGTTGGGTGTTTAAAATTAAACAGAAATTTAAAAAAAGATTCCACATTGTTATTGTGAGTTTGCCCAGATGGGGAATTTTATTGGAATAAAAATGTGAAGTGAATTTTATGTGCACATTGAGAGTAAGATTCTGGGTGTGGTAGGGTTCGCCCTGCATCACTTTTCCCAGATCCTTCAATTACAACACACTTGAAGCACATCTACATCCAACAGCCACTCTGGAGGTGCCTCTCCTTTCAAGGTGCAAGTCAACTTTTACATTCCTTTATTTGAAAGGAAAAACAATGGAAGGACAAGGAAAGTAAAGGAAGGGAAGGATCAAGTGGCTTCAATGGGAATACTTAAAGGTAACAAGTTGCATGTATAATTTCAAAGCTAGTTTTTACATGCATGATATGTGCATATTGGTATTTGGTTCTTTTTTTGTCATTGGCATATGCCTTTTCTAGTTTCAATAGTGGATTGTGTCCTAGCCTTGACACTTTTGGATAGCCATGGTGTGATGGAATTATTCCATGTTTGAGCTTTTCATTGTGAGAAGATTTTGGATCTGGGTGAGGTGGTATCAAGAAGGTTCCAAAATTCCTAAGAATCCTTGAATCGTTAATGGTAGGATACACGGTAAATCCCAAGGCTAGAGAAATGTAAGTTCCTCAAGGTATTGGTCAAGAAATTTTGGGGCATCCAAGCTTGGTTTGGTCTTTTTATCTTGGCATTGGTTCAGGTGAGATCATGGTATGGTGAGGATGGAGGTTTTTTAACCGATGGATTTCGTTGGTTGTGTTTGGAATGGTTTATCCCTTGAGATCCCACATTCACGCTTGGAATATGGAACAAGAGTGATTAGTTGAAAGAAAAAATTGATTAATCCAATCTATGGTTTGGTGCAGCGTGGAAGTCCCGAACCTAGTCAATTTTTCCTATGTTTAATAAATGCTAAGTTTCCCTTGATTTTGATAAGAAAATTTAGTCGTTACTATGTGGATTTAATTATTGTTCTCTTATTGTTATTTATCTGGTTATACATTGGTTATAATCGTGGTTATATGGCAATTCTTAGTCATGGCCATTTTCATGTTTTTAATTGTAACTAAATGAATAATGAATGCAAGAACAAATTGGTGTTTTGACAACTAATGTGAGAAGGTAGTGATCCTTCTTCTTAAAACATAGGTAATTTTTCAATGCCTTATGATCATACTTGCATTCTTGACCTGCAGGTTGCATATTGACCCAGTGTTTGACATAATGTCAGTCCTCGTCTGGGATTGTAAGGTAAAGTATTGGTTTCAGTTTTTGGTCTCCAAGAATTGTTTCTATGTCATTTATCTTCTCCGGATGTTTCATTAATTTATAGGTAGAGATCTGCATTTTGGCCCTGAAAAATTGGCACAAAATTCATGATCGATGATATAGAACTGAGTATAAAATTCCATAGTCGCATGGAGGAAATACTATGGGAGCGACTAAGGATCCATATTTGCATGGAGAGCTTGGAAAGGGAGAGGCTAGGGCTCTAGGTCACAAACTAAGTGAGTTGGCTCAAGGGTTGGACACTTGGAGGGGTTGGGTTACTCTTGGAGGTCCTCTGTCACCTAAGCGAAGTCAATAAGGTCTTCATTTATTAACTCCATTTCCTTCAGGTCACCTAGGAGGTGGAGTTTTGTCTTAGTATTCCGTCATCTCATGTTTATAGTGGGTAAGATGGTGAAAGTGTGTAGATATGAGATGATGCATTGTTACAGATAGCTAGTTTTATATGCACTACAATTTCTGGATTTATGGCCAAGAGGACTCTATGAAAAACACTATTAGTTTTTTTTACATGATTACAAAATTTTATAAATGTTGTTAAGCATGATCATGGGTTAGAGATGCTTTATGTTTTTTGTTCTTATCTTAGTTATTTTTAAAGCAATGTTTATATTTAGACTAAAATAATTTTATTTTGCCATTGGTTTGACATCCCTAGTGGTATATCATGGAAATAGAAGGTGTTACATGGATGTACATTGTGGCTTTTGTTAATATAAGGAAATTACACTAGCATTAGAAGCACATAATATTTCATAAGTTTATATTAACATGTGTTTCGATGACATATTATACATGATCTCTTACAAGGGAGCACATGTTCGTAACCATTAAGCCCACTCAAGATTTATAATTTTCTTTGGAACTCTTTTCTATATCATAATGGGACTAGCCATAAGATCAAATCAAGGTCTAGGAAGACCTAAATATTTATTAGTATTGATATATACTAGTCACTAAAAAATTGGGCGTTAATATTCATAAGTGGGCTATTTTTCATACATTCTTCCATTTTTTCTAAAAATGATTCACCCAAATTTTATACTATCATTTTTCTCACCTTAAAATCCATTTGAAATTTTAATATTTTGCAAAAATATGCAAAATATTTTAAATTTGAATAATTTCACAAAATATCATCAATCATTTTACAACTTCCATATCAAGACTACTAAGATTATTTTAATCCTTCAATTTTTTTGTGATATTCTCTCTATATAATTATATAAACTTCAAAGACAAAAACAATTATTCATATCCTATTTAAAAATGCAATCAAAATGCTTTAATTATAATAAATCTTTTAGTTTAAATTTTAAAATATACATAGAGTTGAAATTGAAGTGTTTCAATCAACGTGGAAATTGAAATATTATATTGGTGGATAACCTTGAAATATCTTTTCTTTTATTAATATTTAAAAATATATATATTAGTTTTATATCTACACGTCTTCTTCATATTAAAATTTGATATCTCCACTTTGTTCATGTAAGACGGTTTTTTTTTTCATTCTATTACCTTATATTTATATATATAATTAATTAATATTGAAATATTTTACTCACATTGAATTGTTGTTTATTTCATAATTTTTTTTAATGCTAGATATGAATTCCATGTTAAGTATTAGAGGAATTACACATTCTAGGATGTCAAAAACGTTTAATAGGTGGAATAATTTTTTTTTATCGTATAATATTTGAATATCAAAAACACCTATGCAGACTATGTTTGTTTTGTTTTCATTTAATTTTATTTTATTTTCTTTATAATTTTTATTAATTTATTTAAATGACCAATAAATAAATTATGTAGCCACATTTATATAAAATTTAATATAATTTTTAAATTTTATATACCAACGCCAAGTTGACCATAAGAATAATTAAACATCTCCCTTACACTAAGTAATAAAATATTTTCTAAATTATATAAATAATAAAAAGAACTATAGGAAAGAGAATGAAAGAGGAAATAAATGTTACAATATAAAAATTAGAAAAAGCATGAAAGAAACAAAATTCTTTAAAAACTTAAAGAACATTTCAATAAGATATGTGTTATATTAAAAAGCTTAAAATTATATTACATGCACCATATTTATCATGGATCAAATCTTTTGAGGTGGAAATTTGGTATGTAATGTGAAATTTGGAGACACGGTTCCTGTGAACACCTTCTAGATCTAGGGTGAAGATGAATCTACACTATTTTTTCAGTACACCAATAGGCATGTCTATTTAGAATAAGATTTTATAAGTTTAATTCAATTATAAATAATTATTAGATGGATAATAGCAACTTAAACACGAGAGGATATTGATGAAATATTCTTAGTAGCATTTAAATACTCATGTCTAGAGGAGTATAATATGGTTTCCATTCATTTTCATGTTTATCAAAGGAATTTCAAGACCATAGTTAAGGAATTGTTCCCATCTTACAATTACAATGGCATTTCTTATGATAGAAACAAATGCAATTTCCTCCCTTTTTCTGTTTTTATTTCAATTAAAAGTACATTACATTGTTTATTTGTGTTTTCAATCTTGTAAACATAAATATGGTGAGTGTGACTAAAGATAGGAACAAAAAGGTCATTAATCATCTATATAAGGTGTTGGGGATATGAGATTCAAATATGGTGTAGAGGATTTTATGGGCCATTAGTTGCAATGTTGTCCCCTTACTAGCATTTTATTTATCCACAAAATAGTCTCTCCACACTTACACATTTTTCCTTCCTACCCAATTCCATAATTGCAGTTAGTCACAACCTCATTGTGGCGAAATGTAATGAGTACAAATTAATGTTAATGAGTAGAAATTGATGTATTGGCTTTATGTTTAGACTCTAACGAATGTAGGTTGCATAGTCACTCACCTTAGAGAGTACCTCGACACTTTCCTTATCCTAATGGATTTCAATTGAACTACCATCATCTTCTTCTCCCACATTGGGAGGGAAAGGGTACGGATAGAGGTAAATACCTAGCCCAAATCTCCACAAAATACTCCCATAACTTCTTCAATGATGATGAAAATAACAATAATGAGGTCTAAGATCTGTGTTTCAATGATTCTCAGAGACAATATTGTACACTTTGTTATATGAATGACGAATTATCTATTATGTTTGTTATATGCATGATGAATTATCTATTACGTTGGTGCAACTATTACGATTCTGTTTCTCTTCATTTTTATGTATTTAATATCAATTGCTGCAGAAAATATAGTCTAAAAATGCTTTATAAAATTATCGCTCGGATGGTTTCCCATAATTTCAGGAAGAGTGGTTATAAACTTTTTGAGGTTACGGTAAACATAATAAGACAAGTCTAGTTAAGCTTACATTAATCCAACACAAACACTATTGTGTGCTAATATTCCACAAATGAAGTGTTGATGTCCACCATTTTAAAGTGCACTTTGCACTTTCGTAGTAAATGGTATGGATTTCTTACCATAGAGATGACATTTCCCTTTGATTTTGTCACTAATATCAAGAAAAGTTTATTCCATAAGTTAATTGAATTGAATGTATCCATAAATATATTTCATATAACCAATTTTATCTAAAGTATGTGACTTGGCTTTGAAGAATGAACTTACAACCATAAAAACCCTCACCAACAATTTTTTCCGTTAATTGAATTGATGTGTGACATTTACAATTCATTTAAACTAGTACTCAACATGAAAGGGATTACCAACCTTATTCATTTTGAACAACATACCCGTAAAAATTTCGAATTATAAGAAATCTTTTACTCTCAAGCTATTTATATAAGATATGCATATTTGGCAATGAAATATTCTAATTCTAATTTACTATATATATATATATATATATACTATACTTAACACACATTTATCAATCGAAACATATATATATCTTTATATAAATATATAAATTAATATTGAAATATTTTCAAAAGTTCATAGTTGAAATGAAAAATACTAAAAATTATTTTTCATAATTTTCATTTTTATTTTTCCAAACAATATGTAAACTTTTTAGCTAAACTAACATTATTTAAATTTTTATTAACTTGGCATTTTAGTTAAACACAATATCTTAACTAGTTGTTTTGAGTGTCACTCTTTGAAGGTTTTTAAGTGGATCTTTGGGTTTTTCAGTGGATTTTTTCTGTAGGATTTTCCCTGGATTTTTCTGGTCTAATTTCTCTAAAATCGTGCACTAATTCATTGAAAAGAAAAGTTTGATAGGTAACCTTCTACAGTCGAGATACCCTAGAGATTTTTTTGGAGTGGTGAATCCATATATAGAATAACAACACTTTAAATAACAGAAATCAAGATTTCACCTCAAAAAATTGCACTAGAAACAACTTCATATCCTAACCTAATACATAGTACCTTACCTTTCCTCTCAATATGATTTGATACAACATTGATTAAATTGAGAACCTTTATCTTTAGACTTTATGTCACTCCGTTATAAAGAACAATATGATTTGATACAACATTGATTTAATTGAGAACCTTTATCTTTAGACTTTATGTCACTCCGTTATAAAGAACCTTGTGATCTTCATGACTTCATTGGGTAATAGACATGCAACTTTTATAGGTTGACTGATCCTGATTAAGACTGTTAGGGTTTGGGCATTCGGGTGTGCTATAGATGTCAGTGAACGTGCCCAGTGATCCGCAAGAATCAAAATACTCAGTTCTCGACAACACCAAGTTCCTAGGCATTTGTCGCATTTGTCGCTAGTTCGTACGGCACTTCATTGCCCCCACACGGCTTTGTGGAAATCCTAGTTGGCGTTACGCATAGCAATTAATTAACGAACGTTAATCTAATTTAAACGAAAGGAATCTTTCAATCCATGCGACGATTCATGACACATATTGGATGACGTTTGAGATATGTAGAGTCAATGTTGCATGTGCATAACCTAAACTAATATATCCTATAATAGTGAAATGAGCTGTCCACCATTAACATCATTTATCGAAAAACTTGAAAGAAATTTTAATATAACGAAAGATAGAGTAATGGTTAACCATTTGTTATGTTACCCATCAAATTGTCATAGTTTTCTTTTTAAAATAGACAGAGCGGTGTGTCCACCGACCCATTCGAGATATTGAAACGAATAATTTGTATAGACTAAACCGCAGATAGCAAATTCGAAGAGTTATTTTGATACCAAAAAAATCGGAATTTTATAAAATTCATTAGTGTAACAAATTTGAATATATATATATATATATATATATATATATATATATATATATATATATACAATTTTTTATAAATAAAATTTACTATTTTCTGTCATACTTTCATATGAACTGGAAATCTCTAATATTTTAATACTCTCTCCAATATTCCCCGTATCCCGTATCTTAATAGGGAATTCATTGTTTTTAACAACTACTATTTTTTTTAGCCTAATGCTTTTTTTTTTAGAACTTTGTTAATGGATCTGAAATAATCAAATTGATACATTGAAGTTGTTAATTATAGACTCAACTACAGTATTCAGAAAATCGCAAATCTATTTATCAATGTCAATCTGAAGGGTTAATTTTATTTGACTTTTTTTAAGTATTGAAAAGTTTAAAAATATTATTTTTTTTATATTGAAATGAAAAATAATTATAAATTTGGTTTTTATTTAAAGTATTATACTTTTTATTGATTGAAATTGTGTTAATATAAAATGAATATTTTAATTTACAAACATAATTTGGTTCATTCACATTACATTTTATATAACAATTATGTAGAGAAAGTTTAATAAGATCATTTAGCTATATTTTTTATATATTCATAAAGAAGGAATTCAATTGGACCATTTACTTACAATATATATATGAATCATATAAAGGATATTCACTAGGATCATTTGCTTCATTTTTAACATATAAATAAATTGTTTTACAGTGAATCTGTTATTTTTCTTATGAATTTCTCAAAGAATTTTCATGAGTTTTTTAAATGCAATATAAATCTATTATTATTTTATGCATATCATTGTAATATGCAATAAAGAAAAAAAAATGAAATCTATATAAAACTTCTAACAACACAATTTTCCATAAATTAAATATAACTTACAAAAGTTTTTTCCATAATAATTATAAACCTAATGATTAGTGTACATGTGCATTATGATCCAAGACACCATATTCAAAACAACATATAGTTGAAGTATTTTTGTAAACAAAAATGAATGAATATTACTCATTGAACATTAAAGTTATACTTTGGGACCATACATACATTGAGTCAATTTTGTTCCCTAGTGCCTATTGCTGAGTCTTCATAATAATCATAAATGCATTCAAACAAGACAAGTAAATGCAATTAAGTAAGGTTGGCAATAAAAATGGAGGAAGTAAGAAAATATGTAGGTGGAGTAATAGAGGATTGGTAGGTATCATTTGTAAATGAGTGATTTGATTGAAATTGGTGTTGATTTCAATTGGAATTATTTCTCCTATAAGAGCAGCAAAATAATTCACCAAAACCAAAGCTTATAATCTTCAATATCCATTTCTAAAATGTTGTTTCAATAAATATGTGATATATAGTTGCAATAGTTCCAAAACAATAAAATTTTAATTCGTAAAAATGATTACAATTTTTTTTTTTTAAACTATTATGACATGAAAAAAAGGCTATATTTCTTTTATATAACTGTTATAATGTATTAAAAAATGATTAATTTAAAAAAAAAATTAATAACAGTAAAATGAAAAAATCAATTATTTTTCAGTTGAAAAATTATAAATAATTCAATTTGATAATTAAAAATAAATAAAAAAATCTTGTGCATGAAAAGTGGTAAACTACCAAATTAATCAACTACAATAAGATCTTCAAATTTAAACCCTTATAGATGAGTTCATTTTTTAGACAAATTGTTGGGTACCTTAGCAATCAAAAAACAACACCTATATATATATATATATATATATATATATATATATATATATATATATATATATATAGATATAGATATATATATATTAAAATAATTTTGTGAAATTTGTCTCCATATTGAAATGGTGAACAAGAATAAGAAATTAATGCATTAACATATTTATATTTTTTTATCTACATTAATAAGGGTAATTATTGGTTGAGTCTAAGTTTGAAAATGTTGAAGATTTGGAAATTTATAAAAAAATTCTCTTCCAAAACAACTCAATTATAAAGAAACTGGATTCTATCAATTGTCTCCTTCTCTCTCTCCCTCCCTCCCTCCTAGACAACTTGTTGGATACCATTGCAATGGAAAAACAAAACCAATAAATATATATATATATAATATTAAAATACTTTTGTGATATTTCTCCCCATATTGAAATGATCAACCAGACAAAGACATTAAGGCATTAACATATTTATCTGCTTTGTATTTACATTAATAAGAGTAATTGTTAATTGAGTCTAAGTTTGGAAAAAATGAATATTTCAAAATTTACAAAAAAAAAAAAAATACCTTCTAAAACAACTCAAATATAAAGAAACTCGATTCTATCATTCATCTCTCTCTCTCTCTCTCTCTCTCACACACACACACACACACACACACACACACAAGGTGTTGGGTACCATTATAATGGAAAAACAACACCAACAAATATATACATAATATTATAATACTCACTCTCACTCTCTCTCTCTCTCTCTCTCTCTCTCACTCTCTCTCTCTCTCTCTCTCTCTCTCTCACACACACACAAGGTGTTGGGTACCATTATAATGGAAAAACAACACCAACAAATATATACATAATATTAAAATACTCACTCTCACTCTCTCTCTCTCTCTCTCTCTAAAGGTGTTGGGTACCATTATAATGGAAAAACAACACCAACAAATATATACATAATATTAAAATACTTTTGTGAAATTTCAATCGTGCCTATATTGAAATGGTAAACCAAACTATGACATTAAGGCATAAACATATTTATCTGTTTTTTATTTTTTATTTACATTAATAAGGATAATCATTGGTTGTCATATTAAACTGGATTCTATCATTCATCTCTCTCTCTCTCTCTCTCTCATTCTCTCTCATTCTCTCTCTCTCTCTCTCTCAAGGTGTACATAATATTAAAATACTTTTGTGAAATTTCATTCTCTCTCTCTCTCTCATTCTCTCTCTCTCTCTCTCAAGGTGTACATAATATTAAAATACTTTTGTGAAATTTCATTCTCTCTCTCTCTCTCTCTCAAGGTGTACATAATATTAAAATACTTTTGTGAAATTTCATTCTCTCTCTCTCTAGGTGTACATAATATTAAAATACTTTTGTGAAATTTCAATCGTGCCTAAATGGTAAACCAAACTATGACATTAAGGCATAAACATATTTATCTGTTTTTTATTTTTTATTTACATTAATAAAGATAATCATTGGTTGTCATATTAAAATGCTTTTGTGAAATTTCTGTCATGCCCATACTGAAATAGTGAACCAGACTAAGACATTAACACATTTATCTGTTTTTTATTTATTTTTATTTATATTAGTAAAGGTAACCATTGTTTGAGTCTAGGTTTGAAAAAATTGAATATCTCTAAATTACT
This sequence comes from Pinus albicaulis, assembly GCA_034641835.2. NCBI lineage: Eukaryota > Viridiplantae > Streptophyta > Pinopsida > Pinales > Pinaceae > Pinus > Pinus albicaulis. Next base: position 1,096,016,220 of record CM076583.1, read on the forward strand.
TCTTCATTTTTAACAAAAACAAAAACAAAACAACAACATCTTCCGTTTTTCTTTTCTTTTTCTAAAACAAAACAACACTATCTTCCAAAACAAAAGCATAAAGAAACTGGATTCCCTCCCATCCATCCATCTCAAGTCTCCAAATACTATTCAACTGAACGCGTATGATATCGAAATCTCAGCTACCAAGATCTCATAGAACGAAGGAGATTTACCAGATCAGATATAAGGAAAGAAACGTCTTACGGACAGACCAATAACTTCGGCCTTTTACTCGTGAAAAGCTTATTTTATTTTATATATTGTCAACCTGAACTTATTGTTAAAGAATAATGATTTGTCGGGCATTTTCACATGGGGTGGGCGTGTAGGTTGCTGAGAGGGACGTGAACAGGGAATCCGAGAAACGTAGGGGCGTGAAGGGTGGAGGGGAACATACAAGCCCGACACATCCTATTGAATTGAAATAGTCACAGTGAATTCCGTTTCAACTCCAAAGATTCCCTATCATTCCCTATTTTGTGTTTTGGGGGAAGCATTCGCTATCATTCCCTATTTTGGGTTTAGGGGAAGCATTCCCTATCTGAACTTTCTTAGAACTGGTGCAATATAACCGGCCAAGAATTTGTAAGCAGGATCATTGGTATTGTAAGAAAAATCATTGGATAGAGCTCTTTGGTGGCCATGGATGGGAGTAATTTTATACTTATGAGACCCAAAACTATGGAAAGCTATGATATATTCAAGCTCTTTGGCTTTGAACAATCCAGATCCATTGAGAACTCGGAGACTATGGAAGAATTTAACGAGGATGATATCTGGGGCGGCGCTCTTGATGCAGAGACCAAGCAGGACGGATTTCAGGAGAATGCGTGTAACGGTTTGGAAGAAGAGAATATAGTGGGAAAGCAAGGGATAAGGCAGATTCCTAAATCTCATGAAGGGAATAATAAGTGGAGAAAGAAGTGTTCTTCTGCTCCTGTGAATATCCCTCACTTGTGTGAGATCATATGGGAAGAGAGGAAGGAGATTGGCAACTTCTGGAAGAAAACGCATGGAACGATACATGATAATGGTAACAATAGCGATGATGGCAATGGAGAATTTGATATGAACATGATACCACCCCATGAGTTCACCGCAATGCAGCTTGGCCGGAACGAATTAATAACTTCATTGTCAGAATTTGAAGGCGTAGGGAAGACTCTTAAATTCAGAGATGCGATCTGGACGCTCACAGGTTTTATTGCTTGAAAAATCTTCCTTTTTAGTTGACTCTGGACAATCTGTCCGTTTCTTTCTCCTTCTTGTGGAAGTTGAGCTGTAATGTAGGAAGGGAAACTGTAAATCGAATTTGATTTTACTGATGCGTAGGGTTTTCCTTTCTGATCAACTCAAAAGTATAGTGTTTGACAATAGTTTAAACCCAAAAAAACTACTACATAAAAAGAAATGTTGGCACAATGTCGAGAAATCTAAAGGGATGGTAGTTTATGTTGGCACAATGTCGAGAAATCAGAAGGGATGGTAGTTTTTATGTTAAAAATCAGAATAGTAGAAAGTTCAAAAAAATTGTTAAATTTGATCATAATCTTCACAAAATTTCCATTATTTTTTTAACTAATTTACAAGTCACTATAATCTAATTCCTAAATTACAAACGAAACACATATCATCTTTATAGCACTACTAAAAATGGGTGTGCCAAAATTTTCTCTCTACAGTAACCTATGTAATAAATAAAAAAAACCTAAATTACATTACATAGGAAATTTTGCAAAATAATAAAAAACAACAAAAATGTTGAAGATAAAAATATATATAAGACTAAAAAAAACTTAAGCTACTTATAATTTTATAACTGTAATCTAGATTTCCAAATATTTCAACTCCATTTTTTCAAAACATGAGGTACACAACTACTCTGTAGAAGTAAATTAAACGATTGGAAACTCGTTTACTACAGAAGCGTAAATGCAAACACAGATGGAAATTCTCACTGATGACTTCATCGGAGGTTGCAGAAGCAAAAAATTAATAGCTCATTTCCGACGTATATGATTATGCAAAATATCATAAAAGGAATTTCATTAAGAATTTTAATTTTATGTTTTACGCGTTCATATATAATGCAGTATTTATTTTTAATATAAAACAGGTTAATGTTATTTTCTATGGCATTTAATTTTTGTGATATAAAGTTTCTGAACGAATTGAATTCATAATGTAACAATTTATATATTTAATTGAACAAGTATAATTATATTTATATTTTTGATTGATATATTTTGATAGAAATGTATATAAAATATATTTACAACCATATTTACCAATGTGGATATTAATAGAGAAAGCAAGATGAACCCTAGGCTGTTTTCTTCCGCTTTCCTGTTCGCCGAGGTGGTAGAGCCGCCGACAAGCTTTGGTAATCTCTGCATACAGAGGTTTACGAACTTACCAACCTCACATTCGGTAAATGCCAGGCCTCCACTAGCCGCTTTCTCCCTCGATCTAGCACGAAGGGACATTGCAATCTACGCCGGGAATGAGGATCCGTCCCTTCGGCATCACCATGACTGTCTTCACCTCAGCCGAGAGAAGACATTGATCGATTATAGGGCTTCGTTCAGCGTCTATGCAGCTGTTAAGGTTTCAGCGAGTCCTGGTCGGGCTCCAGCTCAACCACCCTCTGCCGCCCTCCAGTGCTATCGCGCCAGGGCTCTCGCGGAAGTTGTTTCAAGGGTTTTTTTCTGGATGTAGGGGATAAACTTGAGGGCAGAGCTCTTTAGAGTCCAGCTCGGGTCACCTGAGCCTTGCCTCTTTGGGGCTGTCTTCAACTCGGCGAGTTTGACTAATACGAGCCCTGCAGCAAAATTTTCAACCGCAGCTTTGAATGGGACTCTGGCCGCAAATCCCCGAGGCTACATTTTTGGGCTCTGGAGTTGGTCTACAGGTGTTTCCCGCCCTCACGGCCTTTCTCAGCAGAGGCTTGAAGTCGCAGGCAAAATCACGGACGCCCTTCGTTGCCGCGCAGATCCTCCCTCTAAAAAGAACCCTGCCTCTTTTCAGATCCAACTCCGGTTACTCTCTGGAAAAACTATTTTGCTTTGGGTTTCTTCTTCAGATCTGATTCAAAAGCTTAAGCTTAACCTGGAACAACGGACTGGAATTCCCTCGATTCACCAGAGACTTCTTTTCCAAGGTAAACATCTTGAGGATCGTCTTCCCCTTTCTTCTTATAACATTAACAGAAATGATTCCATTGTACTTACCCTTCGTTTGAGAGGTGGTGCTGCGGGACAGTCTTCTTCAGCCCCTAACTTCTCCTATAAAGAAGTTGTTCACTCTCAGAACCCCAAACCCTCTGCTGCCCCCAAACCCCAGCCTTTTCTGGTTGACAAGCTGGATGAAGCACCTTCTGTTGAGGTCTCTCTACCATCTGTCGCAGAAGATCTTCAAAAATATGCAGAGAGAGCCATCATTTGCAGATTCAATGGGCTTTGGCCGCGAACCAAGGAACTCTTTGATTGGATCTACGATAACTAGACTAGAAAGTGCATCGTTAGCTGCTGCTCACGAGGGTTCTTCATGGTATTGTTCGATCATGCAAAGCATTATGAACAGGCCTTACAGAAAGGTCCCTGGTTTTTTGGAAATGTTGGGCTCTTCTTAACCCCATGGTTCCCAGATTTCGACCCTGCAACAGCTACCATCACTAGGACCCCTGTTTGGGTCAGGCTGCCCAACCTTCCTGTCCATCTATGGCAGCTGGCAGTGTTCAGGCGCATGGGCGATACCTTGGGACGCTTTCTCGATGTAGATTATGAAAGGCCACTTCAGGGCCTCTACACATATGCCAGAATGTGCGTGGAGGTTGACATCAGCAAAGGCTTGCCCGAACAAATCATCCTCAAGGTTGGTGATCTTGTTTGGACTCAGTACTTAGACTATGAGAACACTGCATTCCGTTGCCGCCACTGCAACCATACAGGGCATTTGCAGAACTCATGCCCCACTCTTGCAGAAACAAAGACTAAAGGAGATTATACAAAGTCCAAATCCAAAAAATGGACTCCCTGTACCCCGCCACCTGCTGCAAATTATACTTCCTCGAGCTCTGATGATGATGGGAGTGAGGCAGATTCAGGCCTTGCTCCTCAGACTCAGAAAATGTCCACGGATGCTCCCAAGCATCCCCCTGATACTACAGTCACTCAGAAGCATAGTCATGAGTCCGCCTCCTCCGATTCAGATGAGGAGGCCACTCTCTTGGAGAACTCCAGTCTTCAAATTGTCCCAGCACAAACTCACCAGGATGGCTGGGTTAAAGTCAACAAAAAGAAAGGGAAGAAATTTCGTGTAGAAAACTCTACCAATTCTTGGTAGAAGTCAGTTCCTTCCTATTTTTAGTTGCTTATTGCTGCTCCTCGTTTGTCTCATCTCTCTATCCAGGGACCGAAGTTGATATTTTATCATTTCCGGTTGGCCGTGTTTTTTGTCTCTCTTGAATGTACTTTTTCATGTACCATATTTTCACTTAATAGAATTAGTCCAATTCAGAAGAAAAAAAATGTGGATATTAATATAAACTGAAATATTTATGACTAAGGTAATTTGAAAAAAAAAAATATGATGGTATAACATACTCATTTTCTATTTGGTAAATGAATATTTTTTATTGACTTAATTTTAAAGAAAAAAAATATGATGATATAACATACTCATTTTACTTGGTAAATAAACCTCAGACAATGATCATCTCTTTTATCCTAGATTCCTAATTAAAGTTTTATGAATGAATGCCTTAAACTTGTTCATGCTTGATTGAAATTGACAAATTCCTCATTGTTGAATATTGTTGTCTAAGTTTTTTTTTTTTTGGTTGATCACATCAAATTTGACAAATGACATAGTAAATTGGGAGAGTTTTAATGCAATTTGTCAACCTAATGTAGAATTGTTTATTTTTTTCAATAACATTTTTTAAGATTATTGATTATACAATATGAATCTTGCAGAAATTTGAAAATGAATTCAGTTCTTAGGTTAAAGGGCATAAGTACATTAAATTGTTTTAATTTATACATAGAGTGTTTGTTAAAAACTTACATGATAATTGATTAATCTCATACATATATATAAGCTTATTATTTTTAAATGAAATAAATCTTTTCAAAACTTTAAAGAAATTTAAAAAACTCACTACAGATTTTTACTCAGGAAAAAAATGATAATTAAGAAGACATGAAGATTTAAAAAATTAAAAGAAACCAATTCTTTATATTAAATTTAATATTAAAATATAATATAATATTATATATCATTTTGACAAAACTATAACTTAATGTTTGCTAAACTATATTAGAATTAAAAACCTAAAATATATAAATTATATTACAACTTCAAATTTAATATCTAAAATGACTATTATAACTTAAAACCGTTTTCTTCTATAAAAACATGTTAATATTAGGATTTTTTAAATGCATATTTGGTATTTTTTAAATGCATAGTTTTAAAAATGTAATACACCATAATGCAACATTTCAAGGCAGCCACATTTCAATAATGTAAGTTTTAACATTTATATTTTTAATTTCGTATATCTAATCTTCATACCTGGTGACAAATAGCTTGTGCAGTAAATTTTTAGTAGTGCGTTGTAAAATATTAATTTAAGTAAGTTTTAAGCATATGATTTAAATATGCACGAACTGTATTAGTGTGAATTTCATCCATTAATGTAGTGTCTATAATGAGAATATATTGTTTTTTTTTAATTTTACACAGTTTCATTAAAAAAACCAATTAAAACAATCATTAAAGTAGCCAATTCCAACAATAAAGATAAATATATATTTTGTTAATATTTTCTTTTGAATAATTTTTTTTTATTAATAATATGTAAAATTAAAAAAAAAAAATTTTTTTTTTTTTGTTAACTATATATTATATAAATATTTTTGGATTAAAAATATATTCTTAATTATTAATTTCATTCAAGTTGTACCATTTTATTATGAATTAATTTACTATAATTGTTGTAAGTTTTTTATCATAAATATAATATAATATGTTGTTTTTTTATTCTTACAATTTTTTAGAATAACTTGGAAGAAATTAAATTGCCTTTGAAATGGAGGGTTATGGGATATACATTCTCAGACTCGATTATTATTTGGAGAATGTAATTTGTATCAACACAGCTTTTAAAAGCACAATCATCATCCTTCCTTTTGCTAGTCATATTGTTCTTGTGAAAATTGCTCCTTATGATATTTCGAAACAACTAGAAATCCAAGATGTATATAACCATTTAGGTATTACTATTAATGCTATTCCTATTAGGTATTATTTTAAAAAGGAAAGCCATAATAATTAAAAGCCAATAATATGACCTATGATAACTTGGTTTATGACAATTATAACTTGGAGAAATAAAATTTATAAAAATATCTTAAGTTTGGGATTCATCAAAATCTAAACTAGAATTAAAGCATTGAGAAAAGGATAAATGAATGGTGAAATTTTATTATGGGGTTTGAAACCAATTTTGATTTGGTAGACCTTTGGATATAGGATAAGAAAAAAATTCTCTTTTACACTGTAATTCAGCATGTTATTTTGATATGGATGAATTATGGAGAAATATTCAAATTAATTTTATTACTTATAATATCAAAATTGAAGGAAACACATTCTATTTTATCCTCCCCAAAGAAGAATTTTTTTCCCACATTAAAACCACAGCTATGACTAAATGCCTATCTATAAGAATAAGATAAATAACATCGAAGGAAAGAGACACTATAAAGTTGTTTTAAGATTAATCCAAAACTATATTGGACTCAAGGTGGGATGGTATAAGGATTCCCACTCTTCAATAAACGATTGGGAATAAGGAAGGTATTATTTTATAAAATAAGGATACTTTTAAAAGTATTATTACATAATCATGTGAGACAATGTCTAAATACAATAATGAGTTGGAGTAAAGAAGAAAATTAAAATATTATAAGAAGTTGATGAAAACCACACTAAAAGATTAAAAATATGTCTCTCTCTATAAACTCTAATTTTCATGGGTACATAGTGAAGTCTTAGTCAACTCCCGATGAAATAATATATCACTTTTTGTGATACTATGAGAATTCAATATAAAATTAATTTTTGTTAGAATGCATTTTTTATATTTATATTATTTATGATTTAAAAAAAGCCTTTTCATGAAACAAATCTTCATAATATTTTAACCCAAGAAAACTATATGATCTTTGAATACTTCACTTTTTGTTTTTCTATATATAAAAAAAAAATCTATATAATAAAAAATTATAAAGAATTCTAAGCTTATGATTCACCCTCTTAAAATAAATAAAAAAAACAATTTCATCTTAGTCAATATTAGTGGTCATTATGATCATAATCAATCAACTTCTAATTTATCTTTAAAAAAAGCAATTTAATCTTAGTCAATATTAGTTGTCATTATCATCATAATCAATCAACTTCTAATTTATCTATAAATACTATAATATTATTTTATAGGTAAATTTTTTATATAAATATGAGTAAAGATTTAATTTAATGAATAAAAATTTAATAAATTAAAAAATTAAGTATATATTTTTTTAGCACCCAAAACACTTTATGGTGAAATAATTTCTCATCTTGATAGCACTCCAATACTTTGAGATGAAAATAATAGGAGATTAGACATATATCAATCATAGGTATATCTTCATCAAATATCAATTTCAAAAAATCCAATAGCCACAAATATTTCTTACTTGACACAAAAATATTGACTATTTCTCTCCCTAGTTTTGAAGCATAGAAATAAATAAACTAGAAATTGCCAAATTCAAATTAATAAACAAAATGTTATTCAACTGTCTTAAATCATAAGCAAATATTTCATGTCAGATATTAAATCCTTGAAAGTATCCATTGCCAGTGACATCTATGAAGTGATAAAAATAATGAGACAAGTAATATATAATATAAAATAACGAGACAAGTAAAATATGATGCCTATTAGGTTTATTTGGAAACAAAAAGGTTGTTTAGTTAGATTGTGTTGTTTTAGTAAGTAACCATGTTACAAATTTGACCTCATCACCTAGAAAATAAATCTTCACTATTCTAAAAGCATCTAAAATGATATATTATGCTAAATAGAGTGGCTATAGAGGTACTGCTCCCAACATAAGCAAGGGAAGTGTGCCCTTTTTCGTATCAACCTCTAGCAAAGTTTATTTCATAATATGGCTAAATGTAGTGGAGAGTGTACTATTTTTTTTCTTGGAGTCTCTGTAATATTATTCTCTTTCAGTTTTGAAGAATGTATAGTGTACTGATATCATCCAGAAATTCTATGAATAATATCTTGGATTCCAATATACAAATCAATTGCTCCATTCTTCTGGTTGCATTGCCCAAGATAAATACTAATGGGTACTTTACATGACATAAACATTATAGATATTCTAAAATGGGACTCCATTTTTATGAAGTCATAAATACTGATGGGTACTTTACATGACATAAACATTATAGATATTCTAAAAGGGGACTCCATTTTTGTGAAGTCTCTTAATGGGCAGGAAAATGTTAACATTCCACTTTTTAAACTCCCTTTGCCATGTATAGAGCATGCTTTTTGGGTAGTGATTAATAGTTTGCATGCCGGAAATAAAGTAAGATAACTTTGTAGGAAACTTATAATCACGAGTAATTGAGTAATTTATAGAGAAAAAATTACTAATAACTATATGTATAAGACATGCTACTAATTCTTCTAAAACTATATAGATGTATATAGTTTCCTCAAAATTATATATTAATTTTAAAAATAAAATAATTACAAACAAATGCTTTCTTATTTTACAACTAGTAAACTTTTATACATTTATACATTTAGTAAACTCTTTTACCTTTAAAGTATAATTTACTTATAACTTTAAAACTAAACTATTATTATCTTTATAGTAATCAAACTTTTTCTTAACACTTATATTACTATCATATTCAAAGTATTCTTAGTTCCATTTATAAAACCATAGTTTCCTTTTTATTATATATATTTTAAATTTTAAAATATGCATACCTCATTTTCAACAATTTACTTTTTGTTTCACCTTTAGAGATTCTAGTTTCTGGGTATATTTATTTCACATCATACCCATTCGTTAGACGAAAATAAAATGATATAATACATAGGTTGAAAAGCCAATAACCAAATGGTTTTAGACATATATGATGTAAAAGGAAAATAGCAGATTAAAGAGAGCACAAAGCCAGATATATATATATATATATATATATATATATATATATTTTCCTTGAAACTTTATGTTCTTACAATCAATGCATGATTTCCTTTATCATTGAAAAAGATATAGCTACAAGTTATTTGAAGCAAACATCACTTCACTCCACTCCAGCTTTAAGTTGGAGTCAAATTGAGATTGTTTGCAAGTTGATATTTTTTGTAAGTTTATATTGACTAATCCAAACTATCAAAACATTGGCATGACATTAGCATCTAAATTTCCATTCCATCTCCAAATACTCTATCAATTTGTTTAACAAAACAATTCAAACAGTCACACTAGAATCAAAATTATGTACCCTGACTGTAGGCAAACTCAATCCTCCAAAATCCCAAGAATATCATCGTCTCTATACAATTGGTACTCTTTTTCTGCAATTTTTACTTCTGTGCTACCATATTCAGGAATCACCCTCCTTGACACTAACATGAATAGTGTTTCCATCCTTTCAATGAGAACCAGGCCCAACTGCTATGACCTTTCCTGAGTTCAACTTGCCAATGCTCTCTGAAAGAAAAATGCTGCGAGTGGTCTTGCTTGGAGCACCAACTTTCTGTATCAAAACCCTGTTAAGCAAGGGGATAAGCTTCTTTTCCATTTGTTTGATACTATAAGGGAATAAAACCTAATAGCTGGAAGCCTTCTATACAGAGATCCTACAATTGAAAAATCCTTCTTCCTCCACCATCTACCGTGCATAGCCAAATATATGTTGGTGTGCTTCACCCATAACGAGGATGACGATGACAATGAATTAATATCATTTGAATATTCATGTTATACAACATGATAAATGATCATGTTATAATTTATGAAAAGTGAAGTTATAAAGAACTTAATTGAAACAGGCACTCACCCATTCGAGAAGAAATTGAAGAGGGGTTGGTAGTCTTGCGTCCATGCACTTTCTCCCACTCACCATCTCCTAGAAACATGCGTTTGCCTTTTTGGGAAAAAATATAGCTAATAAAAAATCTGCAATTTTAGGATGAAGTCTGTCATCGACAAGTGTACTTGCACATTTGATGTCTCTATGTATAATGCGAACGATGGATTCACCGTGTAGATATGCAAGGCCTCGAGTTGTGCATGCTATGATGTTTAAACAGATTTTCTAGCTCAAATCATTTCTTATCTGACCTACAAGCCTCCAGTAATAGTATTTCAAAGCCTCAAAAGTAGGTTCACGATTTTTGAAAACAGTGCATTGGGAACAATGACCTACCGAACGAATGCTTGTCAAGACTACTATTTGACCCGAATTCATAAACCAATAGGCGTTTCTGCACTAGATTGCAACATTCGAGTAAATGAACCAGAATACGGTGAAGGGTGCCACTAATAAGCTTCACTTCCGTAAAAAATTCCACGGAAGCTTGAGTAGTCTGCTTTCCATTCAGTTTATTAACGACGAAGCTTGAGCAGTTTGATTTCCATTCAGTTTCTTAAAGAGGACGTTCCTATCATCCGTAAGTCTTCCCTGTAGACCACCATATTCAATACAATTAATATATCAAAAAACCATATAATGGACAAAACCATCAAAATAACCTTTGATATTAGACCATATAAACTTCACTGAATCCTCCTTTGCCAAGCATGTCCTTCTGATCACAGTTTCCAGTGCTTCCGATCAAAGTTATAATCTGAGAATGATTATAACGCGAACAGACTGTTGTTACATCTGTGGCAGAAGGTATGCTCTTAGGTTTAAAATTTATACAGTTTAAAATTTACTGATATCTCCCCAATTTAAAATAAAACTTTTTCATAGCTGAGCTTCCGCGTATCTCCCCAATGGTTCTCTACAATTGAACCAATAAGCACATGAAATTGAAACTGTCAGTGAAACCCTCTAGAGTTCCATTCCATTTCAATGAAGCTGGTCTAAATGGTGGTTGGTTCTTTTCTCTTCGTTGGAATCCATGGCATGTATCTACCAAAGTTGAGGCCAGTGTTGCAGGATGCATGGAAGCAATGGCATGCCTATGCTAGTTCCAAATATTTTAGAGCAGAGTAGCAACTGTCGCAACCATTCTGTTGCAGTTATATTTCAATCAACAATTAATTTTGACACAATCGTCTAACAAGAGATCAGATGGCAAATATTAAGACAGAAAGGAAGTTAGGAAAGTTGTTTTCAAATAAAGACGCCTTACGACATAAAAATAAATCTAGATCATCACTTATTTTCATAAAGTGTAATAAACCAATTTCAATGGTAAAATATATTAATCACCATCATCATAATTCACATAAAAATAAATATTAAAACAATATTAAAATAAGAATCAAATCAAAATCTATAACATTTAAATATTTATATATATATAGTTTTTAATATTTTCAATATATCTTAAATTCATTCATACATAGTTGAAATACTTAATGGTTAATATCATGTGTTTCTTCTAAAGAAATCACAGATTCAAAATTAGAGGGGCTATAGTATGTATTCATTTGTAGGCATAGTATTCAAATTGTTGCTCCGAGGTGGGTCCCTTGTCCCACCACCAAGGGGGTCTCACACATCAATTTTGTGTATGGCTTGGTCATGACCTTGAAGTTGGATAGTATTAATAATCATAATATAGATATTCTTTTTGTAAAAGTCACTTCTCCAAAACTCAGTGGGTAAAGTTCCAATGATGCTAAGGGCTAGTGTGGCCCAAGCAAGGTGCAATCTCTCAGTGATTTTGACGACTTAGATAACTCTAAACCATAACTACACAAACCATATATTAGGCATCCAAGTAATCTCAGGACTCAAATTACCTTGGAATCAAAACACACACAAACACACACCTTGCAATATATTTGTTACACAGTAATTTGTCACCGTCCCTACCATTCCCCATCCTGCACAATGGAGGACCCATTTTGTGACCTATGAACATTGTCATGCCTTGAAAACATCATCAATGCATTCCTCTAAGCATGAGCCTCATTCGCCCTTGAGACATCTCCTTGCAAAAGTCATGAAAAACATCCCTTTTGGCATTGGCGCGGGCAGGCAGTTCCGTACTCGCGCCAAAGGGGAAAATCCTGCAAAGAGGTCGCGCCAACTGGCGCTCTGTCATAGAGCAGTAGTCGCGCCACCCAATTTAGGGACTGTTTTTTAAATAAAAATGGCGGAAGTTGAGTTCCAACAAACTCACAAACCATTGCCTATCTTGAGTTGGGAGGTTTGGCTGCGGGAGTTCTATGGAAGAGAAGTGGTTTTGCCACCTCCCATGGAACCTTCCTTGTTGATAGGGCCAATCCCATAATAATAGGGATCCCAACTCCCTCCTTCCCCATCTATAAAAGCCTGCCCAAATCCATGGCAAGCTAGTCTTGAAGTGCCTAAGCTCTGAATCTCCATATTCCCAAGAGCCTTTGTGTTGTAAAGAATCCTCTTTTTCCCTTAAGGATGACTCAAGTAAGGAGACCATTGTCACGAGACTCTGGAGAGGTTTTCCCTTTCCTTGGCGAGCTTTGCGAGACGTGGACGACTGGAGACCCATCCGAAGGAGACCGCGACGTCAGAACTTGGTTGTAATATCTCTTCGTTTATTATTTAATAGATGATTATGATTATGGTTCCACTCCGTTTTCCATCATGTTAATGTGAGTAACGTCCTTTCTGACTGATGTTTAGTTACGTATGTTGGTTTCTATGCTTGTATCTGTTCGTTTCTTCCATGTGCAGGTGTTCATCCGCGGAGATCGTGGAGGGATTGTGATCTGCCGAGGCTGAGGAACGGGGACACTTCTCCTTCAGATCGTGGCGTTGGAATCCAGGTAGGCTTCTATCCCAAGTCCTTCATTCGTAACTAGGAACTTGCGTCATAACATTGTTTGATTGTTGCTAGACCCCTGCTGGGCTAGTAGGGATCGCCTCTGTCCGCAGAGGGGATTTACCTCCTCAACAATAGTATTAATAATCATAATATAGATATTCTTTTTGTAAAAGTCACTTCTCCAAAACTCAGTGGGTAAAGTTCCAATGATGCTAAGGGCTAGTGTGGCCCAAGCGAGGTGCAATCTCTCAGTGATTTTGACGACTTAGATAACTCTAAACCATAACTACACAAACCATATATTAGGCATCCAAGTAATCTCAGGACTCAAATTACCTTGGAATCAACACACACACAAACACACACCTTGCAATATATATATATATATATATATATATATATATTTTTTTTTTTTCATACAAAATGGGCTAACCCGTCAATACTAATTATTATAATGTTAATCAAAACATCTTAGTCCATTTATTTACCTCTAACTTTGGTTTTTCATTTTGATGTTGATTTTCCTTGCTATGTACTTTGTTGTGGGAGGTAGGGCCACCCTTTCTAAGGTAATGGTGTGGAGGATTTTTATTTACCAGTATAGGACACTATAGTACTTGAGAAATAGGCTCTCCTTGAATTTTTTGTGATCCATATTATATATTTTTACTCTTCTTCATCGATATAAATTATTTTAAGTTGAATAAAAAAAGGTATTATCTTACTGGATTAGTTTTAGTAGTGGGGCCAAACTTAGAGAATTGAAATCCAAAACCTTTTGGGAATAGTTTGAGGCCTTAAGTGATGTTTTTTCAGGGTAAATTTTGCATCCTAGGCATCAAACATATTAGCACTATTATATACATATAGATATTTGGAGTGGTCAAAGATATACATCAATAGGAGTTCAAATGAATAAGTTATGAGTCTTGGAAATTGATATATCATCATTGACTATGAGAATTAAATAGTGTGTCATGTCAATCCATGTTAATTATAAAAAAGGGATGTACATGTGGATATTATGAATAAGAATATATAGTGCCAGGTTCTAACTAATATTTATGGTCAAACATATTGAATTTAACTACGAGTTAGCGATCAAGTTGTGTTATAATTATGCTACTAGAAGGAAAGTGGTTCCATTATATTTTCATGAATTTTGTTCCATAGTTGATAGGATTGGCTTCATGTAGATAGGGAGAGATCATAACAAATAGTCTTTGTGTTATCTAGTATCTCATGAGCCACAGGTCCTAGGAAACTCCATAAGAACTCCCTGCTCCTTTTTATTTGTGTAATTTCCATTTGGAAAAAAGAGAGGAGAGAAGCCTCATGTTTCACATTTGTTTCCTCCTAAAATGATTTCCTAGATCATATCTTGGTGTTAAATTTCTATTGGTGTGTTATTTCAATCCATTTTTGTCTATTTCACACATTTAATTTATTGCATACATAAAAAACTAAAATAGATAATAGAAAAAGTAAAATTTAAAGGAATTAACCCTTCATAATATAGATTTCAAAGTGTTTTAATGAATCTATCATGACATCGAGATTTAACAACAAATAAACATGCATTCCTAGAAGTAGAATTTTCAAATATAAATCATAATCTCAACCTCCTCATAGCAACCCCAATCGATAATATTAGGCTTTTCAAAGAATATGGGTGTTCCAACATGAATATTAGATCAATTGAGAAATCAATATATATAGATGAATGAGAGAAAAAATCCACGGATTAGAAAAATAAACTAGCTAAGTTTGAGTTCCATGAACCATTCAAAATTTCTCTTGAAGATCGGAATAAGGGAAGATGTTAGATCATTTCAAGGTCAGATCAATACTTTCAAATATAAATCACTAATTACAATAATTAAGAGTTATACTACAATGTTGACCACATAGACGAGGAGAAAAAAGTCTCATTTTGTCATATGCAATTAGAAATGCATGTCTTGACTTGGTGGGAAAGTGACATCGAGACAATGTGTCGAGAAAGAGATTCTATAGTAATTAAGTATTAATATTGTAAAGCTATCACATGGTACCAATTTCACTATTACATTTCAATGGATTTTGATTCCTATGAGTATGATATTTCATGTTAATAAACTATTATAGTCTTTGGCATATAAATATTTCAATTTAGCTCCATGAAAAAGATGATAATGGGATGTTTAAAAATAAAATACGTGTCTGATCAGAGTATGATATGTTAGCTAATGTGTGTGATAGTCGTAACTCTATAAAATGGCTCTCCAGATCTATTGGAATCGTGGTAGGGGCACCAATAATAAGGCTGAAATTTTCGCTTTGTGGAGGGGGCTATGGTTGGCTTACAATTTACAGTTGCAATCACTGAACATGTATGGTGATGCTAATATTATCTTAGATTGGATTTCTCGGAAGTCTCTCTATCAACCAAAAGGATTACAAGGCTATATTTTTGGTATGGAAAACCTCCTTAATAAGGTCATTGATCCACCTTTACATCACATATATAGAGACAACAAAACCCATGCAGATAACCTATATAAAAAGGGCCTCATTGCTCCTCATGGTAGTATCTATATCCTCCATTATAGTGGTTTCCATGTGATTGAGAATTTTGTTCTCCCATTGCCATGAATTCTACAGTTTTTTTCTTACAGGTTTTCTCTGAATGCTTTTTCAAGGTCTCACATAGTATAGTCATTTCTGTCAAGCGAGTGGGTTCTGTATGTTGTATGCCCTTTCATATTATTGAAGGTGTTGGTGTATGCTTTTTCTGCAAGCGAGCTTGTATGATTTATTGAGATTTTTTTATATTAATTTGGTTAAATATCTCATGTATATGCCAACAATATGATTTTTTGCTAAACTGATTGCATTAAATCCTGATGAGGAGATATTCTATCCTATTATGGTGTGATAAAATTAATTATTCAGTTTCTTCTCTATCCTATAAATTGTAAGCCTATAGAGGAAAAATATATGAGTGTGAGGTGTGAGGAAGAGGAAATGAAGATGAGCGAATCTACTATAGTAATCTCCTGTTGAGTAATAAGAATGCCAATACCTTTGTTTGGTGGATCTAGCCTAGATTGGTTGGGTGAACCACGCTAATTGTTGTCTTCATGTGGGATTGTTGTGTGTGTGATTTTTGTTTTCCACTGTGTTAACTCGTACAATTGGTATCGGAGCCAGTTTTCTGAGTAAACAACCTAGTGAACAAATTTTTAGTAAGGAGAGATGGAAACACTGTGTATGGATCCATAAAGAATTTTTCTACGTTAACTCTTAAGAAGCCACTGCCTGTTTTAATAATTCATGAAGTGTTGTGGATTGTTGATTAGTTTTCCACTATGGAGAAACCATGGCCCATGAAACTGATAGCGTGAGATTGATAGCTGTGGACCGTGGCTATTGTCGAGGTTGCAATAACTCGTGAGCTGAATCTGGACTATGAGGGTGAGTCGAATGCTCTGATGGGAGGCCGCATACGCAGTTGTTGGCTTAGGTAGTTTTTGTGAAGGCTGTAAATGGACAGCTTTCAACGGATTCCAGGTTGGCTTGATTTGGTATGTGAGTCTATTGTGTCACCATGAGCAGGAGCTGAAAGGGATATTTCAAACGCCAAAGAAACTCATGGATCCACTACTCTATCAGCCAATTTTTATTTAACCTATCATGTTGCCCAAGATGCGAAGTGCGCATGAACGGAGGTATAACTATGGCAGTGTTATGAGATGTATGTTTGCCAATTTTGGTTTGGTGAGTGATTCACACATTGTTTCTATTTTTTGTTGAATATTTGAATGAGCATGGAAGGCACATCATTGTAAAATAGTGAGAGATATTGGGCTTTAATTGTAATATTCAAATATCATAGTGTGGGAGAGATATAGATTAGCCTGAGATTTGCAAGTTTGCTTTATAAAGGTCAGGCAGAATTCAAATCAGCCGGAATAACATTTCATCTATCCTATAATTCTTTATTTTTTTTTAATAAGTTGCTGCAAATAAAGTAATGATATTGAAAGTGTTGTGTGAAGCTTTTTGTGCTGTCTGAAGAAATTTATATTAACTATGTTAAAAACTCAAAGTGCTTTGTTTGAGATCAAGAAGTTTAATGGAAGAAATAACTTCGAGATTTGGAAAGTCAAGATGCACAATCTACTCGTACAACAAGGTGTGGCGAAGGCACTTTTGGGAAAATCAAAACAACCTTACACCATGACAAATGACGAATGGAGTGACATCGATAACAGAGAACTGAGCAGCATATGGTTGTGTTTGGTAGACGATGTGTTATTTAACATCGTGTTACAGAAAACTGCTGCTAGTTTATGGACAAAGTTAGAAAAACTATACATGATTAAATCCTTAACGAACAGGATTCTTCTGAAAAGACAGTTATACAACTTGCGCATGAAGGAAGGTACATCAATAACTGATCATTTGAATACCTTTAATACTGTCTTAGTGCAGTTAGATAGCATAGAAGTAAAATTTTATTCAAAAGATAAATTTTTAACTTTATTATGTTCTCTACCTGAGTCATGCAATCATTTTGTTACTTCTATAAGTCTTAGTTTATTAGAAACCCTTGAATTTGATGATGTTGTTAGAGCTATGCTGTTTAAAGAAACTAGGAAAAGGTCAAATTTATAAGCCTCTACATCAGAAACAATGATGGCTAGAGGTCGTCCTAAAGAAAAATGCTTCAGTCAGAAAAAAAACTCTCGGTCAAAATCGAAAGGGAAGAAGTGTAAGTTAAAATGTTGCTTTTGCGGAAAATTGGGGCATTTGATGAAGGAGTGTTGGAAGAGATAGCAAACATCCAAAGGAGACTCTTCAATAGAAAATAAAGAGGCAAACACGAGAGATACAGGTTCAGGTTCGAAATTTGGTTCAGGTGTAAGTGACGAAGTTCTATCAGTTAATTTGTTAAATCTTGATCAACATTGGCTATTAGATTCTAGTCCGTCTAATCACATGTGCATTCATAAAGACTTTTTTAAATCTTATAAATCAATCAATGATGGATTTTTTTACATGGGTAATGATTTCTCATGTAATGTTGTGGGAATTGGAAGAATTCAGATTAAAATGTTTGATGGGACAAACAAAATATTAACTGATGTAAGACATGTGCCTAAACTCAGAAAAAATATTATTTCTCTAGGAGTGTTAGAAACAAATGGATAGAAAACTTTTATTAAAGGTGGATTAATGAAATTTTACAAAGGAATCCTATTAGTAATGAAAGCAAAGAAGGTTGGAAATATTTTTCAGTTAGAAGGAAGAATAGACTCAGATCATGCTTCTAATGTATCTGAAAACGACAATGATTCTATTCAACTATGGCATCAATGGTTGGGTCATATGAGTGAAAGAGGATTAAAAATTTTATCTGATTGTATGTTAGTTCCTAGTTTAAAGTCTTTTAAGCTAGATTTCTGAAAACATTGTATATATGGGAAACAAAGCAAGAAGAAATTTAAAATTGGAAAACATACTAGTAAAGGAATCCTTTGATTATATCCATTATGATGTTTGGGGTACATCTCCTACAACCTCATATGGAGGATCATCATATTTTGTATCTTTTATAGATGATTTCTCTAGAAAAGTATGGGTCTACATGTTAAAAACAAAGGCTAATGTATTCAAATTTTTCGAGCAGTTTAGAGCATTAGTAGAAAATATCACTAGAAGAACCATTAAATGTTTAAGAACTGACAATGGCGATGAGTTTACCTCAAAGTAATTTGATAATTATTGCAAGAAAGTTGGGATCGAAAGACATAGAACTACTTCTTATACTCCTCAGCAAAATGGAGTTGCTGAATGCATGAACAAGAGTCTCTTAGAAAGAGTAAGAAGTATGCTAAGTAACACAAATTTGCAGAAGGAATTATGGACAGAAGCAGTATCTACGGCTTGCTATTTTATAAATTGATCACCATCAACTACAATAGGATGAAAAATTCCTCAAGAGATATGGAAAGGTCATCCTTGTGATTATTATAAATTGAAAGTTTTTGGTTGTGATGCATATGCTCTAATTCTGAAACATCACCGTTCTAAATTAGATCCTAAATCAAAAAGATATATCTTTGTTGGATATGGTGATGGTATTATGGGATACAAGTTGTGGGATCCTACTACTCATAAAAGAGTTGAAACTTATCTACAATACGAGATACAGGTAATATGTTGAAACTTAGGTACATTTTCCTGTTTCAATTTATTATTAATGTAGATAATAAATTGAAACAAGAAAATGTACCTAAATTTGAACATATTCAGTTTGAAACTAGTTCAAATACTAACGATAGTCAAGATGAAAAAGTTTCAGATGCAGATCATGAAGAAGTTCCTACAGATAATAATCAGCGAATTATGGAAGAACTCGAAACATATTTAAGGAGGTCCATGAGAATCAGACATCCTCCTAAAAGGTATGATGATTATGTCACTTCAGTTGCTTTAACCGCTAATGATCATGAATCATTATGCTGTCAGGAAACTGTAGAAGGTTCTAATAGTAATAAGTGGAAAGAAGCTATGAAGGATGAGATGAAGGCATTAGACAAGAATGCCACATGGGATCTGGTGGGACTTCCTAAAGATAGAAAAACTGTGGGATGTAAATGGGTTTACAAATTGAAAAGTGGTGTTGATGATAAAGAAGATAGGTACAAAGCTAGGCTGGTCACAAAAGGTTTTTCTCAGAAGCGGGAATTGACTTTCATGAGATATTTTCACCAGTTGTTAAAATTGTTTCAATTCAGATTGTCTTAGCATTAGCTTCTTTACTTGATTTAGAATTACAACAACTGGATGTTAAGACTGCATTTTTACCTAGAGATCTAGATGAAGAGATTTATACGGAACAACCTAAAGGGTTTATTCAAAATTGCAACAAGAAATTTTTCTGCAGGCTCAAGAAGTCATTGTATGGTCTCAAGCAATCACCGAGACAATGGTACAAGAAATTTGATTCTTTCATGATGAGCCAAAATTATAAAAGAAGTGAATATGATCATTGTGTTTACTTTAAGAAATTAAGTAATGGCATATTCATTATCTTAGTGTTGTATGTTGACGATATGCTTTTAGCAAGCAAAATCATAATTGAGATCAACAGGTTAAAGGCTCAGATGGCTAGGACATTTGATATGAAAGATCTAGGAGCAGCAAGACAAATTTTGGGCATCGATATTTTTAGAGACAGAGGAAATGGTAAGATGTGGTTATCACAAGAGAATTATATTGAGAAAATACTCTTAAGGTTTGGTATGAACAATCTGAAACCAGTTTTTATGAAGGCCTAACCTCCGGGTGTGATGTTTCTGTTCAACAACGTGGCGTTGTTAATAATATGAATAAACAAACACCAAAACCTTGATGTGATATTTGTGATTTCGTTTGACCTTATAAACCCTCCGGACTATGGTTTCAGCAATGGGTATTATGATTGTGCTTTACATGTCATCCTTCGTATCAAACTCGGATTGTATGTGGGTTTAAAGGTTTTATGTGCTGATTTAATGTCGCGTTTAATATGCCATCGGTCACGTCCTTGGCGCATTTACTGTGCACCGAGCTTTGTGCTATGCTCTTTCAATGGTGAACAATGGTTTCTCTATGGTTGTTTTGTCGAACGAGGGTTCGAGAAGAGAGGGTTTCCTCGGCCCTTTGATGGCCTCTGGTTCTTGCGGACACGTTCACCTATCTGCGCGTTCTCTCTGTGGGTAACCTCTGTGGGTTACTGAGCCTTTTCCAATTTCTTTAATGATGCTATCGGTCGGGCTGTTGTGGGTTGTTTCCTGGTAATTGGCTGTTGATAACTCTTCAATCTCTGTCAGATTATGTTTGGTTTGCAAACGGGCTAACCTTCTTCCTCCATTCGTCTCCTGTTGTATGTCATTGTGTTATTGAACCCATTTGCAGGTGCGACAGGGTGATAATGTCGAGGGTTCCTCCGGCTTCCGAAAGAGCAACAGGTAACTTACTCTTTCTGATTTCACTTTGCGCCACTGGTTTTCTTAACCCTAACCCCTCGGCTCCTTCGTGTGCCAGTGATGGCTGCTCCAGTGGAAAACCCTGTCGATTCGTCTCTGCTCCAACTCAAAACCCTGGTAAGGTTCTGCTCTAACTGTGCTGTGCTTCTTTATTTTCCTGTAGGCTTAAATGAATGTTTGTTTTTGGACCACGCTCTGACTCAAATTCTGGTGGTTGTTTCCCATCTGCAGGTTTCTCTTGGCGAAACCTCGGTTCGTTCACTCGGCATTGCAAACCCTCCGGTAGGGTCTCTCCTTTCGAACCTCGTGGTTAACTGTTCTCAAGACTTGTTTCTTTTTCTGGGTTTTCTGTTCTGTGACCAAACTCTGTTGGTGGCAAGTTTTCTGGGTGTACTCTTCTGTCGGTCTGGAAACGCTGTGTCTGTGCGTTTGTTTGCGTCTGTGGCAACTTCTGGTTTCAAACCCTGGCTAGGGTTGTATGGTTGTTCTTTCGTTTACGACTGAGGTAGTAATTTCGGGTTTCAAACCCTTATCTAGTCTGTATTGGTTCGCTATACTATTGGACTGAATCGGAATTTTGTTGAACTTAATTTTGAGTTCGACTGGTATATAAAATGATTTCTGTAAAGTTTCTTGAATTCAAATGCTTCAGTGTTCAAATGTATAAATCTTACCTGTCTCGCTGTAGGTTGCTCCTTCTTTCGTTTGTCTTGATGAACAGAGATATTGATTGCTCCTTGTGACTGCGCCTGTGTCACTTTCATTCCTGTGTCCTGTTAATGCATAATGTAAAAGACACAGCTATTTGCTTTTCTCACACACAACACTTTTCTAATCAATTTCAAAACTAGAAATTTATTTCGTTTGTAATAAAACACCTTCTGTGATTACAAATCATTTAACAGGAAATAAACTATTTCTGAGTTGAAATGCACATTCACGTATTGCACTTCTGGCAAATTACAATACTGGTAGCAGAGTATATCGTTCTTCAATATTCTCTCCTCTCCTTGTAAACAACTCCGAACCCCTACCTATCATTTCTGTTCATTTTTATAACAGTAGGTACAAAAACCGTTTTTCAGTTTTACGGTTACCCTGTCAACCGAACTTATCCTACCCAATGTATTTTGTTTAAAAGAAAACCATCACTAACTAATTAAAGAAAAAACAGTTTATACTCCTAGTCCTGCAGTTTCTATCCAACTGTTACACTAAACTAATAAATAACAAAAAATAAACACAGGCTTAACAACCTGTCCATAAACCTGTAAATAAAAACAATCAAGTGAGACGGTCAACCATCTCCTGTCTCCTCGGAGCTGGATACTCCTGCATCAGGCTCCCGGGGTGGCAAAAAGTCATGGCTCCGCTCCATGAGATCATCGACTGAGTAGCCTGCCTTCTGTATCTGCGTCGCGTCGAGCCACGAACTGTCCTCAATTGGACGGTTCTTCCACTTGACTAAGTATTGCAGATATTCCTTCCTACGTGTGCGTTTGGCTACCTGTGTGTCGAGAATACGCTCGATCTTAGGGGGTTGTGCCGTAGGCATCTATCTCATCCAAGAATCCTCATCAAACTTGGTGTCCCGCGTTGGCCTTCCTGTTGCGTTATCTTCAGGATCAGCAACATAAGGAAATAGATCTGCCACGTTAAAAATTGGTGAAATCCCTATCCCTGGCGGCAACTGCAACTCATATGCGTTTGCAGAAAACTTGCGAATAATCTTGCAAGGGCCAATTTTCTTGAATTTTAGCTTGTTATGTTCCCGTTTCGGAAACCGTTCTTTGCGCAGGTGTGCAAGGACTTCGTCCCCCACATTAAACTAAACTTCCCGTCTTTTCAAATCTGCCCTCTGCTTATATTTCTGACTGCTGTCCTACAATTTCAATTTCACTTGCACATGTAAGTCGCTCATTGCTTGGGCAAAATCTTCCCCATCTGCAGTTCGTTTTTCAAGTTTTCCCAAGTCTCGCAGTTCATGCACTCCGCGAGGATGCATGCCATACAAGACTTGGAAAGGACTGTAACCTGTGCTGCGATTCGGCGAATCGTTGTACGCGAACTCCGCCTGAGCAAGCACACGGTCCCACATCCGTGAATTTTCTCCTATTAGACTCCGCAGCAGATTTCCCAGACTTCTGTTCACCACTTTAGTCTGCCCGTCAGTCTGAGGGTGGTAAGCAGAGCTGAACTATAACTGAGTATCCAACTTTTTCCACAGGGTTCGCCAAAAATGCCCGGTGAATTTCACATCCCTGTCGGAAATGATGGATCTGGGTAGACCATGCAGTCTAACGATCTCCGTGAAAAACAGGTGCGCTATGTGAGTAGCATCGCTGGTCTTCCTGCAAGGTATAAAATGTGCCATTTTTGAAAAATGATCCACTACCACCATTACTGAATCGAAACCGCGCTGTGTCTTAGGCAAACCCAAGACAAAGTCCAGGCTGACTGAATCCCATGGTCTGCTTGGAATGGGTAGTGGCATATAAAGCCCTGCATTTTGACTGTGACCCTTCGCCAATTGGCACGTTTTGCACCTGCTCACATATCTCTGTACGTCTCGTCGCAACCTTGGCCAAAAATAAAAGTGTTCAACCTGTGAAAAGGTTTTGTCTATACCGAAATGTCCGGCTAGACCTCCACTATGCTTCTCCCAAATAAGGTTCTCCTGCATTGAACAGTCGAGAATGCACAACTGTCCTCCCTTGAACAACAATCCCTCCTGTAAATTATAGTCCAACTAGGGACTACTATTTCTTAACAGAGGGTTTTGGCAGGCCTCATAGGCCTCCTTAAAATCAGCATCTGTCTGATACAGATCCCTCAGGTGTTCAAATCCTAGCACCTGCATTGTACTTTCCTGTAAAAGTAAACTCCTCCTACTCAAAGCATCGGCCACCTTGTTGGCTTGCCCGCTGATATGTTTCAACACAAAAGTAAAACTCTACAGATACTCAACCCATTCTGCATGTTTCTGGTTCAGTTTATGCTGCTGCATGATGTACTGTAACGCATAATTATCTGAAAACAAAACGAACTCATTACCCAATAGGTAATGTCTCCAATGCTTTAACGCTTGAACAACTGTGTAGAATTCCTTGTCATAAGTTGAGTACTTCTGTCTACTCTCATTCAGTTTTTCGCTGAAATATGCAACTGGTCTATCCTCCTGACTAAGTACTGCCCCAATGGCTGTACCACTGGCATAACAACGAACTTGGAAAAGTTTGTTGAAGTTAGGCAGCCTTAATATCGGCCTTTCTGTGATCTTTCCCTTTAAAGTCTGAAAACTCTTCTCCGCTGCCTCGGTCCAGCGAAAAGGCTGATTTGCCTTCTTGATCGTATCCAACATAGGCGCGCAAATCCCACTGAAATTCTGGATAAATTTCCTATAAAAACTTGCTAGTCCATGAAAACTTCGAACTTCAAATAAACTCTTTGGGGATGGACAGCTAACTATATCTGCAATATTTTCCGGATCCATCTTCAACTCGTTTTCTGCTATTACAAACCCCAAATATATTAACTCCTGCTGAAAGAAGGTACACTTCTTCAGATTAATCAGTAGCTTGTTTTGCTGCAACTTCTTCATCACACTTCGAACATGTCTGAAATGTTCTTCTCTGGTTTTGCTGAAAATCAGTATATCATCTAAATAAACAATTACGAACTTCCCAATAAATTCTTTCAGCAATTCATTCATTAGGCGCATAAAAGTACTGGGGGCATTACTTAGCCCAAATGGCATTACCAGCCATTCCTACAGCCCTTCATTTGTCTTGAAAGCTGTTTTCCACTCGTCTCCCTCCCGAATCCGAATCTGGTGGTATCCACTCTTCAAATCATTTTTTGAAAAATAAGCTGCCCCGCTCAAACAGTCCATCATATCATCCATTCTGGGTAATGGAAACCTGTACCGAATAGTAATTTTATTAATGGCCTTTGAATCTGTACACATCCGCCATTCGCCTCCCTTCTTTGGAGCTAAAACTGTTGGGACTGCACAGGGGCTCATGCTCTCTCTAATCAGCCCTTTATCCAGTAACTCCTGTACCTGTTTCCTAATCTCCTCATGGTCCTTGGGACTCATGCGATAGGATGCTTTATTCGGAAAACTAGCTCCTGGTATAAATTCAATACAGTGACTGATACCTCTCTTGGGGGGCAGTTCATCCGGAAGATCATCCACTATGATGTCTCCGAATTCCTGCAACACATCCTGGATCTCCTCAGGTAAGTCTGAAATCTTTGTGTGCAGTACCACTGTCCTTGGTCTCTACACAACAGCAAAATTCACATCATTATCTTCAATCTGTTTCAAAAATTCTTTTCCCCCCATCAGTAGTGCTTTTACCCCACTAGCTTCTGCTGTACCTTCCTCTTTGATGGGTACAAGTGTGTGCATGACTCCATCTTTAACAAACTTGTAACAGTTCATTCTTCCGTCATGCACTTCTTTCCTGTCAAACTTCCAGGGCCTCCCTAACAGTATATGACAGACATCCATTGGCATGACATCGCAGACAATCTTGTCTTTATATCTACCTATCTGGAACTCCACTTCGCACTGTTCATCAACTAACAGTTGATGTCCTTTCTGCAGCCACGACACTTTGTATGGAGTGGGATGTTTCAGCTTCTTTAATCCCAATTTCTCTACCATTTCCGTAGCCACCAAATTGTCAGTGCTCCCGCTGTCAATAATCAGTTTGCAACACTTTCCCTATGATTTGCAAACTGTCCGGAACAAAGCTTTTGTTTGATCTGGGTCCATAATCTCCTTTGCTGGTTTTAACAACACCTTGTTCAACACCAAGGCTTCCCCTGTCTCTGGTGCATTTTCCACTTCCTGAGGTGGTGCTTCTGCTTCCTCAGGCTGAGAAACATAAGCTCCTCTCCCACCTACTGGTTCGCCTTCAGGACATTCATACGATTTGTGCCCCCACTTGTGGCACCTATAGCACTGGACAGTTCCTCTGCCCTGACCATTTCCTCTCCCTCGCTGGGTTGGTCGTCCTCCTCTAGTGCTTTTGTCCTTTTCTGCTGCCCCTGCAATTTTGGAACTGCTACTCTCCTCATTAGACCCTGTTCCTCTGCCTTTACCGAAAGTCTTCCCCTTTCCTCTGCCAGATCGACCTCCCCTTCTGGAATTTTGCTTCCTGTTTATTTTTTCCTCTGCCTTCAAAGCGAACTGGTATGCTTCATCCAAAGTTCTGGGTGAGAGGATGCCAATTTCATCCAATACTTCCCTCTCAGTCCATTCACGAATCTAGCTGTTTTCTCTGGGGTATCCTCCATGTACCCTACCCTCAAATTCAACTTATAGAATTCCTCGGTATATTCTTTGACTGTCATTCCCCGTTGTCTTAAATTCTATACCTTCCTGTACAACATGATCTGATAGTCCTTGGGCAGAAACTTCTCTTTCAGTTTTGCCTCCATTCGGGCCCACTTCCTTATAGGTTGTTTATGTAGCCTTTTCCTTTCTGCCTGAACGTTGTCCCACCATAAGGACGCATGTCCTTTCAACTTGGTGGCAGCGAATTTCACTTGCTTGTCTTCACTGGTTTCTTCAAACTCAAAGTATTTATTGACTTCACTCAGCCAATCTAATAACACCTCTGCTGAAAGACTTCCGTCATAAGTGGAAAGCTCATGCTTCGGCTTATGACTGGACAGTAAAACTGACTTCAACAACCCGTGTTCAGGTGTCACCCCTTCGAACTCGTCTTCAGGTTCTGCCGCATCTTCATCACTATCATCTGCTGGGTTTCTCCTTCCCCCAGCTTCCACTGCTGCCAATCTTTGATTCAAAATCCGTATCTCTTCTCGCAGCCCTTCTTCTGCCACTCTTCGGACTGCTCTCCCTCTACCTCTTCCTCTTCTGCCAACCTTCATTTTCCTGTTCTATACAACCTTCTTCTCTGATACCAAAAATGACGAAGGCCTAACCTCCGGGTGTGATGTTTCTATTTAACCACGTGGCGTTGTTAATAATATGAATAAACAAACACCAAAACCTTGATGTGATATTTGTGATTTTGTTTGACCTTATAAACCCTCCGGACTATGGTTTCAGCAATGGGTATTATGACTGTGCTTTACATGTCATCCTTCATATCAAACTCGGATTGTATGTGGGTTTAAAGGTTTTATGTGCTGATTTAATGTCGTGTTTAATATGCCATCGGTCACGTCCTTGGCGCATTTACTGTGCACCGAGCTTTGTGCTATGCTCTTTCAATGGTGAACAATGGTTTCTCTATGGTTGTTTTGTCGAACGAGGGTTCGAGAAGAGAGGGTTTCCTCGGCCCTTTGATGGCCTCTGGTTCTTGCAGACACGTTCACCTATCTGCGCATTCTCTCTGTGGGTAACCTCTGTGGGTTACTGAGCCTTTTCCAATTTCTTTAATGATGCTATCGGTCGGGCTGTTGTGGGTTGTTTCCTGGTAATTTGCTGTTGATAACTCTTCAATCTCTGTCAGATTATGGTTGGTTTGCAAACGGGCTAACCTTCTTCCCCCATTCGTCTCCTGTTGTATGTCATTGTGTTATTGAACCCATTTGCAGGTGCGACAGGGTGATAATGTCGAGGGTTCCTCCGGCTTCCGTAAGAGCAACATGTAACTTACTCTTTCTGATTTCACTTCGCGCCACTGGTTTTCTTAACCCTAACCCCTCGGCTCCTTCATGTGCCAGTGATGGCTGCTCCAGTGGAAAACCCTGTCGATTCGTCTCTGCTCCAACTCAAAACCCTGGTAAGGTTCTGCTTTGACTGTGCTGTGCTTCTTTATTTTCCTATCGGCTTAAATGAATGTTTTTTTTTGGACCACGCTCAGACTCAAATGCTGGTGGTCGTTTCCCATCTGCAGGTTTCTCCTGGCAAAACCTCGGTTCGTTCACTCGGCGTTGCAAACCCTCCGGTAGGGTCTCTCCTTTCGAACCTCGTGGTTAATTGTTCTCAAGACTTGTTTCTTTTTCTGGGTTTTCTGTTCCGTGACCAAACTCTGTTGGTGGCAAGTTTTCTGGGTGTACTCTTCTGTCGGTCTGGAAACGCTGTGTCTGTGCGTTTGTTTGCGTCTGTGGCAACTTCTGGTTTCAAACCCTGGCTAGGGTTGTATGGTTGTTCTTTCGTTTACGACTGAAGCAGTAATTTCGGGTTTCAAACCCTTATCTAGTCTGTATTGGTTCGCTATACTATTGGACTGAATCAGAATTTTGTTGAACTTAATTTTGAGGTCGACTGGTATATAAAATGATTTCTGTAAAGTTTCTTGAATTCAAATGCTTCAGTGTTCGAATGTATAAATCTTACTTGTCTCGCTGTAGGTTGCTCCTTCTTTCGTTTGTCTTGATGAACAGAGATATTGATTTCTCCTTGTGACTGCGCCTGTGTCACTTTCGTTCCTGTGTCCTGTTAATGCATAATGTAAAAGACACAGCTATTTGCTTTTCTCACACACAGCACTTTTCTAATCAATTTCAAAACTAGAAATTTATTTCGTTTGTAATAAAACACCTTCTGTGATTACAAATCATTTAACAGGAAATAAACTATTTCTGAGTTGAAATGCACATTCATGTATTGCACTTATGGCAAATTACAATACTGGTAGCAGAGTATATCGTTCTTCAATATTCTCTCCTCTCCTTGTAAACAACTCCGAACCCGTACCTATCATTTCTGTTCATTTTTATAACAGTAGGTACAAAAACCGTTTTTCAGTTTTACGGTTACCCTGTCAACCGAACTTATCCTACCCAATGTATTTTGTTTAAAAGAAAACCATCACTAACTAATTAAAGAAAAACAGTTTATGCTCCTAGTCCTGCAGTTTCTATCCAACTGTTACACTAAACTAATAAATAACAAAAAATAAACACAGGCTTAACAACCTGTCCATAAACCTGTAAATAAAAACAATCAAGTGAGACGGTCAACCATCTCCTGTCTCCTCGGAGCTGGATGCTCCTGCATCAAGTTTCAGTCCCTTTAGCTTCCCATTTTAAGCTTTCTTCAAGTTTATGTTCTAATACAAATGAAGAAAAGGAATATATGTCTCCAATACCTTATGCTAATGCAGTAGGAAATTTGATGTATGCGATGGTTTGTACACAACTAGATATTTCACATGTAGTTGGGGTTGTGAGTAGGTATATGGAAAATCCAAGAAAATAACACTGGGCAATAGTCAAATGGGTCCTTCGTTATCTGAGAGGCACAAGTGATTATTGTATCACTTATGATAGAAGTAGTGAATTTGTTTGCGGATATGTTCATTCCAATTTTGTAGGTGCTTTGGATAAGAGAAGGTCAACTTCAAGATATGTCTTTACTCTTGCAGGTGGAGCTGTTAGCTAGATGTCAAAGCTACAAAACATTGTTGCTTTATCCACTACAGAAGCATAATACATAGCTACTTCACATGCTTGCAAAGAAGCAGTTTGGTTGAAAGGATTGTTTGGTGAGTTTGGTAGGTTGCAGGACAGCATAAAGTTATTTTGTGATAGTCAAAGTTCAATTCAATTAGCAAAAAATCCCACCTATCATAGTAAATCAAAGCATATACCTATAAAGTACCATTTTGTAAGACAGATTATCACTGAACGGGGCGTATATCTCGAAAAAATGCATACAAAGGAAAACTGTGTAGAGATGTTCTTGAAACCAGTTTTATTAGAGAAGCTACGATGGTGTCTGGCTTCTCTTGGCTTGCAGAGAAAATGAAAATAGAACAAGAACGAGGTATCAGGCTAATTGTTATCAAGGTGGAGATTGTTGAGATTTTTTGATATTAATTTGGTTAAAAATCTCATGGATATGCCAACAATAGGATTTGTTGCTAAACTGATTGTATTAAATCCTGATACAGGAATATTCTATCCTATTATGGTGTGATAGAATTAATTATTAAGTTTCTTCTCTGTTCTATAAATTCTAAGCTTATAGAGGAAAAATATATGAGTGTGAGGTGTGAGGAAGAGGACGTGCAGATGAGAAAATCTGCTGTTGTAATCTCCTTTTGAGTAATAAGAATGTCGATACCTCTGTTTGGTGGAAGTAGCCCAGATTGGTTGGGTGAACCATGTTAATTCTTGTATTCATGTGGGATTTCTATGTGTGTGATTTTTGTTTTCCGCTGCGTTAACTCATACATGATTCTCCTCTTGCAAATGACCTGGTCTTTCATCAAGAGAGCCTGTACATTTTTCTATCCATATGGCGTGTCTCAGGTCATGACTCAAGAGGCTTTCATCGTTGTTCATTGTTTGAGTGCCACGATTTTGCTGCATTGATTGTTTATGGCTTGAACCTCTATTATGCTCATATACAGACTCTTTATGTGGACATGGATATGTACTATCTTTTCCTCTCTCCCACTTTCAGAGGATAAATTTTATGGAATGATCTATGTAAATGATTATATATTTTCCTCTCTCCTGCTTCTTTAGATGAAGTATATGGATTGATCTATATAAATGATTATTTTTATGATGATGAGATCAATTCCTTTGAATTGGCATTAGTTACCACATTGTCAAAACAATGTACTATTTATCTCCTTAATAAAAAGCGTTTTTTTTTCCTTTCTGAAGGAAAAAACTCAATAAAGTGGCTCTCGTCGTGAATTCTCACAGTAATATAAAAAAATCTATAGCTGGGTTTTCTATGCTTGACAGAACATTCTCTAAAAAAGAGAAAGCTGAGTAGGACAAAACATTACCTTGAACTTTCGCAGGTAGGTTTGTTGTATGTTCACTAGCTTCTTCATCAAGCCTCGACTCTAATAGTTTTGAAGTGCAAGTGGAAAGTAACGAAAGCACAAATTTAATGTCCCATTTACGACGTATATGATTATGTAAAAAAATATAAAAGAAATTTCATCAAGAATTTTAATTTTATGTTTTACGGCTTCATATATGATGCAGTATTTATTTTTAATATAAAACGTGTTAATGTTATTGACTATGTCATTTTATTAGGGAATTGAATTCAGAATGCAACATTATTTATATATATATATATATATATATATATATATATATAATCTTAAAATAAAATTAAAATATATAGCTTTTTATTATTCATTTATCAATGGATTTTTTTTTTAATAATATTGAAATTAAAAAAAATAAAATATTAAAAAAACGTTTCTTAGTTATATATTATATAATTATTTTTGAATTAAAAATATGTTATTAATTATTAGGTTTATTCAAAAAGTGTTATTCAATTATGAACTACTTTATTAAAAGTATAATTGTTGTTGAGTTTTGCAATAATAAATTTAATATAATGTGTTGAATTTTTTTACATGCTTTTTTGAATAATTTGGAAGAAATTAAAGTGCTTTTGAAATTGAGGCTAATCTTTTTTTAGCATAACAGACTAGATTATTGTTTAGAAGAGGCAAGTTGTAGCAAGATAACTTGGACAATAGTCATTCTTCTTCTTTTCATATTGTTTTTATGAAAATTACTTTCTAGGATCTTTGCAAATAACTAAAAATCCAAGATGTATATAACAATTTAGGTATTATTATTAATATTATTTTTATTTGGTATTACTTACAAAAGGAAAGCCATACTAATTAAATCAAATAAGATTTCTTATGATACATTAGTTTATGACAGTTAAAACTTCGAGAAATAAAGCTTTATACAAATATATCAAGTTTGATATTCATCACAACCCAAACTAGAATTAAACCACTAAGAAAATGATAAATGGACGATGGAATATTATTATCGGACTTGAAACCAAATTTGATTTCGTGGAAATTTGGATATTGAATAAGAAAAAGATTCCCTTTTACACTCTCATTGATTATGTTATTTTGATATGGATGAAATGTGGATAAAGTTTGAAGATAATTTTATAACCTATAATATTAAAATTGAAAGAAACACATCTTATTTTATCCTCCTCAGAATACTTTCTTTTCCACCTTGAGAGCATAGCTATGACTAAATGCCTATATGTAAGAATAGAATAAATAACATGAAAGGAAGGAGACACTCTAAAATTGTTTTAAGATTAATCAAAAACTATATTTCACTTAAAGTGGGATGGTATAAGGATTCCCACTCTTCAATAAATCGTTGGAAATAAAGAAAATTTTATTTTATAAAATAAGGACATTATTAAAAGTATTATTAAATTATAATTTGAGAGAATGTAGTGAAATAAAGTGTTGGAGGCAAGAAGAAAATTAAGATATTATAAGAAGTTGATGGACTCCAAACTAAAAGAAGTAACCTTCTCTATCAACTAATTCACATGGGTACCATAGTAAAAATGGGTGTTGGTCAACTAACAAAATATATTGGGATGAAAGAGCTTGTCACCTTTGTGATACTAAGAGAATTTAAGATGATTTTTTTTTTTGTTAGAATGTATTTTGTATATGATGTTAAAAAGATTTTCCACACAATCAATCTTCATAATATTTTAACCCAACAAAACTATTGTGATCTTTGAATTCTTCACATTTGTTTTCAATACAAAAATAAAATTATAACTAATTCCAAGTAATGATTTACCTTCTTAAGATAACAAAACAATTTAGTCTTAGTCAATATTAATGTATGGAATAGTTAAGTGAAATATGGCATCAAAAAAATTCTCATCTTTATAACCATAAAATAATTAAGGATGAAAATAACTTTTTTCTCAAATATTCTATGTAATAAGAGATTAGGAATATGTCAATCATAAGTATATCTTGATCAAATACCAATTTTAAAATATCTAAAAGGATACAAATATTTCTTACTTCGTACTTAACAAAATAATCTTTGACTACTTCTCTTAGTAGTTTTGGAGCATGCAAATAACTTCTCTGAGTAGTTTTGAAACATGCGAATAAGTTTAAAATAAATCTAGATCATCACTTATTTCCCTAAGGTATAGTAAACCAATTTACATTCAAAAATATCTTAATCACCATCATCATGATTTAAATAAAACTAAATATTAAAACAATATTAAGATAATAATTATATGTATATATCCTTCTTGTAAAGGTCATTGTTACAAAACTATGTGGGTAAAGATCTAGTGATGTTAAGGGCTAGTGTGGCCCAATCAAGTTGCAATCCCTTGGTAATTTTGATAACATAGTTAACCTTATCCATGTCTACTCAAACCATATATTAGGCATCCTAGTTATCTCAAGACTGACATTACCTTACAATCCACACACACACACACACCTTGCAATATTTTTTTTTTTTTATTTCTGATACAAAAAGGTCTATTAAAACCATCAATATTAACTATTATAATATTAAAGAAGACATCGGATTCATCTTATATGCCTCTAACTTGGGTTTGTTATCATGAGATTAATTTTCCTTATTATGTCCTTTGTCATGGGAGATATGGCCACCATTTGGATGGTAATGTTGTGGATGAATTTTAGACAAAACTCCCACTTATTCCTCTTTTTCTGTTTGTACTAAATTTTTATAGTATGTCAGCAATTTGGACCTACTGAAGATATGTCCAACAAATCTATCTATGCTTGAGCATACCTCTGTAGGACATTATAGTACTTTAGAAATAGGTGCCCCTTGAATTTTTTTTAATCCATATTAGATCATTGTGTTTTTCTTCATCAGTATACATTCTTTCAAAATGTATAAAACAAGAAATTAGTTTACAATATTAGTTTTACAAGTGGGGCCCATCTTAGAGAACTGAGATAAAAAAAAAATAGGCTAGTTTGAGGCCTTAAATGATGTTATTTTGTCATAAATCCAAAATCTTAATCATCACACACATTAGCATTATTATATATATAGAGATATTTCTAGTGGTCCAAGAAATACATCAATAGGAGTTCAAATGTGAATGTTATGAGTATTGGAAGTTTACATATCATTAGTAACCAAGCTAATTCAATAGTGTGCCATGCCAACCAATGTTACTTATAGAAAAATTTTATCCACGTGGATTTTATGAATAATACTAAACAATGCCAGGTTCTAACTGATGTTTAGGGTCAAATGGATAAAATTTAACTTCTAGTTAGATATGAAGTTGTGTTATAACTATGACACTAGAAGGAAAGTGGTTTCATTCTATTTTATTTCATTTTTTTCTATAGTAGATAATACTTTTGTCATGTATATTGGGAGGGATCATAACAAATGGGGGTTCTGTTGTATAGTATCCGATGAGCCATGGGTCCGAGAAAACTCCATCGGCACTCCCTACTCCTTTGTATTTGTGTCATTTTCATTTGGACAAAAGAGAGGATATAAGCCTCATGTTCCACATTGGTTTCCTACTAAAATGATTTCCTAGATCATATATTGGTGTTAATCTATTATTTGTGTCTCATTGCAATTCATTGTTCTCTATTTCCAACATTTAATCGATCCCATGCATAAACAAATAAAATAGATAATAGAAAATTTGGAATTTAAAGGAATTAGCCCTTCATAAAATAGATTGAAAATCATTTCAATGAATATATTATGACATGGATTTAACAAGAAATAAGCACGCATTCCTAGAGGTATAAGTTTCAAACATAAATCATAATGTCAACCTTCTCATGGTAGCCCTAGCCGATAATATTATGTTTTTCGAGGAAGATGGGTGTTCCAACATTGCGATTAGATCAGAGGAGAAATCAAAATATCATGATGAGTGATAGAAGGAATGTAAGAAATAGAAAAAGAATATAGATAAGTTTGATTTCCATGAAATATTCACAATTTCTCTTTAAGATGGGAGCAAAAGAGGATATAAATTCATGTCAATGTGAGATTAATGCTTTAAAAAATAAATCACTAGTTGCAATATGTAATAGCTTTCCTTCAATGTTCACCCAACAGATGAGAGGAAAGAAGTATCATTTGGTCATATTCAATTACAAGGGAATTCCTTGAATTGGTGGCAAAGTGAAATGGAAACAATGAGTTGATAAGGGAATTATCTAGTAAATAAGTTATATGATTGTCAAACTATCACATGGTACCATTTTCACTATGATATTTCATTGTATTTTGATTTCTTTGATCATGATATTTCATGTTAAAAAGCTACTATAGTATTTGAGATATAAATACTTGAAGTTAGTGACATGAAAAGATGATAATTG
Organism: Pinus albicaulis; assembly: GCA_034641835.2. Taxonomy (NCBI): domain Eukaryota; kingdom Viridiplantae; phylum Streptophyta; class Pinopsida; order Pinales; family Pinaceae; genus Pinus; species Pinus albicaulis. The sequence goes on from CM076583.1 coordinate 1,096,051,478, forward strand.
GATGTTTGTGAAGAAAATACGTTTTTGATTAGAGTATGATATGTTAGCTAATGTGTTCCATAGTTGTAACTATATATAGTGGCTCTTATGGTAAATTAGAATAGAGTAATATAACATAATAGATAGCTGGGTTTTCTATACTTGATGGTAAATTTTATATAAAAAAAGGGTGAGTAGGACAAAACCTTAAACTTTAACTTTCGTAGGTTTGTTGTATGTTGACTAGCTTCTGCATCAAGCCTCCACTCTAATTGTTTAGAAGTGAAAGTCAGGATATGACAAGCTAAAGAATGGTTTGAAATTACCGACAACAAAGATAATTTTATTCATTGTGCATGTTTAGTGGTCGCACTGATTTGAATCCATTGATCTACCCATTTAATTGTTGGCAGCTAGATCCATTCTTGTTGCAATTGTTAAAAAATTTGTGACTCTACCATAATGATATTTCCCATCCTTGGAAAAAACGTACTTCCATTTTCTAGCCATTGTTAGCACATATTTCTAGTGAAGTACTCACTACATCATTCTAGCCATTGTGAGCACAAATTTCTAGCGATGTGCTTAGTGCATGATTAATGCATTTTGAACAAGGGTGTGTGTGGGATTTTTTACACTGCGATGTACTTTGCAGAAATTAACACAATTTGAATGACTCAATCTAGTCCATGTTCTTTGCAGGAGGTGTCGTAAACTTGAAAACACACTACCATTATTGTAACCCATTGCAATCATCCACATGCTCAAATAGTAAATTACATTAATGAAGTAACACAAAATTGTCCACTTCCAAGATATTTTTATTCATTGTGTGGAGTTATTATGGTAAAATTTATCTTGTTATTGGTTATGGTTGATCTTAGTGCGAATTACTAATTTTTAATGCATAATCCTCTAGCCTTTTAATGACATAAACTATATGTAATACCATGATCTTATTACCATGCATCACAAATACCAGTGCCCAAAACCATCACTGTTAACCATAACTGTTGACACAACCTCAAATCTATCACAAGGTCAAGTTTATCTAACAATCCCCCTTTAAACTTGACTTTGGGTTTTCCTTAAGCTAAATATAGCCATTCACTTCAAGGCCCTACCAAGTGTAACACCCCTAGTTTTATGTTTTCAAATTAAACATTTGAACTTCAATCCAAAGGGGAGTGGACCCCAATGGATAATTATGGTGTGAATGTAATTAATTATTTAATTATGAAAAAATAAATAATATATTTCTGTGCATGTTGACCAAATGAGATTTTTGAGATCACTTTCCAAATCCATGAGGTATGGAAAGAGGCTAAGACTTTCCCTAAAAATCTTTCAAAAAGCCTTGAAAAAATTTATTTCTAATTTATATTTTTGAGGAAAAATCTAAATTTCCCCAATGATGTGGAGAGTAGTTGGGAAGAGGTAAAAAGTTGGAAAAGTAGAAAGCAGCTTTAAAGTCCCTAAATAAAGGAAGCCTAATAAAACATGAATAAAAGCATCCTGTAATTCTGGATGCAGAATTAGAAACAGGCTTTGGGGAGAGAAGCTTAAATAAGCTACTCCAGAACAGATTGGGGTTCTTCTATTTTAGGAGAGGATCTCAGCTCGGGGGTGAGTTCTGGAGACAGAAGAACTCTAAGGTTGGGAGGTTGGTCATCTGCAGAAGTGGTATGTCCACAATTTTTATGAATGGTTAAAATACCTGTTATTGTGTAATATGGTTAATTGCTGTAGATGTTATTTTTAAATCAAAATTCTGAAGTTGTTATTCCTTACATTTAACAAAACTGTTCAAAAGAAATTAATCCTCTCAATTCTGTATAGTTCTAGGAATAGGAATTATGGGGAAAATCATCTGGAATCTCTAAACCTGCTAATGGTTTAAATCTGGAGATATATAATACTCCCATAAATCATTTAAGTTGTAACTTTCATCTGCTTCTGTAAATGTACAGATATATCTATATATGGACTAGGAAAAGTAGAACTATAAAATGATACACCACCTATGAATTTAGAAAGATTAATAAATATTAAATATTGTATAGTCATTGCATAGATTACTGAAGTGTATGCCGATAAACTGTAATATTTTGTTAAAAAGGAGAATCTGAACTGAGAAGCAAATAATTTATGTTACATGAATTAAATATATAAGACAGAAAAGTTACACAGTATAGAAGAAAGTAACCAAATAGTAATGACAATTTGATCTGCTCATATGGCTGGTAAGAACATGTATTGTAAGCAAATAAAAAGTTTTGGAAGTTAAACGCTATCCATAGTCTTTCAATTATTTGACTAAAACCATGGGATATAGAATAGAAATTTTAAAATGAAATGGTAGCCAATGCAATCTACAGGCAAATAGTTGATAAAGAGATAGATGTACTGCATCAGAGACATACTCTATTATAGTCTACCTGGAACAGTAAACTATGAAATATCTTACCTAGAAACACATGAGAAACTTCATGTACACCTATGTAATTAAGTAATAATAATACTTTCCAGAATTACAACAATATCTATATACAAATGCACAGGTTTGACTTTCATCAATATGAGCCACAGGAGTATATCTCTTTGTATATAGTATTAGTAATTGTTTTTAGCAGTGAAAGAATATATGTGGATATGAGTAAATGAGTAACAAATTCTGACATAGATACAGATGAAAGATGTATGTATTAAATTGGAGGAACTAAAATTTTTATAAGCGGTCAAAATATTAACTGCAGTCTTGAGATATATAAAAAATAGGAGAGAATTAACTCCTATCATTTTAATAAACTTAATTATAACTTAACTGAACTTTATTACTAATAATTATAAGGAAAGAATCTGTCTATCCAGTCACGTAAAGTAGAGAATTAGAGAGGCTGACTATTGAAAAAATAAATAATGGAAAAAATACTGTAGATAGTCATCATTTAATCACTAATAAAAGTAAAAATTAGCAACGAAGGAACTTCTAGTGTAGAAACCAGGGAGATAATCCACCAATGTTTCTAAATAACCCAAATCGGATTATAAAAAATAAAATTATAATATGTTTAACACTGTAACCAAGTTCATAAGTGCTCAGTGAAACGACTACAAACGTCATAACAACACAATGACAACACTTGCGAAATTTGATTGAAGCATAAGCTAGTTCTGAGAGGTATAAAAGGGATAATGGTCGAAAACCTCTCTAAAGTCTCCATGCGAGGCTAGGTTCTGATGAATAAAATAAATCATGCATTAGATCACCTAACTGAAACTTCCAATAGTCAGGTACCAAATTCCCAAATAGAGGCAAAAACAAATATCACGTTACATGTACATTGCAAAAGTGGGGAAACTATTATATTATGAAATGTCAAAGGGAAACGAATAGAGAGACTTAAGAAATTATGAAATGGCTTCAAGCTCAGAGCTACATAGATCGTATTCATAAAAATGCCAGATAAGTGACGACCCTGAGCAAACAAAAATTCAACTGAGTATATATATAGAGATCTATATGAATTTTCGCTTACGAAAATGTATTAACTCCATGTAAACCCAGAGGAGTTACCTTTGCGAAGGCCATAAGTCGCATTCAGACATAAGGCCAGTTTGCAACGCTCAACCTATAAATCATGATAAGAGTGCATATGTCAGAGAAATCGAAGTGTTCCCTTTAACTATGTCGAAGAGGGATAAGTCAATATATATACACATGGACTGATATAATACTTATTATGATACAAAACTTGAATTTTCTATGCCACCATCACAAAGGAGATAAACGAAACACCCATAAGACAATCAATGCCAAACCATAGTAACACCTAGGCATTTGGTTGAGTCTGAAACTAATGCCATTATTATCTCTAGAGACTCGCACTAAACTACTAAGTGAAATGGCTCGTATTCATAATGATGAAAGCCTGAGTAAATAGCAAATGAAACAAAACTTGGCAAGAACCGAATACCCTTTACGATGAAGAAAAACATCGTGGAGTAAAATCAAACCAGAGAAGCCAATCTATGAACCTTATCAGTACATGCAATAAACAGAAGTTAAAAAAAAAAAAATTATAGAGTTAAAACTTACCGAGAACAACGCACCAAATCTCTGCGTGATAAATGAACTGTGAAAACTCCCCTCCAGCGACAAATGAGTTACTCACAGAAAAATGACAGAGCCAAGCTAGTAAGCATAAGGGAGCAAAATGAGTAATCCACCTGGAGAAGGTAACCTTAAGTATCAAGAAGCAGAATGAAACCCTAACACATCTTTCCCTTACAAGTGGTAAGTATTGGTAGGTTCAACCATGGATCGATGATTCATGTCCGAGAAGTCAATAAACATCAAGTGGAGACAGACGTTAACCAAGTGAAGATATTTATGACCATAAATGTAACGTATGTACCTTGGATTTCGAATGAATATAGTAGCATAGAAACGTAAGAGTTGTGAGATGGAACAACAGGAATGTCACAGTCAGATCATATGAAGATCCTACGAAAAAAATACGATCAGCTTCTGAATATCAATACAATCCATAAGTGATCCTTTCAAACCTCAAAAAAAGAAATGAAATGGATAGTTTATGAGTATGGTTACCATTGCACTAAAAGGGTGGTTTGTCAGTGCACTATACGATAGCGTATGTGTTGTAAAATGAAATGAAAAGTTAGGTTATGTACAACCACTGAAAACTATATAATCATTTTATATATGTATGTATACAGAAAACGTTTTCACTCTTGATCGAAATAAAAATTTGAAGTTAAATTTAAACCAAAAAGAGAAGCATCATATGCTCACTAAAGATTATTAACAGTGGTAAATTTTTTAATCATGAGTAGAGATATATTAATTTTTTTCTAGTGGGAAAGATACATCAAAGGTTCACTAGAAGAAATGAATATATATATATATATATATATATATATATATATAATTCTATGAAATTGAGGTATTACAAATGATATCAATTCCATATTATAAGCTGAGTTTTAGTTTATTCATTTGTGCTCAACTGCATAATTAAGATTAATTTTTTTGGAAAGAAATTTTCTTGATGTTTTGTTTTAGTGTACAAAGGTACTGGAACTGAAATTTCAATGGCTGAGGGAGATGAAAGTTATGATGTTGATGCAGTGGAAGTGGAGATATACGCGCATAGGAATCTAGCATCCTTTAATTAGCTATCATTTTGGTTGCAATGAAATGCTTTGGTGACTAAGACATCCTACTGAGATATCGTGCTTGAGTGAAGTAAGAAAAACTGATAAGAGAACTGACTTCGCGGAACAGCCGAGAAGGTGAAGGTTCCAGAAAGAGGAGGAAAGGAAATTTCTCGGATGATTCTGAGGAAGATGACACTACTAGACATCATTCTAAACAGAAGAAGGAATTACAGGGTGAATTCCAAAAAATTAAACCTCCCTCCTATGATGGGGAGAAGGAGGAAGATGCTGAGGCATGGCTGTTGAATATGATTAAGTATTTTCAGGTCTATGAATATGAACGCAATCTGAAGGCCAGATTAGCTATATACTAGTTGCAGGGTAAGGCTACATTGTGGTGGGAGGAGAAAAAAAAGGTTCATGCCATTGATGAAAAAACAGTGACTTGGGAAGATTTCCAAGTCAAGTTTAAAAACCGCTATTTGAACGAACGCTATTATGATGATAAAGCAAAGGAGTTCCACGAACTCAAATTGGGACAACTCACCATAGATGAGTTTTTCAGCAAGTTTAAAAATCTGTTAAGGTATGTTCTTTATATTCGTGAAGAGAAGGAAAAGGTACAAAGGTTTTCGAACTGTTTGCCTGCTATGTACAAGGAGAGAATAAAGTTCTATAATCCAAAAAATATGGATGACGCGGTGAGGAAAGCTATATTATGCTACCAGTAGTTTAAAGGAAAGGGTGAGCATGGAAAAGGCTAGGTAAACAAGGGTGAATTCAAAGGAAAGAAACAGAAACCAGCTTACTTGAAGAACTTTGGTAGGGATCATCAGTGGAATAAATTTAACAATCCAAAGGAAAGTCAAACTGCTCAGTCCCAAGTTGGTTCAAAACAAATAGATGGAGATAATAAGAGGGAAGGAACAGTTAAAATGCGGGAGCCTTTGAAATGTTGGGGGTGCGGAGAACCTCATTTGTTGAGAGACTATCCACACCAAAATATTTAGATGATTATGAGAGATAGAGAGGCTAACACAGTGAATTATATAGCAAGGAATATACCCACTATCAGTGCAGCCTTGGAGAACCGACAAGCAGAACACTAGGCTACTATGGTGGAGATGGAAGGTAATATTGTTGACCAATCTGTTACAGTTTTAATTGATCCGGGTGCTTCTTTGAGTTACATTAGTCCACAAGTTGTAGAGAAATGTAATCTCAAAACTGAAAAATTTCAATAGTCTTGGTTGGTTCAGTTAGCCACTCGCACCAAGAAAAAAGTAACTCATAAGTTACCTCAAACAACAATTAAGTTAAATGATTTTCAGACAGAAGTAAATTTAAACATTCAGTCGTTAGGCTCATATGATTTGCTGATAGGAATGGACTGGTTAGAAAAGAGAAAGGCTGTGATGAATTTTTGGGATAAAACTCTGCATTGCATAGATGAGAAGGGGAGACCCTTTATATTCAAAGGAAAACCAAAACCAATCTCTGTAAGAAAAATATCATCTCTGCAATTAAAAAGAACAGCCAGAAGGGATATCAAGTATATGATGTACATGTTGAAGAGTTAGGACATCAACCTGAAGAAAACCTGCTTGACACTTTGGCAGTGGTAATGGATTTCAAAGAAGTTTTCGAGATGAGATTCCTCATCTTCCCCCCAAAAGAGAAATCGATTTTTCAATCGATTTGGTGCCAGGAGCAACACCCGTTTCTAGATCCCCTTACCGGATGAGCCCCTATGAACTCATGGAGTTGAAAATGCAATTGCAAGAATTTGTGGATAAAGGTTACATCAGACTGAGTGTATCTCCTTGGGGAGCACCGGTGTTGTTCGTGAAAAAGAAGGATGGAACCTTCAGAATGTGCATTGAATACGTCAATTAAATAAGTTGCCAATCAAAAATAGATACCCATTGCCCAGAATAGATGACCTTTTTTATTAGGTAAGAGGGGCTTCAGTATTTTCTAAGATTGATCTGAGGACTGGTTATCACCAACTCAGAATTAAGGAGGAAGACATCAGTAAAACAATTTTTCGAACCAGGTATGGTCACTACGAATTTGTAGTCCTACCTTTTGGTTTGACAAATTCCCCTGCCACTTTTATGTGCCTAATGAATAGAATTTTGAACAATTACTTAGATAAATTCATACTAGTGTTCATAGATGGTATTCTAGTCTATTCAAAATGTGAGGAAGAGCACAAAGAACACTTAAGGATAGTTTTATAGACTTTGAAAGAAAACAATTTATATGCCAAATTCCGTAAATGTGAATTTTTTAAAGACAAGATTCAATATTTGGGGCATATCATTTCTGAAGAAGGATTGGCTATTGACCCTAAGAAAATAAAGTTTATTAAAGAATGGCCGATGCCGAATGATGTTTCAGCAGTAAGAGCGTTTATGGGAATTGCAAGTTCTTATCAAAGGTTTGTGGAAATATTTTCTGCAATAGTGTATCCCATAACTTCACTACAGAGAAAAGGCACCAAATTTGAGTGGACTGAAAAATGCCAAAACCGCTTTGAACAACTAAAATTAAAACTCACTATAACCCTTATACTAAAGATTGCAGATCCTGACAAAGAGTTTGTTGTGTGTACTGATGCCTGTAGAGAGGGATTGGGAGGAGTGCTATTGCAAGAAAATTCTATTATTGCATATGAATCTAGAAAAATTAAGAAACATGAACATAATTACAGTGTATATGATCTGGAATTGGCTGCTGTAATTCAAGCCTTAAAGATGTGGCGACACTATCTTCTTGGGAAAAAAATTACATTGATGACAGATCATATCAGTCTCAAGTATTTCTTTTCTCAAACAGATTTGAATGCTCGACAAGCCAGATGGTTGTCTTTTCTAATTGAATTGATATGGAGATAAAACATATCAAAGGGAAAGAAAAGAAAATTTCTGATGCTTTAAGCAGAAATGCTTGCCAAAACATAAGCAACATTGGGAGTAGTGCTAGTTTTGAGCTAGAAGAACTAGCTAAAAAGGTAGCAGATCAAGATCCAAACTATGAGAATCTACAAGTGAAATTGTTGAAAAAAGAAATGGTTGAATACACCCAAAACCAAAAAGGGCTGATCTATTATAAAAATAGATTGTATATCCCCAATGTGGAGTCTTTGAAAAAATAAATTCTAGGTGAATATCACAAACAACCATATTCAGGATATCCTGGATATCAGAAAATGCTTACAGCCTTGAAAAATAAATTGTTTTGGCCAGGAATGAAAAAGGATGTTGCAAACTATTGAGCTAGATGCATGGAATGTCAACTAGTCAAAGTTGAACACCAGCATCTAGCTGGTCTTTTGAATCCCTTGCCAATTGCAGAATGGAAGTGGGACACTGTTGCTATAAATTTTATAACTAGGTTACCCAGAACAAAGTATCAGCATGACTTAGTGATGGTAGTGCTAGATACCTTAACAAAGGCTGCACACTTCGTACATGTAACATCTACTTTTGGGATAGCCCATGTAGAAGATGTGTTTCTAAAAGAAATAGTGAGGCTACACGAGGTCCCAAAGATGATTATTTTAGATAGAGACACTAAGTTCACAGCCGCCTTCTGGAAAGGCCTGTTTGGAGGCATGGGTACTAAATTGAATTTTAGTACAGCTTATCACCCTTAGACGGATGGTCAAACAGAGAGAAAAAATCAAATTTCAGAGGATATGCTGAGAATGTATGTGATGGATAGGCCATCAAAATGGGAAGACGACTTGCATTTAGTCGAATTTGCTTACAAAAACAACTATCAATCCTTGATGAAAATGATTCCATTTGAAGCACTCAACGGAAGAAAGTGTCATAGTCCTTTAAGTTGGAGCCAACCTGAGGATAAGCTAGTATTGGGGCCCGATACTCTACAAGAAATGGAAAGGATTGTCAAACAAATATAGAGAAACATCAATACAACACAAGATCAACAGAAAAACTATGCTGATAAGAAGAGAGTGCATCAAGAGTTCAAAATGGGTGATCATGTGTACCTGTGTATTAAACCTAAAAATAGCACACTTTATGCTGGAAGTTGTGCAAAATTGGCTGCTAGATATTGTGGGCCTTTTGAGGTGTTAAAAAGGCTGGGACTAGTGGCTTATAAGTTGGCCTTACCTCCTCATGTTAAAGTGCATGATGTGTTTCATGTTTTGTTATTAAAAATATATGTACATGATGCTTCTCATATTGTTGACTGGAATGTGATACAGGTAGAACCAGAAGGGGAGTTCCTTCCAGAACCACTTCGAATATCGGAGCGGGAAGAAATTGAATTGAGGAAACGAACAGTAGCAAGATTAAAGGTGTCGTGGAAGCACTTTATTGTTGAAGAAGCTACATGGGAAAGATAAGCTGAGATGATGGAAAAATATCCATATATATTTTCAAAATAAACTTTAGTAGTTAGCTATTAACACCGAGGATGGTGTTTATTTCCAGAGGGGGAATATGTAACACCCGTAGTTTTATGTTTTCAAATTACACATTTGAACTTCAATCCAAAGGGGAGTTTACCCCAATGGATAATTACGGTGTGAATGTAATTAATTATTTAATTATGAAAAAATAAACAATATATTTATGTGCATGTTGACCAAATGAGATTTTTTAGATCACTTGCTAAATCCATGAGGTATGGAAAGAGGTTAAGACTTTCCCCAAAAATATTTCAAAAAGACTTTAAAGAATTTATTTCTAATTTAGATTTTTGTGGAAAAATTTAAATTTCCCCAATGGTGTGGAGAGTAGTTAGGAAGAGTTAAAAAGCTGGAAAAGCAGAAAGCAACTTTAAAGTCTCTAAATAAGGGAATTCTAGGAAAATAGGAATAAAATCATCCTGTAGTTCTGGAAGAAGAATTAGAAACAGACTTTGGGGAGAGCAACTTAAATAAGCTACTCCAGAACAGATTAGGGTTGGTCTATTTTAGGAGAGGATCTCAACTCGAGGGTGAGTTCTGGGGACAGATGAACTCTAAGGTTGGGAGGTTGATCATCTATAGAAGTGGTATGTCCACAATTTTTATGAATGGTTAAAATACCTATTATTGTGTAATATGGTTAATTGCTATAAATGTTATTTTTAAATCAAAATTTTGAAGTTATTATTCCTTACATTTAATAGAACTGTTTAGAAGAAATTAATCCTCTCAATTCTGTATAGTTGTAGGAATAGGAATTATGGGGAAAATAATCCAGAATCTCTAAACCTACTAATGGTTTAAATTTGGAGATATATACTACTCCCATAAATCATTAAAGTTGTAACTATCATATGCTTCTCTAAATGTACAGATATATCTATGTAGGGACTAGGAAAAGTAGACCTATAAGATGATACACCAACTATGAATTTAGAAATATTAATAAATATTAGATACTATATAGTCTTTGCAGAGATTACTGAAGTGTATGCCGATAAACTATAATCTTTTGTTAAAAAAGAGAATCTAAACTAAGAAGGAAATAATTTCTGTTACATGAATTAAACACATAAGACAGAAAATTTACACAGTATAGAAGAAAGTAACAAAATAGTAATGACAATTTGATCTATTCATATGGCTGGTAAGAACATGTATTGTAAGAAAATGAAAAGTTTGGGACGTTAAACTCTATCCATAGTCTTTCAATTATTTGACTAAAACCATGGGATATAGAATATAAATTTTAAAATGAAATGGTAACCAGTGCAATCTACAGGTGAATAGTTGATAGAGAGATAGATGTACTGCATCAGAGACATACTCTGTTATAGTCTACATGGAACAGTAAACTATGAAAGATATTACCAAGAAACACATTAGAAACTTCAAGTACACCTATGTAATTAAGTTATAATAATACTTTCCAGAATTACAACAATATCTGTATACAAATGCATAGGTTTGACTTTCATCAATATGAGCCACATGAGTATATCCCTTTGTATATAGTATTAGTAATTGTTTTTAGTAGTGAAAGAATATATGTGGATACGAGTAAAAAAGTAACAGCTTCTGACATAGATACAGATGAAAGATGTATGTATTAAATTGGGGGAACTAAACCTTTTATAAACTGTCAAAATATTAACTACATTCTTGAGATATATACAAAATAGGAGAGAATTAACTCTTATCATTTTAATAAAATTAATTATACATTGACTGAAATTTATTACTGATAATTATAAGGAAAGAATCTGTGTGTCTAGTCATGTAAAGTAGAGAATTAGAGAGGCTGACTAATGGAAAAAAAATAATGGAAAAAAATATTCTAGATAGTCATTGTTTAATCACTGATAAAAGTAAAAATTAGCAATGAAGGAACTTGATGTGTAAACAGAGCTAATCACATATGTTTTATAATAGCCAAATGGGATGCAAAAAAAAAAAAAATTATAATATATTTATTTTTGTAAATAACCTAGGTCCGAGAATCATAAGAGGGCTAAAGGTCAAAACCCTCTCTAATGTCTCCACACAAGGCTAGGTCCTGATGAATCAAAGAAATCATGCATCAGATCACCTACCTGAAGCTTCGAATAGTCGGGTACCAAATTCCCAAACAGAGGCAAAAAAAAATCTCACGTTACCTGTACATTGCGAATGTGGGGAAACTATTATATTATGAAATGTCAAAGTGAAACGAATAGACAGAGTTAAGAAATTATGAAATGGCTTCAAGCTAAGAGCTACCTAGATCATATTCATAAAAACGCTGGATAAGTGACGACCTTGAGCAAAAAAAAAATCAACTGAGTATATATATCGAGATCTTTATGAATTTTTTCTTACGAAAATGTATTAACTCCATGTAAACTGAGAGGATTTACCTTTGCAAAGGCCATAAGTTGCATTCAGACATAAGGTTGGTTTGCAACGCTCATCCTATCGATCATGATAAAAGTGCCGATGTCAGAGAAATCGAAGTGTTCCCTTTAAATATGTCAAAGAGGGATAAGTGAATATATATACACATGGACTGATATAATATTTATTATGATACAGAACTTGAATGTTCTACTCCACCATCACAAAGGAGATAAATGAAACACCCATAATATAATCAATTCCAAGCCATAGTAACGCCTATCCATTTGGCTGAATCTAAAACTAATACCATTATTATCTCTAGAGACTCGCACTAAACTACTAAGTGAAATGGCTCGTATTCATAATGATGAGATCCTGAGTAAATAGCGAATGAAACGAAACTTGGCAAGAACCGAATACCCATTATGATGAAGAAAAACGTCGTGGAGTAAAATCAAACCATAGAAGCTAATCTATGTGATGTAAGGGCATTCGACACTAGCCAGCAATGTAGGAAGTTTTGTCCACATGTTGTGGCTAGGAGGGATCAGAATCATTCGAATTGTAGCAGCAAGGTGTCAATACCTTAGCTATCTGTTGCATTTAGATCAGTAAGAGTCAATAGAAGTCGAATAGTTTTGGTTCAGTCCATCTGTCCTGTTCAGTTATTTGGATAATGCAATTAGGTTTTGTTAGAATAGAAATGGTCCTTATAGAGGAACTGAAGAGACACATAATAATACATATAAATTGTATCCCTCAGATGTATTGAGGGAGGAGATTTCTACATTAAAATATGAGTGGTAAGCAACTGCTTCATGTTGAATAAATTTCAGTGCTTTTTGATTATCAATTTGTCTTTGAATTTATATTTGGTGAGGGAATTTGTTTAATTGCGAGGTGCTTGAAACACCATTCTGTGTATAACTTTTGAATAGAATTTCCAAGTAAGATCTGCATGTCTCTCTGTCCATTGTTGATTGCAAATTTCTCTTAAATTGTCGGAATAAGCTCTATTGAAATAAATCCCCAGAAGAAGATGTAGTCGAATGTATTCAGCCCTTGTAACAGACTTACATTGTGAGTTTCGTAAAGGTATTTTCCGAAGGCTTTGTTGAAAATCCCCACTAGTAGAAGAGGTCTGTGTATGATTGTGGTCGTCAAACTCTGTTCCAAGGTAGTGAAAACTGCGCTTACAAAGAAATAGTTCGGTTGGTTGTGAGCTGAGAGTGTTATCCTGACAGTCGAACCTGAGTTAGGGAACTGGAGCGAATAGGAAGGTGTTAACCTTGGTTCAACCTACAGTCAATCACTGTTCAAAAGCTATAAGGGGTTTTGATCACACTGCCTTTGCACGAGAAGCTATATTCCCCATTTGGTCGCGATCAATGCCACACACCGACACATGGCCTTAAGCAATTTTGAAAACCCACTCTCATCGCGCGCTAATGATCAACGGTTAAGTCAGCATGATATCCATGTACACCGTCTGATCTGAGGCCGGTTCATCAAATGGTGATCACTCTCAGATATGCTCGAAGGTTAACCTAAGGTATTGGCGTGTGTATTTAATTGATCCCGTCGATTGTGTGTGTGGGTCTGGAACCTAGGGCGTATTAAAGTGTTTTATTGAAATCAGTTTATTAACATAAGCAGACAGATTATAACCCAAAGTGTGCTTACTGTATTTATTTGTCAATTTCTCTGAAATTAATAAATAAAATTACAAAAGAGTTGAGAAATGAATAGATTTAATTCAAGAGAAACCCTGACAGAGCTATCGTAGAAACCATCTCTCCTTGTGGGGCTCGAATTCAAATTTGTTGCTGTCAATTGTGGTATCAGAGCCATTCTTGAGTTGTTTTTGCACAGAATTAACATGGCAATCCGAGTTGGTAGAGGTACTGGCAGAAGGAGAGGCGGACTCGTTGGTAATGCAGAAGTGTTGGAGACCTTGTAGAGGTTCGAAGCCAGAATGGATGCCATAGAGAAAAGAGAGCCTAGAGATCCTGAAGACATCAGTGAACCTGAAATAGAAAAAGCTGGAGAAATTGCTGAGATTCCTCCTGACATGAGGCTCCTCAGAACTGTTCTGGGGTCTACAGTAAAGCCTAAGATTGAAGTGTCAAGTTTTGTAGGAGGACTGAATCCAGAGGAGCTGGTGGACTAGATTAATGAAATGAACAAGTGCTTTGACTATGAGGAAATGAGCGAAGATAAGAAGGTCAAGCTTGTAGTAACAAAGTTGAACGGACATGCTGCACTTTGGTGGGAAGGAGTGCAAGAAGAAAGAAGGAGAGATGGAAAACAGCCTATCAAAAGCTAGACTAGAATGATGGCTAAGTTAAAGGGAAAATTCTTGCCTAGTGATTATCAGCTAACATTGTTTAGGAAAATTCAGAACCTGAGACAGAGGTTGCTGACAGTAAAGGAATACACAGAAGAATTCTATAGAGTAAGCATAAGAGTTTGGCAACTTCAAGACACACCAGAGAAGACTGTTAGATATGTGAATGGTCTCAAGCTGGAGATCCAAGATGAAATTGGTCTTCTGTCTCTTAAGATAGTTGAAGAGGCCTATCAGATGGCCTTGAAAGCAGAGGAGAAACTCCTGAGGAAACAGTCTGCCAAAGGGAGAGGTACTTTCCGTGGAAGTGGAAGTCAGGGTGGTAGAGGAAAGCCTACTACACCCAGAGATAGAGCTAACAATAGATCACCTCATAATGCATCTACAAAGGCTGATGCAAGAAGCAGAAGGGGTTCTTACAGAGGAAGATGAGGTAGAGGCAAAGGTAGAGAATTGAGGTGCTATATATGTCATCAAGTGGGACATAAGCACTATGAGTGCCCAAAGAATGTGGGTGTTGGTCCAAGAGATGCTGGTGTTGCCCAGGCTATAGAAGAGGAAGAAATTGAAGAAGAAATTCTACCAGAGAAGGGAGAGTCCTTGGTGGTTAATAAGGTCCTGTTGAAACAAACCAAAGAGGTCACTGAGCCTACGCAAAGGAAGACTTTGTTTAGGAGCATATGCAAAGTCCAATGGAAATGTTGTTAACTAGTCATTGATAGTGGCCGCACAAACAATTTGGTTTCCACTGAAGTGATAGATAAGTTGAAGCTGAAGACAAGGGAGCATCCAACTCCCTACAGGGTGTCGTGGTTGCATAAAGGGCACCAGCTGATTGTAAAAGAAGAGTGTGAGATAGAGCTGCAAATGGGAAATTATAAAGACAAAGTCCTGTGTGATGTGATTCCCATGGATGTGTGTCACATACTACTGGGTAGACCTTGGCAGTTTGATAGAGAGGCAGTGCATTATGGCAAGAAGAACACTTACAAGTTCTTCAAGGATGGGGTACATCATACATTGATACCCATGGAAGAAGGAGAGCCATCAAGTAGAGTGGTTGATCCAAAGACCTTGTTGGTGAGTGGGAAGGAATATGTACAACAGATTGAAGAAGAAGAGGTAAGCTTTGCATTAGTTTGCAAGCCTATGGTAGTTCTTACTTCTACAAATATTTTTGATTTGACAATATAAATCCAAGAGATGTTAGACAGTTATTGTGACATTGTTGTCGATGATTTACTTGATGAGTTGCCACCTGTGAGGAAGATCAACCATCAGATAGATTTTGTCCCTGTTTCAAATCTGCCAAATAAGACAGCCTATAGAATGACTCCCAGAGAAAATGGGGAAATCAGGAAACAAGTACAGGAATTGGTGGACAAGGGGCTGATCAGATAAAGTTTGAGTCCATGTGCAGTACCAACAGTATTGAGCCAAAGATGGAGGCTAGAGGATGTATACTAATTCGAGAGAAATCAATAAGATAAAAATCAGGTGAAGATTCTCTTTGCCCAGAGTTGAGGATTTAATGGATTGTTTGAGTGGTGCTAAATATTTTTTAAAGATAGATTTAAAAAGTGGATATCATCATATTAGAATAAAAGAGGGTGATGAGTGGAAAAGTTCCTTTAAAATGAATAAGGGACTGTGTGAATGGATGGTCATGCCGTTTGGGTTGTCAAATTCACCTAGAACTTTCATCAGACTTATGAATGAAGTATTGAAAGAATTCATTGGTAAATTTGTGATAGTGTATCTGGATGATATATTAGTTTTCAACAAAACCAAAGAAGAACATCTAAGGCATCTTAATTATGTCTTGAAGAAGCTGCACCAAGAGAAACTGTTGATAAACTTAAAGAAATTCTCATTCATGAAGGAAGAGTTGGTGTATTTGGGCTTTGTTTCTCTGCAGAAGGATTGAAGATGGACCCAGAAAAGGTTAAGGCAATTGTGGAGTGGCCTTCACCCAGAAATGTTTTTGAGGTAAGAAGTTGCCATGGACTTGCCAGTTTTTATAGGAAAATTATAAGAAACTTCAATAAGATTAATGCACCCATCATTGAGACAATAAAAGAGAGCAAAAAAACATTTAAATGGACTGCTGAAGCAGAAAGAAACTTTAAAATTCTGAAGAAAAAGATAACTGAAAAGCCTATTTTGATTCTGCCTCATTATGCTAAACCATTTCAAGTGAAGTGTGATGCTAGTGGAGAAGCCATTGGAGCTGTGCTGAGTCAGGATGATAGGCCTGTAGCTTATTTCAGTGAAAAGCTAAATGAAATCACAAGGAAGTATTCCTCTTATGAGAAGGAATTCTACGCAGTTGTTCAGGCATTAAAAAAAATGGAGTCATTACTTAATGTCCAAAGAATTTGTATTATACTCAGACAATCACTCTTTGCAGTACATTGTACAGCAGCCCAAGTTAAATCATAAGCATGTCGAATGGGTTGAGTATCTCCAATGTTTTAGCTTTGTTATGAAACATATAAGTGGCCAAGCAAATAAAGTAGGGGCAAAAACGCGAAGTTGGGAAACACTTTTTGGCATGAGATAGAATTCGAGAGAAATTTTTAATATCTCGGCCGAGAAAAAAAGTCAACTAAATTTCTCGGCCGAGAGTTTTCAAAACTCTCGTCCGAGAGATTTAAATATTTCGGTATTTTCTTGGACGAGAGTTTTGAAAACTCTCGGCCGAGAGTTGTGGTCACAAAATTCTCGGCCGCAAAATCTCGGCCGAGAGTTAGAAAAACTCTCGGCCGAGAGTTTTATTGCGCAAAGTCTCGGCCGCAAACTCTCGACCGAGAGTTTTTAAAACTTTCGGCCGAGAGTTTTCCCACGCGTTAAATTGGTTTAAATTTCTCGGTCGAGAGTTTTAAAAATTTCTCGGCTGACATTTTTTCTCGGCCGAGAGTTTCTGGTCAACGAAAAACTCAGAAAACTCTGCAGTTTTGAGAAACCTGCAACTTTGGAGGGACAGAACACCTACAAAAACAAAATTTTATATGTCGTACCAAGTACCATTAGATTCGTCTCTAAATCTAGTTTTTGATGATGTGAGATTTATGGAGTTTCATTAAAAAATTCAATTTTTTATTAATTTTTTACTAAACTATGTCACTATGGAATTTCATTGTTCGAAAAATTGCACTGAATGAAAATTCAATAACTTTCAAATGAGGACACAAAAAAATTCAAAAAAATCATAGTGCACTTCCTCTCCCTGTCTACTTCAAAAAGGTACTCTCATTTTTCTTATTGACGATCACATTGAAAAGAAAATCAAAGGATAATAAAATGTACTGAAACATCATTGTTTTTTTGTCTTCGTCCATTTCAAAAAATAATAAAAAATAGTGATTTGATCCGAAAATTACCAAAAAATAGTCTGTGCACTAGTGCAATATATGCAGATTATGATGCTATGTTTTTTTTCCAAAAAATGAATAACCTTCCCTAAAAAAAGTTAAGGATAATAAAGTGACTATTTATGTTTGCCTGAAAATTTCAAGTATATGCAGTTAGTAAACAACAAATTTACCCCTCTATATGTCAATATTTTTATTTTTTTTTAAATATCGGTATGGAGGTAAGACAATTCTCTACAATTCTTGTTTTTATGTCAAAGCATAATTTGCGATAAAAATATGAGTTTAGTGGAGTTGAAGTTGAAAAACATAGAAAATTACAATTTTCAACGTTAAAAAAGGGAAAAAAGTGTTTCCCAACTTCACATTTTCACCCGTAGCTAATGCTTTGAGTAGGAGGCACATGCTTGTTCAAGAAACCAATTTTGAAGTCGTAGGATTTGATTTTCTGAAAGAACTATATAAAATAGATTATGATTTTAAGGAAGCATTTGAGGCATGTTGTAACCCTGTGCTAACAGATAGAAGCTAGTGGCTGGATTATTTCTTGCAGAAGGACTTACTATTCAGAAGAAACCAACTGTGTGTACCAAAATGTTCCATGAGAGAAAATTTGATCAAGGAGAAGCATAGTGGAGGACTTCCCAGACACTTTGGTACTGATAAAACTTATGAGCAGCTGAGTCACTCCTATTATTGGCCTAAGATGAGAGCAGAAGTGGACATGTTTGTGAAAATTTGCAAAATCTGTCAATATGCCAAAGGGAGGAGCTAGAATGCAGGATTGTACACTCCCTTGCCTATTCCAGACAGGCCTTGGGACATGGTGAGTATGGATTTTGTTCTAGGATTTCCCAAGACGTAGAGAGGGAATGATCCAGTCTTTGTTGTAGTGGACAGATTTTCCAAAATGGCACATTTTATTCCATGTTATAAAAATAGCGATGCCACCCATGTTGCTAACTTGTTTTTCAAAGAATTTGTTAGGTTGCATGGGTTGCCCAAGAGTATTGTTTCAAACAGAGACAACAGATTTTTGGGCCATTTTTGGAGGACATTGTGGAAGAAACTTGGTACCAAATTGAGTTTCGGCTCAGCATATCATCCTCAGACTGATGGAAAAACTGATAGGATTCCATGCTATCCTCAAACATATCATTCTTCCAAACAGAACCCTTGGTTCAGCCAAAATACTTGGAAACTATATATGGCATACATTGAACCGGAAATCCTCCTCCTCTCTGCATGGTTCGTCCTCTGCCATTGCAGAAACAACCATCACCCTAAAAACCTCCTCTACAAAAACCACCACTCCCTCCTCCTCCTCCTCTCTGATGACCATAGAAGGAATTTTTACTCTTAATGAGGTTGTCTAATGAAATATCCAGAGACTTTTCCATCATCGTGAGGATTATTTTGCTGTCCTTTGAGCCGCTTTCGAGGTATAAACAAAACTAACCACTGGCTTCAAAACCATAAACCCTCAGTTGAAAACCTATGATTTATTTTAACTACGAACTTGAAATGTTTTCCATCGACCAGAATAGCTTTGTGAGAGGGAGAATACTCTCTTCAAAAGATGAAGGTAAAATGTTGTAATGAAGAAACGGGTCATGTAAATATTATATTTCTACAAAATTCTTTTATTCCTATGTCATACTCACTCACAGCTTGCTATTCAACACTAAATTTCTAACTACAGGCATTTTCATCTTTTTCATTGCCATGGCACACTTTTAGTACACTTATTTTTCTGCATAGAATCTTGTGACTACACCCTTCGTTGGCATCTCTACCAGGGTGTTTTAGTCTATCACATGCACCTCCACCATAGGCCAAAAATCTAATTTAATTTTTCAAAAAATATTTTGTATGCCCAGACCTTAGCAATGATAGATTTAGACAAAAGAGAGGAATAGATTTTCTTAAAGCTCTGACACCCATATTATTTTATTATGAGAAGTATATATATATATATATATAGGCATATCACCAGGAGAAATCAGTTTAACCGTCTAATTAAAAAATAATTCTAAACTATCAGTTGAACACTATTGATTAAATCTTTTAACACTCCCCTTTGATCTTGAGGGTTACATTGTTTTATGCCTAACTTTTGACATTAAAACTCAAAATTAACTCTTCCTAGAGGTTTGTTGAAGATATCCGTTAACTGTTCCTTAGAATCAAAAAATTTGAGAACAATATCACCATTCTTGACAAGTTCACGAATGAAGTGAAAATGAGTGTCGATATGTTTGCTATTTTGATGAAAGACATTCTTCTTTGACAAGGAAATAACGAAAGTGTTGTCGCAAAGGATTCATATAGGTTTAATTTTTGTATAACCAAAGTCAAAGACAAGTCTCTTCAGCCATATAGTTTGACATGATGCTGAATTTGCTGCAACGTACTCGGCCTATGTTGAAGATAGCGCAACTATGGGCTACTTTTTGGATGACGACAAGATCAAGTTTCTGCCAAATAGAAAAGCATAGCCAAAAGTGCTTTTTCTATCATTTATACATCCTGCATAATCACTATATGTATAACCAACAAGCTTACTATCTGTAGAGGCTGCATACGATAAACCATATGTAGATGTACCTACAATGTATCTTAACACCCTTTTTCAAGCTTTCCAATGATAGTCTTTAGGAGATTCCATAAACCTAGAAATATAATTAGCTGAAAATTCTATATCAAGTCTAGTAGCGGTAAGATACATAATACTACCAACAATTTTCTTATACAAAGTCACATTAAAAATAGTACCCACATCATCTTTACTCAACTTTGTACCAACTTCAATAGGAGTATACACCGGTTTACACCTCTCCATCTTAAACTTTTTCAAAATGTTAGTAGCATACTTTTTTTGACTCATAAACATACCATCTTGTGTTTGTTTCACTCTGATACCTCAGAAGTATCTCATTAATCCAATATCTTTCATTTCAAATTCATTTTTCATTGCAACTTTAAATTCATCTAACTGCATGTTACCTGTATAAATTATGTCATCAACATAAAGACATAGTATCAAAATATTACCTTGATGATCATTCTTAATATACAAAGTGGGCTCATGGTCACTCTTTCTGAAACCATTATTTAGAAAGTAATGTTCTATTCAGTTGTACCAAGCTCTTGGAGCTTGTTTCAAGCCATACAATGCTTTCTTCAAATTATACACCTTATGTTCTTGATTTTTGGTTTCAAAACCAAGTGGCTGATCAACATACACTTCTTCATCAAAACACCATTCAAAAAAGTAGACTTTACATCCATTTGGTAAATCGACCACTTGTTTTGTGCTGCAATAGCTAATACAAATTGAAGAGTATCAATTCTTGCTATAGGTGCAAATGTTTCACCATAATCTATGCCATTTTTATGTGAAAACACTTTGGCAACTAATCTTTCTTTGTGCTTATCAACTTTACCTCTCTCATTTAAATTTGTTTTAAAAACCCATTTGACACCTATAGAGTTTTTATTATGAGGTAGATCAACCAAATCCCAAGTTTGATTTCTTCCAATAGCATCGATTTCATTATTCATTGCATCTTCCCATTCTTTTTATTTTATAACCTCCTCAAAACAAGTAGGTTAAAATGAAAGAAATGCAAAATTTACAATATCATCAACATCATCTTGTGCATAAATATCACTTAAGTTTCTCATTTTAGGATTATCAGAATCGGACTTAGAAGATGATGAACTGCTACTACTTGATGAACAACTACTAGTTTTTTCTTGAACCTGTAACCTTGGAGTGCTTTTTGTAGGTGCTTGATGTTTGTTTAATGGAATAAAAGGATTAGGACAAGTATTGTTCTCTGTTTCATTCCAAGACTTGTCTTCCAGAAATTTTACATCTCGACTTATGAAAAACTTCTTAGTTATAGGATTAAACAATCTGTATGCCTTATATTGATAACTATATCCTCCAAAAATATATTTTTCACTCCTATCATCAAGTTTTTTCCTCAATTTTTGTGGAACATGAGCGAAATCAATACAACCAAATATTCGAAAGTGTGAAACAATTACCTTTTTTCCACTCCATGCATATTCAGGTACAAAACATTGAACACTAGAAGTTGGAGATATATTTAAAATATATACCGGACATGCAACTGCTTGAACCCATAAATATTTAAACAAATTTCATGTTTTAAGCAAACTTTGAGCCATATTCATAATTTTCTGATTCTTTCTTTCCGCGACTCCATTGTGCTGCAGCGTATAAGTGGTTGTTGTTTATTTTTAATACCATGTTGTTTGAAAAGATAAATGAGTTCGTTAGATTCATACTCACCTCATTTATCAGACCTGAGAATTTTAATAAACTTTCCACTCTGTTTTCAGCCTCAGCTTTGAACTCTTTAAACTTGGAAAATGTTTCAGATTTATATTTGATGAAGTACACGCAAATTTTTCTGCTAAAATCATCAATGAAAGTAAGAAAATAGAGCCTTTCAGCAGCTGATTTTTCTTGCATTGGACCACACAAATCTGATTTTTCTTTGGCTGTATTAGATGCTGAAGCAAAATTAACTTTCTTATGTTTACCCAATGTACAACTTGTACAGGAAGAGATATGATCAAAAAAAGTAGGAAAACCTTTCACCATCGTCTATATTTGCAACAAACTCATAATTTTGATAGGTAAATGACCATATCGCAAATTCCACAGATCAGAGTCAGTTTCCATTGAAACATTATGTGCATATAGCTTCTCACTTTTCAATTGCAATTGATACAACCTGTTCTTTTTCATAGGAATATTTGCAACAAGAGACTTATGTTTATCAGAAATCGTGCAAGTAGTGTTGTGAAAGCTAACATCATAACCATGTGCATCTAATTGACCAACACTCCAAAAATTATGCTCGAAATTGTGTACATAATAAATGTCATAGATATTCTTCACAAATTTTTTTTTGGTTAAGATAGGCACAACACCCTTTCCTGAAGCTTTAACCTGGCGATCATCACCCAAACCAATAGAGGATCTAAAAGATGTATCAAGATGAGAAAACAAATCACTATGACCAATCATATGATTACTACATCCACTGTCTACCAACTAAACATATTTATTAAGTACTTGAACAGTCACTTGGCATGCCAGAAATAAAGCATCTAATGTTTCACATTCAATGTTTGTGACATTACGTTTGTTTTTACTTAAAACATACTGTAATTTTTGACATTCAAACTTATAATGGGCATATTTTTTGCAGTAGTGATATTGAATTTTTTATTTATCTATCCACCTACGACCATGATCTATTTGAGACTTCTCTAAATGTGTTTTAGTTACCTGTAATGTATCATCACACTGGGATTGTCCTCTACCTCTTCCTCTCTTGCCATGAAGACCTTTGCTGCTACCTCTATCCATAGAAGCTTTAGATTTGAAAGCATTCTCTAAATTACTCACATCTAAACTAATTCTTGCTTCATGAGCCAAAAAAGAACCAATTAACTATTCCAGAAATAATTTTGTTAACTCTCCTGATTCAAAAATAGTAAAAATCATGTCAAATTTTTTAGGCAAACATCTAAGGGCTTTTTCAAAAATTCTTTGATCTTCTATTTCTTCAGCATTCATCTAAAGCTGATTAACAACACCCATAAATTTAGTCATAAATTGGTCAATGGTTTCTGATTTAGTCATTTTAAGTGTTTCAAATTGTGTTTTGGGAGTCTGTAATATTCCCATTTTTACTTTATCATTTCCTTGATAAGCAACCTTAAATGTATCCCAAATTTATTTAGCAGTTTTAGTAGCAGTAATTTTTGGAAAAATAGAGTCATCTAATGAATTTAAAATGCATGAATTCGCTGTTCCTTATTTCTGTTTAATTTCATCAAATTTTTTTCTTTGAGCAGAACTCATTCCAGAAATTGTATTTGCGTCAAGTTTTGTGAACCCCAATTCTACTGATTCCCAACAACCTAAGCCTTGTAAGCATGCTTTCATTTTAACGCTCCAAAAATCATAAATTTTCCCACTAAATAGAGGCGTAGGAATGGAAAACTGACTTGTCGAAGCCATGATTAAAAACTTCAAAATAAATAGAGAAAAAAAACTTTTGATGAGGGAAAGATAAAAAACAAGAATTATCTTCTTGTTGTAAAGATCAAGAAAATCAGTAGGGTGCCTCATGTTTCTCTGAGCAAGTAAATCGGCTAGAGACAATGTTCCAATATAAAAATAATAACAAGCAAGACGAGAAAAAACCACTCTGATAAATTTGAAAGGAGCTCAAAAAACGTATGAATAGACTACAACAATAACATATTTCTTCACACTTATGAGAAGTAAACAATAGTAAACTTGACCTTCACTTCATACGATCATTAGTGACGAAGCTTCGTTCTTCACTCCAAATGTCTTCTCATACGCAGCAATTTCATACGCTTTCCTTCAACAATGCTTCAATGTCTTTCATCATGGTGGGACCTCCAGCAAAATGATGCTTCATCTCGGTGGACCTCAAGAAAATTTGAAAGCAGCCGCCCAATTCATCTTCAGCATGTTCAAATGCTGGTCTAACGAATTAAACTTTGTAGCCAGAATCAGCAGTGGTGATAGTATTCTTCAGCACTACAAGACCCTCATAGAAGGAAGAAACGAATAAAAAAGAGAAAAATTCACTGCACCGCATTACAATGATCTGAAGACGCTCTCACAATATCAAATATGGCACAGCAACTTAGCTCTGATACCATGACAAATTTAGAAAAAAAAGAGGAATAGATTTGGTGAAAGCTCTGACACCCAGATTATTTTATTATGAGAAGTATCTATATATATATATATATATATATATATATATATATATGAATATGTTCAGTTAGTCAGTTATGGAGAAAACAGTTTAACCATCTAACTAAGAACTAATTCTAAACTATCAGTTAAATACTAATGATTAAATATTTTAACAAGCAAAGCCTTCAAACTTCATCTTTTTCATTCTCCTCGTCAAACCATTACTCAACCGACATTTTCGGTTTGTGCAAGGAGCTATTTCTTTGAATTCCATTGTTCATGACACTTCATTGATGGGCATCGATTCGAACAACTAGCCATGCCCCTTGCCAATTAGAGCTCTATTATTATTTCAAAGAAAATAAGAGAAAAATCAAGATAATAATAATAAGCATAGTAATAACACATTCAAGCTATGTATACCATGATTTACCTTGAAAAATTGAATTGGGTAAAAACCAACCAATAATAGATCTATTAGTATCCTTCGCTAAAACATAGACAAGTAGACCAAAAACATGAGCTTTCACAGCTCAACCATGGCTATCTATACTGAAGAATCCTCTATCCTTTTAATAGCTTCAACTACATGTAATACCATGATCTTAGAACCATGGGTCACCAATACCAAGTGTCTAGGCACGAAAACTGTTAACCACACTTTTTAATCATAACTATTGACACAACCTCAACTCTATCACAAAGTCAATTTTAGATAAAAATTTATTTGATCGAGAAAAAATAATATTGACTAACCATAATTTAATGGACTATTATTATTTTCACAAACTAGTGAAACCTATAAATCCCACCTCCCACATATGCAAATCCAAATATAGGGAAAAAATCATTCATCACACAACCCCCTCTAATTTGTATTTATTATTACTTAAGCTTTGCATCTATGTGTGCTGAGAAAAATAAGAATAGTTAGAATGAGATAAAAACACTAACATTGATAATGGAGATGTTCGAGGACATTCCATAACTTTGGAAAATTTGAAGGCTTAGCCATAGATATCCCCAGTAATATCACTATCTATAATGATGGTCCCTTGGAAGCTCATCGTTAAGGTGCTCTAGTTTTTACATTGAAAAATTACCCATTCCCTTTCTCCAAAAAATATCTTATGTTGTGCCAATATCTTGCCTCAAGAAATTCTTTTTTAATTTTATAAAGTTTACTTTGGTTTTTCGTATAAAACATTTTTAAGTAGTCACCTCATTGTAGCATGCCCGAGTCAATGCCTAAGGGATGAAAATTTTTGTCCATTCACATCAATCTCTTGAAACTCTTGTAGATTTCACCTACCTACCCCACTTCAATACCATTTCTGTCATTCATTACCTGGAATTCAATGTTGGATTATAGTTTTCAACGTCTGTTGGGCCTTGAAATTGTCATTCACTTCCATTACATTTTCACTTGTATTTCCATATTACCACCTTCACTCCACCTCCATTTTATTACATTTACCTTACCATTACCACTATTGGGTTACATTTATGTTTCTCCAAACCTTATTAATTCTTAGCATTTTTAAGTGAATTTGTGGTTAAAAATTAGAAAATAATGTGCATATGCTTATACCTAACAAGTGGGATGAGATTTTTGCCATGTGTAGGTCAAAAGGAAGCTTCTAAAAGACCTTTATGTGGCCTACCAAAACCAAATTCGAATTTGAGTGGAGAAGATCATGGGATCATGAGGATATGTGTCTCATTTCCGTCTTGTATTGAAACTCTAAGAAGATATGTGTCTCATTTCATATTTTGTATTGAAACTCTAAAAAGACATGTGTTTTATCATTTCCTATTTTGATTATAACACTAGAGATAGAGGGAGAGATTCATGGACTCTCATTAATGAGATAACCTCTGATATTTTTGTATAAATAGCGGAAGCTTTCTCCTATCATGGGGGTGAAAAAAAGGAGAAGAAGAGAAGGGATTATAGAGTTTTTTGTAACAAAGCTTAAGATGGAATTGGATTTAGATTTGTGATTTTATCAATGAAGAAGTTCTTTGATGTTGTTTTGATCACATCTTCAAGGAGCTAAGAGATTACACTGAATTGGTAGCAGAGGGCCCCTGCTATTCGAGAAGGTTTTACATGTTTTCTACATAAGTCATTTTCAATTTTTTTTGGTCATATTTCCTTACTTAGACTGCTTTCTGAAATCATATCTTTTAGCATTATGTTTCATGTCATTTTCTTAAATAAAGGATCCTCATGATATTGCAATTAGTCTCTTTCTCAAGCTCTTCCAATACATTTATATTAAATGAATGGGATTCAATTGTAATATTATGAGTTATTAGCATCTCATTTTCTGTTATTTAGTTAAAAAGAAGATCCTCATTTTACTACAGTTAGTCTCTTTCAAAAGCTCTTCCAATAAACCTCTAATTCACGAATGAGACATAGTTGTAATATTGTGACTTATTGATTGTTTTGTTTCATAGAAGATCCTTATCACATTATGATTAATCTCTTTCAAAAGCTCTTCCAATAAACCTCTAACTCATGAATGACATTTAGTTGTAATGTTATAAGTTGTTCCAACATTTTCATAGAAGATCCTCATTATACTATAGTTAGTCTCTTTCAAAAGCTCTTCCAATAAACCTCTAATTCACGAATGAGACTTAGTTGTAATATTGCGAGTTATTGATTGTTTTCTTTCATAGAAGATCCTTATCACATTATGATTAATCTCTTTCAAAAGCTCTTCCAATAAACCACTGACTCATGAATGAGATTTAGTTGTAATGTTATGAGTTGTTTCAGCATTTTCATAGGAGATCCTTACTACATTATAGTAATATTTTTCTGACGCCCTTCCAATAAACCTCTATCAAATGAATGAGATTTCACTGTAATGTTCTAAGTTACTGTTTGTTTCAGCATTTCCTTTTATGTTTTAGGAGATCCTCATTACATTAGAATTAATCTTTTTCACAAGCTCTTCCAACAAATCTCTAACTAAATGAATCAGATTAAGTTGTAGTGTTTTGAGTTACTTTTCATTTCATGAATGTTCATTTAGAAGCTGTAATATCCATGGATTAGGACTCTCTGTTTTCATCATTTCCTACTTAGGAACAGAACTTGCAAATAAACTCTATTTTAATTCATTTATTAACATTTCCTTTTCTTCCTCTTGACATAGATTTAACTTCTTCTTCTTCTTAGCATAGAGTAGCATACTAAGAATCAACCATAAAAACCCAAAAACATCAATAAAATACTAAAAACAACGAAGTAAGAAAAATGGATACTTAGGCACATACAATACATTACACTTCATCAATTTACTAGCCCTCGTCGATAATTTATTTAACAATTTAGGACACTAAATTGACTAAACATTTCGGCGTTGTTGCTAGGGAAGTGTAAGTAGGTAGCCTTATTTCTTAAATCTAAATTTTTTTTTAATAATTTCTTGAGTATGCTCTGCTCCTACACTTTGTGTGATCTAGAGGATCAGAAAAAGAATTTTTATGTTAAAAATAATGATAAAATATGTTTTCATCATTTCATTTCATTTTAAAATAAACTTTAAAAATGATAAAAAAACAAATAATTTCAATAATTGTTTTGTTTAATGAAATATATATAATATATATAATTTTATTAACAAATCAATAAAAAAATAGAAAAAATAAAAATAAAAAATAAAATGTTTTTGCTCATGGAAATAAGACCCACGCATATGCGTGAGGCCAGCCTTTGGCTTGGCCTTATGCATATAGGAAAAACTTCAATCCACACAAAGAACCATGCACTGCAATAACAATAATAATAAAAAGAGGAACTTTCTCTTTTCCATATTCTTCTTTCCTCGAGCAACAATTATTAGAAAGCATTTTTTTTTTGCAGAGATAGGCAATGAAGGTATATCAAAGAAGCTGTTGATGAGGAGAAGATTGCAAATTTCTGATGAAGAGAAGATTACAAATTCAATTGCAGGGACAGACAATGGAAGTGTATCACATGAAGAAATTGTTGATGAAGAGAAGATTTCAGACTGCTGATAAAGAGAAGATTGCAGATTCCATTGCAGGTAATTGAAATGAGAGAGATCGATCCGAACTTCTTTGTGAGAGACAATCCATTAGACATAAAAACATATAATTAAAATTAATCCAACCACATCAATTTTATTGCAGAAGTAATTGCTAGAAAGTAAAATGCGTAATTGTTAAAAAACCCGATTTTAAAACACATTTTCTGAGCAAACCAAGGCGAATTAGAAAAAATTATAAGATGGGTTTCTTCGGGAATGGGGTGAATTAGGTAATCCTATAAGAACTTTCTGAAATTTGTAGCCATTTGGGAGAAATTCAGGGTTCTTAGGAGCACTAATTTGTAATGTGCGTGAGAAAAAATCGTTTTTTTTTTTTTGTATACAGTCACGGTTTTATAAAATGTAATTTTGAGAAATAATCAAGGATTTGATTTCCTTATATGAAGGAAAATGTGGAAAGATTAATCTGTGGTGGCACATGATGAGTGACAAATGGATTATTTGAGGCAAAGGCATTATCACATGTGCACCAAATGCAAGTTGTATAAGTTGAGAAGGATTCTGCCTCCATCTCCTTCATAGTTAGGAACTTGACTTTAGAAATTTCAAGATTTTTATTTTTATCTTGCATGAAAAAGGCATTGGCATGACTTTGTTTCAAAAATATTCATAAATACGATTATTTCATCCATGCTTTATTTCATTTAAAAAAAATAAAAAATAAGAAATAAATAAATAAATAAATAAAATAATAATAATAATAATAATAATAAAGAAATTATAATTTCTTCTTAATAATGGCTTGTAGGACAAC
This sequence comes from Pinus albicaulis, assembly GCA_034641835.2. Lineage (NCBI taxonomy): Eukaryota > Viridiplantae > Streptophyta > Pinopsida > Pinales > Pinaceae > Pinus > Pinus albicaulis. Next base: position 1,096,080,814 of record CM076583.1, read on the forward strand.
TGAAAGATTATTTAGATGATTTCTCAACATTTGGCATTAATATTGTTAATGTGTATTCTTCTATGAAGTTTTAACTTGCAGGACAGAACGAATCTTTCTGATGCCAATCATTTTACTAAGCCCAGTACAGGAAGTCATCCAACAACAGGGAGTTGATTTATTTTTCATGGTTATTCTTAAAAAATGGATTGTTATCAATATCATGAATTGGACCAAATACAAAACTTTTTGATTTACTTTAATCTGTTTCATTTCACGTTTAATTTTTATGTAAGAATCAGAAAGAAATTAGCTACTTCTTTTTTAACATACTTATGTTCTTTATGTCAAGTTTTTTTTGCAGGTTTTGGATGATCGAATGATCATTGAAGGAAACTAATTTAGCGCACAATTGGTTTTCAAAGGACCCATTTCAAGAGAAATATAAGAACAAGTCCATGTTCATATCCATCAAGACCATTAATTTTCCTCCCTTTTTGAATTGTAAATTCAACCAAGAACTTCAATGCAAACCACCATTATTTTCCCAGCAAGAGTTATTTGTTCATTTTCCTTCATTCACATACACTTTCCATTACTTTTTTGTCTACTCCACAAATAAAAGCAAGAAGCTCACCTACATTCTTATTTCCCATTGTCATTTTCCATTTTTCATTGTCCATTTTCATTTTCCTTTTCCTATCCTTCTCATTTTGCAAATAAACCTTGCTTCAATGAAAATTATTGAATCCATAGTCCTTCAAAAATTATTCTTTCATGCTTGTGTTAGATGATGGAGGATTCCTTAAGTCCTTCCTTCTAACAATTCTTGGCCTATTGACATTAGCACTTTATCTAGGTTCAATACTAGAGTCCTTAATAGTACCTTCAGGTTCGTGTGCATTAATGACAAGTTCTCTTACTGAAAATCATGGGAATACATCAATGTCCCTTGATCGTCAGATGTTGCAAGTAGCTCGACATCATCCCATCTATTCGCACTTCGCAAGATGTAATTAGGTACCTTAGCATTCATTGACATTAATGGAGAGTTTTCCTTGCATTGGTTAACGACATTCATCAATTGTCGGTAATCCTATGACTTCTCTTCATGCACAACATCAACACATTTATTCGCATGAGTAGAATTTTTCCATCGGATTTTTGTAACGATTGAAGACTACATCATTTCAGCAGTTTGTAGCTAGAATCAATTTGTATCAACAACAATAAAGATCCCAATCTTGTCATCAGCACAAAGATAATAAAGAAGCAGATCAAATTCATTTTATTATATAGTCCAAAAACATCAAGAGTCACACTTCAGTACACACATGCAACTCATCCATTTCCAAAGGGTGAGTTAAAGTACATCATTTTCTAACTTTTTACCATATAATTCCTTGAAAAGCTAGAATGATCATTTTTGGAAAAGGACATCTCTACCTCATTTCATAAAATTTCCAATACCATCAGTTGGGGGGGGCAATAGATTCATATCACATTCAGAAACCCACATACTTCCAAAATATATTAACTATTACATTATTATTATGAGCATACAATGGTTTTTCAAAAGTTCTCAAAAGATCATTGGATACAAACATAATCATGGTTGTCACCTAAGAACCAACCATGATGCAATCCAATAAAGATATACTTTTCAATAAAAATCAAATTATCATTATATGAAGATCAAAGGTCAAAATTGAATGCAACAAAAAAATATGGTTGTAACACAATAACCAACCATGTTGCAATTCAAGTAAAAAATTTGCAGAAGTATGAAGTTATCAAATGATATCACACAAAGTTAAGTCGAAGCTTAAGGATAAAAAAGAATTAATGTAATAGATTGCATGAGAACATGCAATAGCTTTAGTTGGGGGGTATGTTGGGCCTTGAAATTGTCATTAACTTCCATTACATTTTCACTTATATTTCCATATTACCACCTTCACTCCACCTCCATTTCATTACATTTACCTTACCATTACCACTATTGGGTTACATTTATGTTTTTCCAAACTTTATTAATTCTTAGCATTTTTAAGTGAATTTGTGGTTAAAAATTAGAAAATAATGTCCATGTGCTTATACCTAACAAGTGGAATGAGATTGTTGCCATGTGTAGGTAAAAAGGAAGCTTCCAAAAGACCTTTATGTGGCCTACCAAAACCAAATTCGAATTTGAGTGGAGAAGATCATGGGATCTTGAGGATATGTGTCTCATTTCATTTTTGTATTGAAACTCTAAGAAGATGTGTGTCTCATTTCCTATTTTGTATTGAAATTGTAAAAAGACATGTGTTTTATCATTTCCTATTTTGATTATAACTCTAGAGGTAGAGGGAGAGATTCATGGACTTTCATTAATGAGATAACCTCTCATATTTTTGTATAAATAGGGGAAGTTTTCTCCTATCATGGGGGTGAAAAAAAGGAGAAGAAGAGAAGGGATTACAGAGTGTTTTGTAACAAAGCTTAAGATGGAATGGGATGTAGATTTTTGAGTTTATTAATAAAGAAGTTCTTTGATGTTGTTTTGATCACATCTTCAAGCAGCTAAGAGATTACACCGAATTGGTAACAGAGGGCCCCTGTTATTCGAGGAGGTTTTACATGTTTTCTAGATAAGTCATTTTCAATTCTATTTTTTCATATTTCCTTAGACTGCTTTCTAAAATCATAGCTTTTAGTATTATGTTTCATGTCATTTTCTTAGATAAAGGATCCTCATGATATTGCAGTTAGTCTCTTTCTCAAGCTCTTCCAATGCATCTCTATTAAATTAATGGGATTCAATTGTAATATTGTGATTTATTAGCATTTCATTTTCTGTTATTTAGTTAAAAAGAAGATCCTCATTATACTAGAGTTAGTCTCTTTCAAAAGCTCTTCCAATAAATTCACGAATGATGCTTACTTGTAATATTGTGAGTTATTGATTTTTTTTTTTCATAGAATATCCTTATCACATTATGATTAATCTCTTTCAAAGCTCTTCCAATAAACCTCTAAATCTTTAATGAGATTTAGTTGTAATGTTATAAGTTGTTTCAGCATTTTCATAGTATATCCTTACTACATTATAGTAATATTTTTCTCAAGCTCTTCCAGTAAACCTCTATCATATGAATGAGATTTCACTGTAATGTTCTAAGTTATTGTTTGTTTCAGTATTTCCTTTTATGTTTTAGGAGATCCTCATTGCATTAGCATTAATCTTTTTCACAAGCTCTTCCAAGAAATATCTAACTAAATGAATCAGATTAAGTTGTAGTGTTTTGAGTTACTTTTAATTTCATGAATGTACATTTATAAGATGTAATATCCATGGATTAGGACTCTCTGTTTTCATCATTTCCTATTTAGAAACAAAACTTGCAAATAAACACTGTTTTAATGCATTTATTAACATTTCTTTTTCTTCCTCTTTACATAGATTTAACTTCATATTTTTTTTAGCATAGAGTAGCATACTAAGAATCAAACATAAAAACCCAAAAACATCAATAAAAAACTAAAAACAATTAAGTAATAAAAATGGATACTTAGGCACATATAGTGCATTACACTTCATCAGTTTACTAGCCCTGGTCAATAATTTATGTTAACAATTTAGGACACCAAATTGACTAAACAACGTCGTCATAGCCTATGAGGCTTTTCTTAATGACATTTCCTACTTACTTCAAACTTTCGTGTTTGAAAATTAATCTCAACCATCGTGTTAATTATTTTTTTTGACAATAATCACACCTTAGTAAATATTTTGCAGGTTGCGGATTTAGTTTGTAGTGAAATATTTAGTTTCTAGGGAAGGACATCCCATTCCACAACAAGTTAAACTATTAAATTCAATCATAAATTTAATGCATTGTTAGTAAAAATGCATGAGAAAACATTAAATTCTCCACAAAGTTCATAAATTGATGTTCGCCCATCCCATTGTATGAAATGTTGTTTGTCATTAATTAATGTGTTAGACATCTATATTTTGAATTAAAAAGCATAGTAGAGTCTCATGTAATGTGGAAGATGTATTTCTGAGAAGTCTGTTAGCGGTCAAATCTACCTTAGGCTGAAATAAGGTAAAACTCAAGGCTACATCAAACCACGCTCAGCCTCGTAGCTAGCCCTACGAGGATAGGAGAGGGCTCTCTCCGGGTCTATCTCAGCTAAGGATCTTCAAAAGGGGCTGAGATGACTTATAATGAACAATGAATACTGATTTTAGGCTAGTAAAGAGATAGGAATGTTTGATTTTTATTTTTTGGGTTTTTGTTGGATAAATGGGAAAAAACAATTTTGGGTCCGGGGATAAGGCCAGATCTTTGGAGATTTTGAGTTGGGGCGAGGTAGGAAATAGTATTGATGCTTTGATCGAGTATATGGATAGATCAAAATGACAAGGAGCTGAAGAGGGCAAAGAAGAACTTGGATCCTCTCCAAACAGGCGAAAACATGTAAAACTAAACGAATTCAAAGGTAGAGCACTGTAAACAATGGATTCAACCTCATCTACTCATTAATTTTAGTTTCAGAAGCATAAGAAGGGATGGCATACATTAAGCATGAAGGAACTTACAATAAACTGAGAGAAAACACCATCAAGAACTGAAAGCCACAAGAATCCCAACAGGTGCTGCAAAACCTCTGATCTTTCCTTAGCCAAAATATGGAAAATATGTACAATAGTGTGCCAAAAGTTTCCCAAGAGTCCAACCTCTCCAACCAAGGCTTGTTTCCCAACATCAATAACACCACAATCATGCTAAAATTTACTGAGCAACCTTTAGAAACCTACTTGCAAGTCGATGGAGGCGTTTGAGCTCAAAATCGGACGCAAAAACAAAATTTTTTGGCTCTGTCGCTCTATGGGTAGCGTCCCTGCCCAACGGGTAGCGTCCCTGCCCAACGGGTAGCGCCCGGAAAGTGGGTAGCACCTGTGTTAATTAACACTGGCTGTTGGTGTTATGTGGGTAGTGCCCCTTATGTGGGTAGCACGCACTCTGTATGGGTAGCGCGCACTTTTCTATGAGTAGCTACATAGTGCGTTTTGCAGGAAGCTTTTGGAGGCCTTCCCGGTGTCCAAACTGAGTGTGTGATAGCTCGTTAGAAAGATATTGGAGTCTACCTTCCAAAAAAACTGTATTTTTTTTATTTTGACTTCATTTTCCTTTTCATAAATCAAATCTCCCAAAACTTGTCAAAATGAGAAGAATTAGGCTGCCTCAAGGCAGAGCGCTGTTGCAGTCAATTTTTGAAGGTCTTCCTCAACTCCAAATTGAGCTCATGATAGCTCATTGGAAATATATTTGTGTCTAGTTATCCTTTGAATCATCAAGAAAGTCATTTAGCCAACCATGCTAGGAGAAATCTTGATTTTCCCAAGGTCACTTCAGAGGTGCATTCAATTCTCCTAAGGCAACGATATTTTTGACATTTCTCTAAAACCATGATACCTGTGTAAAAAGTGAAAGAGGTTTTTATTCCTTGGGATGTTGTGGACAAAAAAATCCCTCAGGTTTCCAAAATTCATCTTTTATTGCTCTGAAACATTTTTTGAGTGAAACTTATCCCGATGTGTGAAACAAGGGATTTTGTCGAAATGAAGCGAAATGAAGGGGATAAGGGGCTTCTAAATTCTTGGGGAAATTTTGGGAAGTAGGGGGGGATTTTAGGAAGTAGGGGAAAGTGGAATCTCAGAGATTGAGTGAGGGGAAGGGGTCCAAAAGGGAAAAACACAGGCCTAGCCTAGAAAATTGCCAAGTTGTGGCAAGAAACTAGGGTTTGTGTAAAAATGAGGAATTTGGGGGATCTCAGTGATGGGAAGTGTTTAATAAGGTACATTAATGATAGGGGAAGGTGTATGAACATCAGGATACAATTTTTTTCGATGATTTGACCATCCAAGAGAAATTACCTCCAAAACCCTAGGAGAGGGAAATGGACCTTACCTAGGCACAACTGAAGCATGAACAAGCTGTAAAATGACCCAATGGAACTTGACATGATGATGAAAACCCTCTAAATGATGGTACACTCAGCTGAATGGTGACATGGACTGACATTTGGACAACTTTGAAAAGCGTGAAAACAAACCCTAGACCTAATGCCTAGTGACCAAATTTTGCTTGAAGACTCATTGAAATGAAAAAATTTGACCTTGAAACCTTAAAATCACTTTGTAAGAGCATGTTTGATCACTGAAGGAAAGCTGCAAAGGCTGAATCTAACATTGGCTCCAATGGGGATGGTAGCTCCTTGAAGGTGCCAAGAACGGCAGATCTTTGGGAGAGCAGACTAGTGCCTTATCCATTGGGCAATGGAATAAAAAAACTCAAACTGAAATGCATGACTGAAAACTGATGACTTGACGACACAAATTGAATCTCACTCAACTAAAAACTAACTCGACACTTAAACACAACCGACAAACTGGAAATATGCTCAAAGTAGAGCTTATTCAATACAACCTACTCTAATTGTGCTTTACACAACCCGATCAAGTGTAATGGAACAGCCAATGCAACCATGTAAGCATGTTGGCTGCTATTTGATTTCTTCCCAAATGCTTGCTTATGAACAACGAGAAATAACTACTGAAAGGAAACTCCCATGGAAACTTTGAACCAAGTGGACTGCTGATAAACTTGCAAAGCATAAATTGACTGGATGACTGCAAGAATACTGTGAATGGATCTTCATAAACATAGCTCTAGTCTAGATAATCTCCATACCTTGATCTTAAAATTTTCCTCACATCTGCGGTGCTTTTCTTTGGTGATTGCAGCAAGCTATCAAAAGGATCCTGAAATTCATGAATAACCAAACACTGTTGCTGATTACAAATAGAACAAAAGTCTCCTTTATCAATCTCCTCATGTGAAAAATCTGTTGAACAACACAATGAAATTGACTTTTGAACAAGATTATTATCAACATTCTTTTCGGGCACATGGTTAGCTAATGAAGGACAAATTTTATAGCAAACATCATCCAGCACACGAGCAATAGGATCATCAAAAACTTGAGAAGACTGCTGCACTGTATCCCTTGAAACTGTATGACATCCTACTGGCTGTTCCTCTTTTCCTTGAGATATATTACGAATATTCTGCCTTATAAACTGAAATGCCTCGAAACAAAAGGGTATAGAATTTTCCTTCATCATCAAATCATGTATTTCATCTTCTACACCTTCATCTGTAATATGACCTTCAATTGCCTTGGATGGCTGCAAATCTGATGCTACAAGCTGCTCATCTGAAGATTTACTATGCAATTTATCTTTCAAAAGCCGAAATGATTCAAAACAGAAAGGTACGGAGTCACCTTGAATCATTAAATCATGTGTGCCCACTTCCAAGTCTTCAGCTGCAACTTGACAATCAATGACTTTTGGGGGCTGCAAGTCTGAATATGAGAAGTTTTCGTTTCCCTCAAGACGATCCAGATCAAGAATTGTTGACGTTTTATTTCTGATTGCATGGAAGTTATCTCTAATGAACTGAAATGAATCAAAACAAAAAGGAAAAGATCCTTCACTTACATCAAAATTTTCTGCACTTTCCTCATCATTGCCATAGCTGATATGCATCGGTTGATCACTGTACTCGAGCTGCTGAAAGTGAACTTCCTCCTCACACAAACTAGCTACTGATTTGTCTGCAAGATTAGCTTCTGTTTGGAGAACATAATCATCATCATACCGATAAAACTGAGGCAATTCATCATCAAACATACACATCATATCAACAACTCTCTCTTCTTCACAATGATCTATAAAACAATCACTATGACTACTGGGATCAGAAACAAAATGTTTTGGATCAGCAACTTGTTCTTGAATGTCATTTTCATTTTTTGCAGTTATTTTCCGCACCATCTCTTCTACTGCGTTTACGAAAAGATCAAGCTTTTCCTCTGAAGGTGTCTATTTCTCCGGATCTATGTTTTTCATCTCTTCTTCCTTCAACCTTGCCCTCAAGATCAGCAAATGAGCCTCTACATTTATTGCTTTGTTCTGCATCTCGTGAAGTGTTGCAATATTCTTTTCTCTCAGCTGAAACTCCATTTCCGGATCAAAGGCACCCGGGTAGTGCAAGAGAGCAGATCTAGGAGAAGGTCTTATATCAACTGACATCGAAAAATAAACTTGGTTAAATCTAGCAGAAAATTGTTGTACTGTCTCTCCTGGCAATCTTTTCAGCTGGTTATACTCCTCTATAATCAACAAAAATTTCTGTTCGATCATCCACCTGTCGAGGAAAATTGTGACGAACTGTTGGAAATCTGAGATGCTCGCATCAGGCAGGGATTTGAACCAACTCTTGACTTTGGCTTGCAAAGAAAGAGCAAAAAGCCTAATACTAACATCTTCATCATCAACTTCAAAAAGATCTAGAAAAGTCTCAACATTCTGCACATGTTGCTCAGCGTTGACATTGTTACATTCACCGTCAAATCTCGGTAGATATAGGTCATAATTTGCAGGAAAAGCATGAAGAACAGAAGGCAAAACAAGAGGTTTATACCGATCTGGAATTTTACAAGGTGTAGGGGCATGTACAAGAGCTGTGGGATCAGTTTTGTTTTCTGGCTCATCACTCTGAAGAAAGTCATCATAATATGTGGGAAAAGTAAGGAGACCAGGATCAAAGGGAAACTCAACATTTACACTTTTTGAATGGGTCGAGTGAAGATTTTGATCATCTTTCTCATACAACAAATTTTGAAAAACTTTCAGGACAGCTTCAAGACCAGCGAAGAAGTAATTTACAAGAAAGCAGATTAGATCCTGAATACCATTCCACTTTAGATACCTGAACTTTGGGTAAGATCCTTCCATTTTCTCAGAGAAAGAGTCAGTCCTCCAGACTTTGAATTGGAGTCACCAGGTGAATGATTTCAGCCTTCTTATGTCTGATCGTTGTCCACCATCAACCATCAGATCTGAACTTGATACATGTACTGGGGCAATTTATAAGTTAAGTGTTACGATTACAAGCTAGACCAGAGATCGATTGAAGCAGCGTTTATCTACTATGCACTCGCAGAGCAAGAGCAGTCCGAAAGCTACCTGGCGTGACTTCAGGCTCCATCTGTAGCTATAAATCAATCAACACTAACCAGCAAACCAATTTCTTCCCCAGTATGGTCGCCACTATGTTAGCGGTCAAATCTACCTTAGGCTGAAATAAGGTAAAACTCAAGGCTACATCAAACCACGCTCAGCCTCGTAGCTAGCCCTACGAGGACAGGAGAGGGCTCTCTCCGGGTCTATCTCGGATAAGGATATTCAAAAGGGGCTGAGATGACTTATAATGAATAATTAATACTGATTTTAGGCTAGTAAAGAGATAGGAATGTTTGATTTTGATTTTTTGGGTTTTTGTTGGATAAATGGGAAAACACAATTTTGGGTCCGGGGATAAGGCCAGATCTTTGCAGATTTCGAGTTGGGGTGAGGTAGGAAATAGTCTTGATGCTTTGATCGAGTATATGGATAGATCAGAACGATAAGGAGCTGAAGAGGGCAAAGAATAACTTGGATCCTCTCCAAACAGGCGAAAACATGTAAAACTAAACGAATTCAAAGGTAGAGCACTGTAAACAATGGATTCAACCTCATCTACTCATTCATTTTAGTTTCAGAAGCATAAGAAGGGATGGCATACATTAAACATGAAGGAACTTACAATAAACTAAGAGAAAACACCATCAAGAACTGAAAGCCACAAGAATCCCAACAGGTGCTGCAAAACCTTTGATCTTTCCTTAGCCAAAATATGAAAAATATGTACAATAGTGTGCCAAAAGTTTCCCAAGAGTCCAACCTCTCCAACCAAGGCTTGTTTCCCAACATCAATAACACCACAATCATGTTAAAATTTGCTGAGAAACCTTTAGAAACCTACTTGCAAGTCGATGGAGGCGTTTGAGCTCAAAATCGGACGCAATTTTTTTTTTTTTTGGCTCTATCGTTGTATGGGTAGCGCCCCTGACCAACGGGTAGCACCCGGCAAGTGGGTAGCGCCTGTGTTAATTAACACTGGCTGTTGGTGTTATGTGGGTAGCACCCCTTATGTGGGTAGCGCGCACTCTGTATGGGTAGCGCGCACTTTTCTATGAGTAGCTACATAGTGCATTTTACAGGAAGCTTTTGGAGGCCTTCCCGGTGTCCAAACTGAGCATGTGATAGCTCGTTGTAAATATATTGGAGTCTAATTTCCAACCCAAGTGGAATTTTTTAATTTGGACTTCATTTTCCTTGTCATAAATCAAATCTCCCAAAACTTGTCAAAATGAGAAGAATGAGGCTGCCTCAAGGCAGAGCGCTGTTGCAGTCAATTTTTGAAGGTCTTCCTCAACTCCAAATTGAGCTCATGATAGCTCATTGGAAATATATTTGTGTCTAGTTATCCTTTGACTCATAAAGCAAGTCATTTAGCCAACCATTCTAGGAGAAACCTTGATTTTCCCAAGGTCACTTCAGAGGTGCATTCAATTCTCCTAAGGCAACGGTATTTTTGAAATTTCTATAAAACCATGATACCTGTGTAAAAAGTGAAAGAGGTTTTTCTTCCTTGGGATGTTGTGGAAAAAAACCTCTCTCAGTTTTCCAAAATTCATCTTTTATTTCTCTTAAACATATTTTGAGTGAAACTTATCCCGATGTGTGAAAGAAGGGATTTTGTGGAAATGAAGCGAAATGAAGGAGATAAGGGGCTTCTAAATTCTTGGGGAAATTTTTGGAAGTAGGGGGGGATGTTAGGAAGCAGGGGAAAGTGGAATCTCATAGATTGAGTGAGGGGAAGGGGTCCAAAAGGGAAAAACACAGGCCTAGCCTAGAAAATTGCCAAGTTGTGGCAAGAAACTAGGGTTTGTGCAAAAATGAGGAATTTGGGGGAACTCAGAGATGGGAAGTGTTTAATAAGGTACATTGATGATAGGGGAAGGTGTATGAACATCAGGATACAATTTTTTTCGATGATTTGACCATCCAAGAGAAATTACCTCCAAAACCCTAGGAGAGGGAAAAGGACCTTACCAAGGCACAACTGAAGCATGAAAAAGATGTAAAATGACCCAATGGAACCTGACATGATGATGAAAACCCTCTGAATGATGGTACACTCAGCTGAATGGTGACATGGACCGACATTTGGACAAATTTGAAAAGCGTGAAAACAAACCCTAGACCTAATGCCTAGTGACCAAATTTTGCTTGAAGACTCATTGAAATGACAAAATTTGACCTTCACACCTTAAAATCACTTTGTAAGAGCATGTTTGATCACTGAAGGAAAGTTGCAAAGGCTGACTCTAACAAAGTCCATGGATAAAATAGTAGAGAAATTTTTGGTGGGAAAGTGAAAATAATATATTATTGTGTTTTACTGTGTGTTAATTCCATAACGCCTGGTGAATGTAAATCAACAAGAACATTTGTTTTATTGTTGAAGGAGCTGCAACCTCCATATCAAGTATCTCTTTTATTTTTTAATCATAATATAAAGTATTGGTAATTGCGATATGGTTCTGGAAATTTCACGTGTTAATTTTACCACCAGCACTATGTTTTACTCTGTTTCATTGTGATTAAATCTGTTTGACTTTTCCACTCTGTATTGAAAGGAATTTTTTCATGATTTAATTTTCGTAACTGTGTTGTCTTGTTTAAGAGCTCTCCACAACTCTGTGTGAGCTTTGTGTGTTGAGGAAACATCCTCCTGTGTGTTTAAATTCGAACATGGTAGCAGAGCAGGTTTAAACTTTCATTACTACAAGTGTTTTTACTATGGAGTTAAATGGTGTTTTGAAATTTTTTATGCAGGGTATTTGTTGGAGCGAAGTCCCCTAAGTCCGACCATTTTGTTATATTTTGAAATATTTTAGTCTTTTGCAGGGGTTTCGGGTGGGTCAAAACCCCTCATGAATTATAACGGGCCAAAGGGTAGATCAAGGGCCACAAACCATGGTTTCCAGACCATAGAGTAGTGCAACTAAATATTATAAATAAATGAATAGATCGAGTCTCAGAAGCTAGTTTTGAGATAGTTATGAACATGGATGATAGAGTTGCATATTTTGTGGGACCCTGCTCGCTGTGTGCGTGGGATGTTGAAGGGTTTCGTATAAAGGATATGAACATATAAAGTATTAAAGGACTATTGTTGTAGATATATTATTTCTATATGCATGTATTGGTTATGTTATGGATGTTTCTCCATCTTGTTCTGATTTCTATATTGTCTGCAATTAGATCTCTTGCGCAACTGTGATTAGGTTTATATGACTACTTATTGCATATATCTGATGGTATAAAGCCCTGATATGATATGTTAAGGGTTATTAATTTCTTTATGATTGTTGTGTTAACATGCGCAAGGTATTCTACATATTAGACCTAAATATGTCTAAAAAGGGTTTACTAGTCAGGGTGGTTGTTACGAAGGTCTGTTTATGGTTATTCGGGATCTTAAGGCACCCACATTATTCCACATCTCTCTCAGGGTGCAGAAACCTGATTCCATCACCCCCCCCCCCCAAAATACTAATTTGGGTGAAACTTCAACTCGCGCAAGAAGGTCACTACCGAAAGGGCCAGTAGTAAGAGGGTTTTTTTGGATAACCTCAATTCTGAACCTAGGCCAGGACCCCTCAAGCCAGCAAATGTTGCCATTTCTAGGACCGAGAAAATTCTGAGAGAGGTTGGGTGATGCCACGAGGTCATTGGCAGTAATTAAAGCTTGAACTTGAGTATTGGTTTGAAAAATAGATTCAAGAAATTTCCGTGAAAGAAAACAAAAGTAATAAGTTTTGTGTTGAAGAGTGAAAGAATAATTATATTTTTATGGAGGTGCACGAGATATTATTTGTAACGTTTTCACATGAACTGCAGGAGTGGCTAGCGAGGATAGAAGAATTCCAAACCTGTTAGAAGGGCGATCAGGTCATGAAGTGGACCCCTGAATTAATCAAACAATTGGAAAAAACTAATAATTCTATTGCCTAGACTGTAGATCACTACGTAGACAATGTCTTTGGTGGGTTTGTAATATAATTCACAGTCGATTAGTTTGTGTCTTATTCTGAAGCTGAAAGGAGGTTTTTCAAAGGATTAAGGGGTAAGTTCTTAGAAACTTTCCCTCAACTAATTAAGATGTTATTGTGAGAAAAGGGTATTTTGTACCGCAACACCAAGTGAATGACCCCTCATCTGAGTGAAAGCATGACATGCTTTAGTAAATACTATCGGGTCAATAAAAAATGGGATAGATATTTGTAGAGTCATCTGAGAAATTCTCTTGATCTAAAAGGAAGCAGGGTTATGCACGCGGAGACTAGCCCTCCTACTCCACCACCATCAAACTCGTGCAAGGGTAAGAATCCTCCTACCCCACCACCACCCCCACCTGTGGACTAGATGGTCACACAGATGAAGTTACCCAGATTTAAGGGTGTAGGTGATGAGGATATAGACTAATTTTAGATCATGGTGAATGTGACGTGGATTGCACAGAATGTCAGTACCGATGTTGTTAAGAGACCGCAGCTAGTGATGGCCTTCTAAGGTTGGGATTCAAATTGGTTCATGGGATAAATTACTCAACATGTGAATCCCATAGTGCACGAGATCAAGGATGCCTTGAAGCAGCAGTTCCAAAAGCCTAAATATTATTCTCAATGCATAGTAGATTTGAAAGATATTAAGAAAGGGCCCACATAATAAATTTGGGAAGATGAACAGTGACTAAAGAAAGTCATCGACGATGAAGGATTTACATACGATTACAAGCATCATAAATAATGGTTTATTGCCATGTTTTTTCCACATCTCTGTGGGCCCATGGGTTAGTAGAAGATTTACTCGTAGGAAGAAGCCTTGGAAATTGCTATGAAGTTAGAATATGTGCCGAGGGACGGTGCTCAATTAGGAGCGCTACATATTCAGAGTCAATTATAGAAGATGCATCTAGAAATTCATAATTTACAAAGATACGACGGTAAAGAAGCTATCGCCGATATCTGGTGCATACGTTGCAGGGTACCTGGCCACACCAAAGATCAATTCCCTCTACTATCATATTATATGCAAGCTGGGGTCTCACTCCAGTACGGCCGAGGGATTTTTCTTGGCCTAGTGCCTCCACACTATGGTGTGTTGATTGTTGGGTGGATGGGCGGCATGATACAGACCACTGCCCACGGTTAGGCACCTATATCCAAGAACTGAAGCAATAGTGGTGCAGTTTTCTCTCTTCAGTAGGAAATGATGAGCAAAAATGTCGAACATAGGATTTTATGATCGACATAGGGAACCTTCATAAAGTGAACTATGACCCTACGTCACCAACATCCCCCTCTGGAAGAGGACGATCCCCACTAAGAGGAAGGGGAGGGGGGAGAGGTGGAGGCGTAGGTTGAGGGAGAGAGCATCTAATTTGCTACAACTATGGAGACGCTGAACATTATGAATGAGACTTCCCAAACCCTGCGTGACAATCCTACAGGTATTGTAGGAAATTTGATCATGTAATTGAAAATTGTCCTGTGGTAATAGCTAAAATGTAGGAAAAACAACACACGCCAACACAAAACATAAAACGGGTTAAGGTTGAACCACACGACAATGGTCCAAGTGCAAATGTAATTACACGCAGTGGTATTGCTACTAAAGGAAACAAGGAGAAGGTTTTCGCAGAACCACTAATCAGAAAGGCATATGACAAAATGGAAATACTTAACCTGCCAAAATAAAAAGAGACTTTCATTGAAGCCAGAAAGGGTTTTGCTGATGAAGAAGCATCCACCTCAAGAACTCTCATGGAACCGATAATTGATGATGAAGTTAGGCCATTGTTAAAAGCCTAAATTAAGCTACTGCAAAATAATAAGGCAATAAATAATCTCCAAGCCCTGATAAATGGCTGCAAAGAAAAAGAGGTACCATGGACAGAAACCAAGGCTGTAAACAAGGTTTATAAATAGAAGAAAATAATTGGTAGGGAGATGCACACGACTGTGAAAATTTGAGACTATAAGATGGGCCATGTCATATTGGATCTGGGGTCTGATGCAAATTTATTTCCTAAACAAACCTAGAAGAATATGGTAGAGCCAAAGTCAGAATCGTCCGCCAATTAGCTACGTATGGCTAATTAGAAAAAGATCATCCCACTTGGCAGACTTCCACAAGTTGAGGTGGACATCGCTAGAGTAAAGGTATATGTTGACTTAGACGTTATAAAAATTTTGAATGATACAGATCCCTACCCTACACTGTTAGGATTGGATTATGACATTGATATCGGAGGCATCATCAACCTGGAGCACAAAAGTATGATTTTTTAAAACAATGGTACATGGGTGATAGTCCCACTAGATCTGATAGAAAGAGAATGATACACAGAACCAATGCATGAAGGGGATGAGGTTCACCATATCTATAAACTGACTGTGTGGGATGAAGACTGGATCTACCCTATAGTTGATGGCATGTTGAATTGGGAGAAGGATAGTTCTTTTTTTTCTGATTCTGATGGCGAAATGGAGAACTGGTAGAACTGGTTGCACGATGTCTCTCCGTTGCGCTACCTCAATATTACAAAGAAATTTTGGTGCATATCCTCTAAGGTAAGAGAACTACCCTACTTTTATGGTTCTGTTAGTGTCAAATAATTTTTGGAAGCATTGGAAAAATTTTTCCCAGTGGAGCGAAGGGTTTGGGCGCTTGATTTGGCTATGCACGCAACTATAAAGCGGTGGTGGGAAACGGTCAACGGAAATTTTCAGGGCTAGGATGAATCTATACAAATGATGATGTTGTCTTTGAACCTCTAGCCACTCTGCCAATTTAATTATTCTATGGTCGGGGAGATCCGTGAAAGCACTTGGCCATGTGGATGGAGGTATGATATGAAAAGACATGGAATGAATGGGTCCATATGTTTGTCGACTCATTGGGACTAGTCCCTACTACCTAGTATCTAGAATTGGAGTTACATTGTGGCAGTCAACATTGGTATACAATGACCAAATATTTTCTAGCAACCTTTGGCTCTATGGGTGGCTCAGAAAAATTGGATGAGGCACTACAGGACATAAATGTGCTGGTATTTAATGAATCCTAGCCCCACAGGGAGTGTGTTGTGTGGGCATGGGATGTGCAGATGCAAGACATAGTCAAATACAAAAATATATCGATTGAGAATAAGGAATATGACCCAAGGAATGTTAATATCACTGAATTGGAAGGAGAGTGCGAAGTTGCATGACTGACATTAAGGATGATGGACGTGACTAAACCTTTTAAATTTCAGGGAGTAAACATTAGGATGGAAGAGAAGCCAAAGTTGGCCAAGATTGGGGACAACTCAGATGATGATACAGTAGGAAAGGTTTTTGAAATACTGATAGAATATTAGGATATGTTTCCTACAACATTCTTCGAGCTGAAGGGAATTGTGGGAGGCTTGTGTGTCGTGAATATCACATTAAAACCCGAGGCATGTCCCATCAAGAAGCGCCCTTATCGATTGAACCAAAATATAAGTAGAAGGTAAAGGAGGAGTTATAAAGGATGGGGGCCGCAGATATCATTGAACCAATTGAGTATTCATATTAGGTAATCCAAATGGTGGTTCAGGAGAAAAATAGCAAGGGATAAATTACGATTTGTGTTCATCTGCGCAAGTTGAATGATGCTTGTGTGCATGAACCCTTCCCTACTCTATTATGGGATTAAATCCTGGATAATGTGCGAGGGAAAGAAGCGTATTCATTCACAGATGGATTCTCAGGTTATCATCAAATCCGCATTGCGGTAGAAGACCACAACAAGACCATTTTTCCCACTAAATGGAGTTCTCTCCAATATACTGTCATGCCATTCGGGTTGAAAAATTAACCTTCAATATTATCGCGTGTGGTCATTTTTGTATTCAAGGAATTCATGCATAACTTCCTAGAAGTATACTTTGATGATTGGAAAGTATTTGGATTGGTGAATACACATGCGTCAAATCTGCATGTGATGCTTGATACCTGTTGAAAGAAATAGTTTTATCTCAACCTGAATAAATGCATATCCTCCGTACCTTTTGAGATTTTGCTGGGGCATACAGTATGTCAAGAAGGATTGATGATAGACCTATCCAAAATTGTGGTTATGATCAACATGTAAGTTCCTACCACTGAGAAATAAATGCGCTCCATCCTAGGACATATTGTTTATAACAGGAAGCTTATCCAGGGGTATGATATGATCATTACACCGATGGAGAAGTTTCTAAAGAAGGATGTAGCATTTTTTTGTGATGATGAATGTCAGAAGAGCTTTCAGCTGCTAAAGGAGAAAATGGTCGTTGAACCCATTTTGATATTCCTGGACTGGTCAAAGGTTTTCCATGTGCATTTGTATGCATATGGTATAACAATTGGAGTTTTTTTAACGTAGCCAGGAGAAGGTGACATTGACCACCCAATAGCTTTTGCTAGTTAGAAGCTTTCAGGAGCATAGCACAACTACACAACTATAGAAAGGGAAGGATTTGCCATGGTATATGCACTGAAAAAATATAGACACTACTTGTTGGGAGGGCATTTCAAAATTTTCATTGATCATTCTTCTTTGAAATACCTAGTTAATAACCTTGTGTTGGGGGGGGGGAGAGCTTTGACGATGGTTGTTTCTTTCCCAGGAGTATTATTTTGAGATCATTGCAAAGCCGAGAAAACTAAGTTGGGGATGATCATTTGTCATGGATTGACAATGGGGAAGAACCAACTAGTCTGGAGGAACGGCTACTGGATGCACAACTCTTCACTATCAAGGTGGTTGATGAGAACTTTTCTGACTTTATTTATTTTCTGAGCACGGGAACCGTGCCTGCAAAATATTCAATCCAACAAAATAAGAATTTGGTTGCACGTGCAGTTGATTTCACCCTAATTGTAGGTTAGTTGACTAAATTAGGAGCATATTAAGTATTAAGGATATATGTGTTCGAACATGAAAGATGGGCTATATTTGCTGAAGCTCACAGGGTAGTGGCAGGTGGCCACTACACTGGGAAAGAAACTGCGCAGAAAGTGTTACATGCTAGGTTATGGTGGCCCACACTGTATAGTGATGCACAGGAAAACTTTCAGGCCTGTGATTCATGTCAGTGGACTAGGAAGCCTTCATGAAGAGGAAAAATTCCCTTGCAACTACATATGGCCTTGCAGGCATTTGAAAAATGGGCTATATATTTTGTGGGACCAATCAACCCTCCTAGAAATAATACTGGAGCATAATATATCATTACTGCAATTTATTATTTGAACAGCTCGACAGAGGAAAAGGCATTTAAGGACTCTACTACAAATACTACTACAAACTTCATCTTTGAGCACATTTTGACCAGGTTTGGGTGCCCAAATATTTTGATGAGCGATAGAGGTATGCATTTTTTCAACGAAACGATTAAAGCTTCGACTAAGGAGTTCTAGATCAATCAGAAAAAAGGTATCCCTTATCACCCACAAGAAAATGGCATAGTAGAAGCATTCAAAAATATTTTGGACGACACACTCATAATGATCTGTAATGCCAACCGGGATGATTTAGACTTGTGCATCCCTTCTCCACTATGGGCTTACAAGAGAACATGAAAAAATTTCATAGGAAAGGCACCTTTCAGGATGGTCTCTAGTCAAGAAGCCATCATGTCAATAGAGTATATTGTCCCAAGTATGTGTATTTCGGCCTTCACTAAAATGGCTGAGCTAGACATTATGGAGGAACGGTTGGCACAACTCGTTGCCTTAGAATAATATCGCCTCATTGCTAACTTCCACCGGTAGGTGGAGAAGATGTGGGGAAAGGCCTAGAATGACATGAACATTAGGTAGAAGGTGTTCACAGAGGATGATTTCATCTTACTTTATGACATCCAATTTGTGTGCTACCCAGGGAAGTTTGGAAAGCATTGGTTAGGGACATATGCTATAAATGAGATCACTGATGGTGGTCCGGTGTGCTTGGCCATGCTGTGTGGAGAAGAAATTCTTAGACACCTCAATGGGATTCGCCTGAAGTTGTATAGAGACAATCTGGTGCCTACGAAATGACTATATGGCCAAAGCATCAAAATCAAAGGGTCTACGCAGGTCTGAAAACTAGTGGTTGAACCAATGCATCAGTGTAAAAAATGAAATTATCATTGAAAGGAGAGGATTTTTTTCATTTATTACGGCGATATTGGAGGATTTTTTACCATTCCATTGAAGGTAAGTAGAAATTAATGATAATTCGATCATTTTTACCATGGGTGGCTTAGAAAAAGTTGGGCACAGGTCTTAATTGGCTCCTTCATTATTTGAATATTTGATGCCCTGTGATCGCTTGTAATCTCTATCCTTCTGATATCTATCATTTCCGTATGTCTAGTCGTAGATACCCTTCCGACATTAGAAACCTCGAGTTCATATTTCGTGCAAGAGTGAAGGCCACCAACCCAGCAAAAGAACATTAAAAACCCCTCATTGCGTCTATGGAGGAAGGTTCATATGAGGTCAAAAAAGTAGCCCCAAACCAATTTCTTCAAAACAAGACACTCTTCATTTGTACACTGATCAACACTAAAAAAAAAAAATATTCAGGTGAAAGCAAGAAAATGTGTTCTATGCTTGATAGTGAAAAGAGACCTAAATGCATCAAAGGTTAACACTTGAAGTTTGTAATCGTGGGAATAAACCAAAATACAAACTAAATCAAACAAAAATATTGAAAGATATGATAATATTCGACTCAAATAGTAGTTTGGAAATCAACAAAGCACGCAACCGTTCGGATAACCCGAAAACACCTATAAAACCTAGGACAGTAAGGATGCACTTGCTTTGCAAAAGAGAAAACTAAATATGGAGAACTTGAATAAAAATTGTCATTGAACAGAGAAGAACAAGAGCTATACAAATAAAATAGAAAACTTAGAAGGATAAGACACATTGACTCACAAATAAAAAGAAACCCTAAAAAAAATGTACCCAATAATAGATGCGATCGTTAGGATGCAACCCACGCTGGAAGAGGAAAAGTGCTACTATGAAAATGCATTCAGTAGCAATTGGTGTGATCGTCAGAGAAACACCAGTCTCGACAGAGGAGAATACTAAAAAATTAAATAATTTACTGAACTGATACCACGCTTATCACTTGAAACAAAATATGAATGTCTGTAAGTAGTTACAAAATTTATAAATACAAGGAGATGGACACTTGACAAAAGATCGATTACAGTACGAAAAATTAAAGAGTTAAAACAGGAGAATAGAGGCAAGCTCTCCCTAGCAGAGTTACCAATTTGTTATGTAGGAAAATACTCTCTATGGATAGAGATGATCCCTCTAGCCCTAGGAAGGGTTTGGTAACAACAGGGAACAATGTAATGCCTACTTTGCTAGATTGCAATGGACAAAAATCATGTATAGATGACCTACCTCAGTTTGATGTTGTTCCTCGCATGAATCCTGTGATACTTTGTGCTTCGTAGTAATATCCTTGATGTTTTTAGTGCTTATTTACCTGCACAAGAGATCAAAAAACAAAAAACGTGAAAGAACAACATATATTTCACATAAAAAATCTATCTAGTTGATCAATGAGTACCCATGAACAAATTACCATCTCTCTGCCAATGAAGCTTCCATATCTCAAAGCTTCATTTCCATTTTTAAAAACCTTCCAAAAGTGGATTGGAATGAGTATGATCTCCATTCGATCATCGATCAGCGCTGCTCTAGACCAAAAAAGAGGAATTAGCACGAGTGAGACAAGCAGAGGGCACGCCACTCTAGATAGACATGTTTTTAAGGATATACTTTAGGAACGGTCAACATAGAGTTTGTTCAGTATATTAAAAGGGATATAATGGCACATTTTCATGATGGAAAATAGGCACAGGGGTCATTATTAAGCGTCCTCCATGATCATGGACATGGACTACAGGGACAGTGACAAATTATTGTGTAACACCCATGTCAAATATTCGTGGGAAACCTACTACGCTAAAAATTACGGGAGGTCACCCTCTTAGTTCTCAGCCACACACACTTTTAATTCATTTCGAGATGACATCATAGAGAAATATTACCCCGTGGGGAGCTGTGAGGACAGGTACATCCAATGGACCACACGGCGGCAGCAAAGGTATCAAGATGTGCATGAACTGACGAATCTGTTCCATACCCTGCACACAAAGTTGGGTATTAAATATTCAAAGAGACATTTGGTGCTCAAGTACCGCATCCATTTGCACAGATACATTTAGGATGAAATGGTATTCCTCAACATTACCTTGCTTGGCATGACATATCGTTATGCTGTGAAGATTGAGCAGAAATTTAAGTAGAAGAAGAGAGACTTTGGATCCGTGAATCCGAAGCTAGGGAAAGGCATCCCTGAATCATAAAATAAGGGGAAAATCCAAATAGGGGTGACTCATAAAAACACCAAAAATTTAAAGGAGGACATGGGGAAGTGCTGTGAATTTTATAACAACCAAACTCACAGCACAAACGAGTGTCAAGCCAAACAATCGTTGGTGGCTGAAATAAAGGCACCTGAATTAGATGCATGTTTTGATCTTGAGTCAAAACCAGGAAAGGGAAATGACAAAGGGAATCAGATCATTGATGTCGATCCCAGTACCATTTTTTCATCCACCAAGCTCCAGTGGAGGATCCTGAGGATCCAATGAATAGAGGACACATATTTGGTCAATTAGGATATTTTAAATGCATACTTGGTTGATTATGATTTTTTAAATACATAGTTTTAAAAATGTAATACACCATAATGAAACATTTCAATGCAGCCACGTTTAAATAATGTAAGTTTTAACATTTATATTTTTAATTCCATATGTGTAATCTTCATACATGGTGACAAATAGCTTGTGCAGTAAAGTTTTAATAGTGTTTTGTAAAAAATGAATTTAAGTAAGCTTTAAGAAAATTATTTAAATATGCAAGAACTTTATTGGTGCGAATTTCATCCATTGATGTTGGGTCTATGACGAGAATATATTGGCATCTTGAAGTATACATAGTTTGATCAAAAAAATCAATTAAAACAATAATCAAAGTAGCCAATTCCAACAGGGGAGATAAATATATATTTTTCTAATATTTGCTTTTGAATAAATTATCTTTATTAATAATATTTAAAATTTTACAAAAAAAATTAAAAAAAAATGTTTTCTTAACTATATATTATATAAATATTTTTGGATTAAAAATATATTCTTAATTATTAGGTTCATTCAAGTTGTATCATTTTATTATGAATCAATTTACTATAATTGTTCTAAGTTTTTTAATAATAAATATAATATAATGTGTTTTTTTTAATTTTTACAATTTTTTAGAATAATTTGGAAGAAATTAAATTGCCTTTGAAATTGAGGGTTATGGCATATACATTTAGAGACTGGATTATTATTTGGAAGATGTAACTTGTATCAACACAACTTTTAAAATCACAATCATCATTCTTCTTCTTGCTAATCATATTGTTCTTGTGAAAATGACTCCCTATGATCTTTCCAAACAACTAGAAATGCAAGATGTATATAATAATTTAGGTATAACTATTAATACTATTCCTATTAGGTATTATTTACAAAAGGAAAGACATCATAATTAAATCCAATAAGATCACCTATGATAACTTGGTTTATGACAATTACAACTTGGAGAAATAGCCTTTATACAAATATCTCAAGTTTGAGATTCATCAAAATCTAAACCAGAATTAAAGAATTGAGAAAAGGATAAATGAATGGTGAAATTTTATTATGGGGCTTGAAACCAATTTTGATTTGGTGGACCTTTGGATATGGGATAATAAAAAAATTCTCTTTTACACTCTGATTGAACATGTTATTTTGATATGGATGAATTGTGGAGAAAGATTCAAAATAATTTTACTAATTATAATATAAAAATTGAAGGAAAGACGTCCTATTTTATCCTCCCCGTCAAAGAATTTTTTTCCCACATTGAGACTAGAGCTATGACTAAACTCCTATGTATACGAATAAGATAACTAATATGGAAGGAAAGAGACAATATAAATTTGTTTTAAGATTAATCCAAAATTACATTTGACTCAAGGTGGGATGATATAAGGATTCCCACTCTTCAATAAACCATTGGAAATAAGGAAGGTGTTGTTTTATAAAATAAGGATACTTTTAAAAGTATTATTACATACTCATGTGAGAGAATGTATTACAATAATGAGTGGGAGAAAAGAAGAAAGTTAAGATATTATAAGAAGTTGATGAACACCAAACTAAAAAATTAAAAGTACCTCTCTCCCTATGAACTAATTCTCATGGCTACCATAGTGAAGTGTTGGTCAACTCCCAAAATACATTGGGATGAAATAATGTATCTCATTTGTGATACTATGAGAATTCAATATAAAATTATTTTTTGTTAGATTGTATTTTTTATCTTGATATTATATATGATTTCAAAATGCCTATCTTCGTAATATTTTAACCAAAAAAACTATATGATAATCCTGAAATACTTCACTTTTTGTTTTTCTATGTAATAATAAAAAAAAATCTATATAATAAAAAATAAATAAATAAAATTATAAAGAATTCCAAGCCTATCATTTACCTTCTTGAAATGAAAAAAATAAAAAAAAATCATCTTTGTCGAGATTAGTTGTCATTATGATAATAATCAATCAACTTCTAACTTATCTATTAAAAGACAATTTAATCTTAGTCAATATAAGTTTTCATTATCATCATAATCAATCAAATTCTAACTTATATATAAATAGTATAATATTATTTTATAAGTAATTTTTTATATAAATATGAATCAAGATTTAATTTAATGAGTAAATATTTAAGAAATTAAAAGATTAATTTTTTTTTTCTAACTCACACAAATTAAAATAAAAATAATATTGTTAAAATAAAAATAAAAAATCTCACTAATTTTATAATAAAATTTGGTATTGAATAGCTCGGAAAACACTTTACCGTGAAACAATTTCTCATCTTCGTAGCACTCAAAGAATTGGAGATGAAAATAACTTTATTATCTTATATCCTATTTAATAGGAGATTAGATATGTATCAATCATAGGTATATCTTCATAAAATATCAATTTCAAAAAATTCAATAGGCTACACATATTTCTTACTTGACACAAAAATATTTGACTACTCCTCTCCCTAGTTTTGAAGCATGGAAATAAATAAAAAATAAATCTAAAACAACACTTATTTTCATAAAGTATAATAAACCAATTTCAATTTTAATATATCTTAATCACCATCATTATCATTCATATAAAAATAAATTATAAAATAATATTAAAATAATAATCAAATAAAAATTTATAACATCCATATATATATTAATATTTTCAGTATATTTTAAATTCATTCATATATAGTTGAAATACCTAACGGTTAATATCATGTGTTTCTTCTGAAGAGGTTACGAGTTTAAAATTAGAGGGAGTATAGTATGTATTCCTTTACAGGCATAGTATTGAAATCGTTGCTTCGAGGTGGGTCCCTTGTCCTACAAACAAGGGGTCTTACACATCAATTTTGTGTATGGCTTAGCTGTGACCTTGAAATTGGATAATAGTAATAATATAGATATTCTTTTTGTAAATTTCACTCCTCCAAAACTCAGTGGGTAAAGTTCCAACGATGCTAAGGGCTAGTGTGGCCCAAGCAAGGCGCAATCTCTTGGTGATTTTGACGACTTAGATAACTCTAAGCAATAACTACTCAAACCATATATTAGGCATCCCAGTAATCTCAAGACTCAAATTACCTCAGAATCAACATACACACACACCTTGCAATATTATTATTTATATTTGTCATAAAAGATGGGCTAACCCATCAATACTAACTATTCTAATGTTAAACAAAACATCTTAGTCCCCTTATTTACCTCTAACTTGGAGTTGTCATCTTCATGTTGATTGTCCTTGCTATGTGCTTTCTTGTGGGAGGTAGGGCCAACCTTTCTAAGGTAATTTTGTGGAGGATTTTTAGACCAAAAATCCCACTTATTCCTCTTTTTCTATTTCTACTAAATTGTGATAGTATATCAACAAGTGTATCCTAGTGAAGATATGTCCAAGAAATCCTTCTATGTTCGAATGTACTAGTATAGGACACTATAGTACTTTAAAAATAGGTTCTCCTTGAATTTTTTGTGATCCATATTATATCATTGTACACTTCTGCACCCCTATAAATTCTTTTGAGCTGAATAAAACAAGGTATTAGCTTACAGGATTAGTTTTAGTAGTGGGGCCCAACTTAGAGAATTGAAATCAAAAACCTTTTGGGAATAGTTTGAGGCCTCAGTTGATGTTTTTTGGGGGTAAATTTTAAATATTAGTCATCAAACACATTAGCCCTATTATATACATATAGATCTTTGAAGCGATCCAAGATATACATCAATAGGAGTTCAAATGAAAAAGTTATGAGTCTTGGAAGTTGATATATCATCATTGACCATGAGAATTAAATAGTGTGTCATGTTAATCCATGTTAATTATAGAAAAGTATATACATGTGGATACTATGAATAAGAATATATAATGCCAGGTTCTAACTAATATTTATGGTCAAAATTCTTGAATTTAACTACATGTTAGCTATCAAGTTGTGTTATAGTTATGCTACTAAAAGGAAAGTGGTGCCATTATATTTTCATGAATTTTGTTCCATATTTTATAGGATTGGCTTCATGCAGATAGGGGGAGATCATAACAAATAGACTTTGTGTTATCTAGTATCCCATGAGCCACAGGTCCTAGGAAATTCCATAAGCAGTCCCTTCTCATTTTTATTTGTGTCATTTCCATTTGGACAAAGGAGAGGCGAGAAGCCTCATGTTTCACATTTTTTTCATCCTAAAATAATTTCCTAGATCATATCTTGGTGTTAATTTTCTATTGGTGTGTCATTTCAATCCATTGTTATTTTTTTCACACATTTAATTTATTGCATACATGAAAAACTAAAATAGATAATACAAAATATAAAATTCAAAGGAAGTAACCCTTCATAATATAGATTTCAAAGTGTTTTAATGAAGCTATCATGGTATAGAGATTTAACAAGAAACAGACATGCATTCCTAGAAGTATAAGTTTCAAATATAAATCATAATGTAAACCTCCTCATAGCAACCCCAATCGATAATATTAGGCTTTTTAAAGAATATGGTTGTTCCAACATACATATTAGATCAATGCAGAAATGAAAATATTTAGATGAATGAAAGAAAAAATCCATGAAATAGAAAAATAAAATAGTTAAGTTTGACTTCCATGAACCATTCAAAAGTTCTCTTGAAGATCGGAAAAAAAGGAAGATGTTAGGTCATTTCAAGATCAGATCAATTCTTTGAATTATAAATCACTAATTAAAATAATTAAGCGTTTTCTTACCATGTTCACCACATAGATGAGGCAAAAAAAGTCTCTTTTTGTCATATGCAATTAAAAATGCATGTATTTACTTGGTGGGAAAGTGACACGAAGACAATGTGTCGAGAGAGACATTATATAGTAATTAAGTAGTAATATTGTAAAACTATCACATCGTACCAATTTCACTATGATATTTCAATTGATTTTGATTCCTATGAGTATGATATTTCATGTTAATAAACTATTTTAGCCTTTGGCATATAAATATTTCAATTTAGGTCCATGAAAAAGATGATAATGGGATGTTTGTAAAGAAAATACGTGTCTAATCAGAGTATGATATGTTAGCTAATGTGTGTGATAGTCGTAACTCTATAAAGTGGCTCTCTAGATATATTGAAATGGTGGTAGGGGCACCAATAATAAGGCTGACATTCTCACTTTGTGGAGAGGGGTATGTTGGCTTAAAATTTATAGTTGCAATCACTAAACATATATGGTGATGCTAAGATTATCGTAGACGGGATTTCTGGGAAGTCTCTCTATCAACCAAAAGAATTGCAGGGTTGGATTTTTTTGTATGAAAAACCTCCTTAATAAGCTCATCGATCCACCTTTACATCACATATATAGAGAAAACAACACCTGTGCAGATCACCTATCTAAGAAGGGCCTCATTGCTCCTCATGGCAGTATCTATATCCTCCATTACAATGGTTTCCATATGATTCAGAATTTGCTTGTCCCATTGCCATGAATTCTACAGTTTTCATATGATTCAGAATTTGCTTGTCCCATTGCCATGAATTCTACAGTTTTCTTTCTTGCAGGTTTTCTCCGAATGCTTTTTCAAGGTCTCACATTGTATATACATTTCTATCAAGCGAGCGGGTTCTTTATGTTGTATGCCCTTTCATATTATTAAAGGTGTTGGTGTATGTTTTTCCTACAAGCGAACCTGTATGATTCTCCTCTTGCAAACGAGCCAGTCTTTCATCAAGAGAGCCTGTATATTTTTTCTATCCTTATGGGTGTCTCGGGTCATGACTCAAGAGGCTTTCATCGTTGTTCATTGTCTGGCTGCCATGATTTTTCTGCACTAATTGTTTATGGCTTGAGCTCATATACTCTTTATGTGGACATGGATATGTACTATCTTTTCCTCTCTCCTTCTTTCATAGGATTAAGTTTTTGGGTTGATCTATGAAAATGCTTATAAATTTTCCTCTCTCTCCTTCTTTGGTAAAGTTTATAGATTGATCCATGTAAATGATTAACTTGATGATGATAAGATCAATTCATGTGAATTGGTCTGATACTAGTTGCCACACTCTCAAGACTATGTACTATTTATCTCCTTATTATAAAAAGCATTCTTTCCTTTCCGGCAAAAAAAGCTCAATAAAGTGGCTCTCGTCGTGAATTCTTAGAGTAATATAACACAATATATAGCTGGGTTTTCTATGCTTGACTGTACACTCCCTAAAAAGAAAAAGCTGAGTAGGACAAAACATTACCTTGAACTTTCGCAGGTTTGTTGTATGTTCACTGGCTTCTTCATCAAGCCTCCACTCTAATAGTTTTGAAGTGCAAGTCGAAAGTAAAAAAAGCACAAAAATTAATGTCACATTTACGACGTATATGATTATGTAGAGAGAATATAAAAGAAATTTCATTCAGAATTTTAATTTTATGTTTTACGCCTTCATATATGATGCAGTATTTATTTTTAGTATAAAACGTGTTAATGTTATTGACTATGTCATTTTATATGTGAATTGAATTCATATATATATATATATATATTCTTCAAATAAAATTAGAATATATAACTTTTTAATATTCATTTATAAATAGATTTATTTTTTAATAATATTGAAAACTTTAAAAATAAAATATTAAAAAAGGTTTCCTAGTTATATATTATATAATTATTTTTGGATTAAAAATATGTTATTAATTATTAGGTTTATTCGAGAAGTGTTATTAAATTATGAACTACTTTATTAAACATATAATTGTTGTTGTGTTTTGTAATAATAAGTTTAATATAATACGTTCAATTTTTTTACATATTTCTTGAATAATTTGGATGAAATTAAAGTGCTTTTGAAATTGAGGCTAATCCTTTTTGCATATACAATGACAGAATAAATTATTGTTTAGAAGAGGCAAGTTGTATTAAGACAATTTGTAATAGGGCAATTATCATTTTTCTTCTTTTCATATTGTTTTAATGAAAATGATTCTTTAGGATCTTTGCAAATAACTAAAAATTCCGAGATGTATATAGCAATTTAGGAAGTATTATTAATATTATTGCTATTTGGTATTACTTACAAAAGAAAAATCATAATAATTAAATCAAATAAGATCACTTTTTTTTTTCTAAGTAAAACTATATCTATTAAGCAATCAAGCCAGAGTTACAATTCTCATCCTCAGAAATGGATGAATCCATGACAGAAGGAATAGGAAAAATGCTACTGTCCAAAACTAGACTACCCCAAGAGGGGAAACCAACCTTGAAAATCCAACCATAATATGTTGCCCATAGTGGGAAACCAGCCTTAGTAGCAGTACAAAAAGAGATAAATAGAGCTAAACAAAGATAGCAGATAAACGAGTAAATGGAGAAATTCGAAGACTGAACTCTATGGAGAACCTTCATGCGAGTCGCTGGGAGGAGGAAATTCTTTGAGAATGCATCAAATATATCCATAATACAGAGTGTCCAGGCCTTGGTTCGCATCCTCAAGTGGTTCATGCGGAGAAGAAGGAAGATCGAGGCACTCCTCCAGTGAGTCCGCAGAGGCGATATCATGCAAGACGGATGGATTATATAGAGAGGCCATCACATTGTGGTTATCTTCCTTCGAGGGGGGTGCCCAAACGGCTCAACCCCGGGAGTTGCTTCTCTGCAGCTTATTCAAAATCACTTTCATCTGAATTAGAGCTGGAAGAAGGTTGCACAGGGAGGGCTTTAAGTTTGCAGGGGAGGAAGGCAGGCTCAACACCAATGGTGGATTTACAATCCCTCTTCTTGCAACGGGAGGAGGAGGGCGGAACATGCTAATCAGAGAGCTGTGCGGGAGGAGCCGAAGGGTTGGAAAACATAGCGAGAGGTGAGGCTAGAGCAAGGATGGAGGGAAACAAGTCTGCCATATCCCATTCGATAGGAAGATTCAAGTCTGTGTGGAGAGCATGTGATAGAAGGCGCCACGAAGGGAAGCCCCTTCCCCTCGCTCGCTTGCAACACTGCCGATGGCGCCATGGCATCTTAGCGATCCTAGGTAAGGCATAGTATTATTGTAGAGTGGAGACAGAAGATGGAGCCCAGAGGCTTCTAGCTAGAGCCGAGGAGGGCCGAAGCCACACAAGCATAGGGAAGGCAACCAGAGCAGGCTGAAGAGCCAAGGGAGGAGCGGGAATGGCGAACCTCATAGCGCAGGAAGGATCAAATAAACATGACTTTGAGTATGCCGAGGGAAGGGTGCCGCATGGGACTTTAAAGCCTATCCCACACGAGAAATTAAGGCTTCGGGTATCCCTAGGCCATGGTTCATGGGCGTGCTGTATGGTGAGCTACATGGCCTCCCGGTGTAGCCCATCGAGACTATATAACACCCACATCTGGGGATGTAGGTCATTATGGATCAGGTCTATACATCCTTGGAGGAGAACTTCATCATGAATAGAGGTGAGAGAGCCAGCCCAGAGAGGCGAGGAATGGTGGACACCTTTGTTCGCAAGGAGATCCGCTACCTTGTTTGTAGAGCGTTGCACATGGTGGAAGTAAATAGTCGTGTCCATGCGAATTCGTTGTTTGAGCATGGTGATTCTGGTGGCTAGGAGCGATCTCTTGTTGAGTTTGGTGGCTGAAGAGTCTGCCTAGAGGTGCTTAGCCATGTCAACGAGTATCTGAGAGTCGCCTTCGATGAGAAGGGGAAAGAGATGATGGTCTCTGGCTATGATGAGCCCCTAAAGTATTCCTTCCAACTCTGCCAAATTTTTTGTATCCCATCTGATGGATCTGCAGAATACTGTGTGCACTTGGCCTAGAGAGGTTCTAAAAATACCTCCAACTCCAGCTCGCCCTGGCTTCCCTTTGGAGGCTACATCAACGTTCAACTTGTAGAATCCTCAGGGCGGAGGGGACCAATGTCCCAGAGAGGGCACCATTTAGTTTGAGAGGGGCTCAAGAATAGGCGAGAAGTGCATTCAGAGGTTCCAATTTGCCTAAATGATCCATTCCCCTTGGAGAGTGGGAGGTCTGAATCCTTCCATGGACGAAGAGCTAAAGTCTCCTACAAGTTGCTACAAACCATGTTCCATAGAGTTTCAGTAGAGGAATGTTGGTATTTAAAAATACGATGATTACGCTCCTTCCATATCTTCCAGAGGAGGTGCCCTGGGAGTATTGTCCATAGAGCGTTGAGAATGGCACAGTGAAAAGCGGTGGAAGGCCATCTCCGTATGGTGTTGACGATGCTCCCAGGGATTCTATTCGAAATTCTGCTAAGAAGTTCCACTTTTTCCCTAAGTACCATTACTCCCACGCATTCATTGAAGATATGCTCAATAGTTTACTCCTTGTTCCCATAATTGGGGCATTGGGATGGGCTGATGAATCCTTTGCGATAGATATTTTCCCAAGTAAGTAAGCAACACTTACTAAGGAGCCAGAGGAAAGTGGAAATTTTTGGCCAATTTTTAGGATGCCAAACTTTGTCTGAGATGTCATCAGGCTGGTGATGCAGTAGCAGCGGACTATAGGCTTCCTTGGTGGAGAAGGTGCTAGTGGAAGTATATCCCCAATGGATATGGTCAAGATCCTCCGAGACCCAAATTTGTGGCTTGTTGAGTTTTTCCACCATATCTGGGGTTAGATTGAGTCCGAATTGAGTTTGGAGATGATCCACCATTAGCCATTATCAAAAATGGCCTGGGGATATTGCTAAGCTACTCCAGAAAGTATTTACGCAAGGATGGTCAAGATGTTCCAGGATGCCTGGCCAATCTGAGCTGGAAAAAATATTCGCCAATTTCAGCATCTACTGCCAAGAATTGTACCAGAAGTTTACCAATCTTCCTGACTTGACCTCCCAAAAACTGTGGTCATGGATAAGGGCACGATGCTAACTTGCCACTCTATAGATGAGGGAGCCTTCTTGATCACTATAATAATGAATGAGGTTGCCCTGAGGCCAGTTGCAGGCATATTTGGCTGCCCACATTTGTGCCCATTGGTTGTTGGTGTTAGAAACCCATTACCACCATATTTTAGCCTCCCTAAATTTGTTACTGATGTGTGGATCGAGTAGCCCCAGGCCGCCTGCATTTGTGGGAATGCACACCTCTTACCAATTCAAAAGGGTCCATTTGTGGGAATGCACACCTCTTGCCTCCCCATAGAAAGTTACGTTGCAGGTCTTGAATCGCTTTTAGTACCCATTTAGGTGCTGCAAGCATGGAAAAGAGGTACATGGGCATGGATTGAAGTACTGATTCAACCAATATGAGCTGGCTAGCAAGGTTTAGGGCTCAATGAGTCCCTAAAGATAAGCATGATTCCAATCTTTCCAACAAATATTTCCAGAAGGAGTGGTTGAGAACAAAATCAGTGAGAGGAGTGCCAAGGTATTTACAGGGCAAAGCTGCAATAGGAAATCCTAGAATTCTGGCTATGTTGCGTTGGGTGATTAGAGGGGTGTTGAAGAAGAAATATGAGATTTAGAGTTATTTACTAAAGGTTCAGCTTCCGGAGAGAAGTAGTCGAAGATGGACTTGAGAGTAGAGGCCTCTTGGATGGGGGGGTGGCCAAATAGCATGTTGTCGTCAACGAACTGTTGGTACGAGATGGAAGGGTATTGATGAAGACTTAGCCCTCGAAGAGAGTGTTCTTGAATACTAGCTTTGAGAAGCCTGCCTAAACCTTCAGCCATGATCACAAAAGGAAGGGGGAAAGAGGGTCCCCTTGCCGAATGTTGTGAGAGGGAGAGAAGGGGGGGGAGGGAGAGCCATTAAGGATAATGGAGTAAAGGGGAGAGGAGATGAGGCTGGGAATCCATCTGATCCAGGTTTGACTGAAAACAAAGGTGGAGAACATTCGCTGGATGTAGCTCCACCTAAGCTTATTGAAGGTCTGTGAGAGATCTATCTTGAGAATCATTCCTAGAATCGTGTATGTCCTTAAGGAGTGCGCCACCTCACGCATAAGAATGATGCCATCAAGAATGTGTCTCCCTTCCACATAACTAGTTTTCCCAAGGGATATCAGGAGGGGAAGAATGGTCTTGATGCGATTGGCGATAAATTTGGATACCAATTTGTAGAGAACATTGCAAAGGGCTATGGGGCGAAATTTGCTTGGGGAGGAGGCTTGGTCTTCTTTGGGAATGAGGGTGATGAACGTGGCATTAAGAGCTGGCAGCATCCAGTGCATGGATCGAGATTCCTCAACCATTTCCCAGAACTCCTTCCATAAATCCTACCAAAATAAATGAAATAAGTTGGTGGTGAATCCATCTGGGCTAGGGGCCTTGCCCGCTTTAAGTTGTGCCATGGCTTGATCCACTTCCTGCAGAAGAATAGGTCTGAGCAGTATCTGGTTGTGTTCATCCATAATCAAATTGGAGATATGTGTAGTGATGCTCTTGATGGCTGCCTGGAGATCCAAGGGAGGTTTCGTGAGCGAAGCGTTGAAGTCATCTAGGAGTTCCTGCTATATCTCTTCATGCATCTCTAGGCTTTCCCCTTGATCATTGTGGAGGATAGATATGTAGTTGTCCATTCTTCTTTGTTTGGTGGAGCGGTGAAAGAAGGTGGTATTCTTGTCACCTTCTTCAAGCCATCAGATTCAGGACTTCTATTTCCAAATCATTTCTTCCTGAAGTCCTTGTTCCTCGATCTGTGATTTGAGGACTTTCTCCTGAGTGTCCAAGGCCTCGTTGCGCCCAAAGATGATGAAATCTTGATGTAGCTTTTCCATGTGAGCTACCAAATCTCTATGCTCTTGGAAAATGTTGCCGAAGGTGCCTTGATTCCACCTTTTCAATCTAGTTTTGATGATTCTGAGATTCTGCTAAATATTTTACATGATGGATCCACTGAAGGCGGGGATGGTATGCTGACAGTGCATCACCATGTCATGGAAACCTAGATGAGGGAGCCAAAATTTCTCAAAACGAAAGGGTTTTGTGTCTGCTTTGACTGGGCCCCTTCCACTGAAGCTGGATGGGCCAGTGGTCTGAACCTGCCATCGGAAGAATGTAGGAGAAAATGACTCCTCTGGCTTGGATGACTGGATCAAATAAAAAGAAGTGATCTAGGTGCGAGGCAATGAAGTTGGATCCAATTCTACAATTATTCCAATTATGGAGGCCATTAGCAGTGTCAATGTTAATGAGATGGTTTTGGGTGATGAAAGACTTGAAGTGCAAAGAATCAGCTTCGAGAATTGGATGACCTCCACGATTTTCTCGCATAATAGTGATCATATTAAAGTCCCCACCAAGGATCCAATGGGGAGAGGGGTTTTGAGCATGCAGAGTCAAGAGATCATCTAGGGTGTGGATCTTGTTGGCAATGGAATGAGGGAAGTAAACATTGGTGACTAGACCTTTGAGGCGGGTTCTGATGAGGTGAAAAGAGGCTTGAAGAAAGTGGCGGGAGGCATGAAAGTGAGAGAGGGAGGTGATGGTGGGATTCCACGCAATGGCAATGCCCCCGGTGACCCCATCTGAATCTAATGCTATAGTATCACAACCCGACCAGAGACGAGATAGAATAGAATGAAAAGTATTACTAGTACATTTGGTTTCCTGCATAAAGAAGATCGCAGGTTTGTTGCGAATGATACTACTTTTTATCATACGACACTTTGGGGGACTGTTGATCACTCAAAATATTCCATGAGGTGTGCTTCATTGTAAACTTGGGGGTTTCAGAGCTTTGAAAAATTTCGTCAACTTAGGATATCTACCGGACTCCATTAGTTGATCCCCCAATGTAATGAGCCTTTACAGGTTCGTTGGTCTCATGCGTTCCCTTGATTCTCTGATGATATTGATAGTTTCTCAAGGAATAAGTTCCCCTTCCATTCCAAGATGGATGCTTCCCTTTAATAGCTAGGCCTTTAGTAGCACTTCCTCCAAACTTTCGATTTGCCTAAGAGGTATGGTATGGTAAGCTTTTGAGTCACAAGATTTTTCCTTTCCAGTTAGATATAGATCTCCAAAGTCAATGGAGTTTGGTTCTTCAATCATATAGGTCACAGAGTCCAATTTAGGGCTTACTAAGGAAGTCTTGAGAAGATCCAGGGGGGATTGAAGGTCCAGATCCATCACAGCATGCTGCATGGGGATGCTATTTCGAGCTGGCTCAACAGGGGAACTTGGGGAGGCTTTCAAGGAATCATTAGGGGTCACAATTCTCAATATTGAAGAGTTCAAGCCCTCGAGGGGAGGCATGGTGCGAAAGGTGGGGGTGTTGGAGATAATGGGATCAGGTTGATGCTCCTCAAGAGTTAGATCCACATTAGGGTTGGCTAAAATTTGGAAGCTATTATTGGAGGAGGGGATTTGTGGGGAAGGGGAGGGCTGGGGAGGGTTAGGGCGATGGGATTCCTTTTAGAATGGATTTTTCTGTGGACTTCCCAAGTAAAACCATCTAGATCTGAGGCAGTAGAGGGGCCAGAGGAAGTAGGGGGTCAATTTTGGGGGAAGTCACAAAACAAATGGCCATGCATGCAATATTTTCTACAGTGAAAAGGAATGTGTTCATAATCTATGGATTGGATCCATTCAAACTCTTCATGCAAGAGACTTCCCGAGTCAGGGAGCACTTTCACCAGATGCATATAAAAGCAAATTCAAGCGTAGGTAGTGTATTGGTTGTGTTTGGTTTCCTCAGCAATTTTGATGAAGGTTCCAAGGCAATTTCCGATCTCCTTGAGGGTGATTTCTTCCCAATACTCCTGCAGCAAGGAGTATATTCTAGTCCAGACTGGTGCCCAATTGAAGTCTTCTTTGTTTGGGTTGAAACATTCCACCCAATCCCTCATAAAGAGCCTGCTGCATTGAAAAAGTAAGGGCCCCCATCCATGACTCGATTTTTGTCTTTGATGCAGGTGAAAATGATGTTGAAGAAGCACTTCGGGCCCAACTGTAGATCCACTTGCCCTTTTGGCTTCCATTTCGCCTTGATCCAACCATATAGAGCTTTCTCAGTTGGCCATAACTCAATAAACTTTCCGATTAATGCATGTTCATGCATATATTGAATGCGGCCATTGATGCGCTCAGCCGAGAGATGGATCTCCGGTCGTTTATACTGGATAGGTATGCAAGTCAACGATTTCGCAGGCTTCTCATCTTTACATCCAATCCCATCACTAGATCGAGGCAGAGACTGAGAGGTTACTGGATCAATTGCGGGCATCGAGTGAGGAGGCGTATCGGTCGTGTGCGAGGAGTTGGGGATGTAATATCCACGAAGATCCCCAGTGTTGTTGGGGGGGGGGTTAGAGGCCCCCCCTTGGAATCTGCCATGCCCGAGACAGGAAGCAGGATCAGTGAATCCAGTGATAAGGAGGAGCCAGAAGCAACGGCGACATCTTCAGAGAGACCCAGGAGAGCCCTAGGGCTGCAGGCCTTCGCTTCGATCTCAGCTCTCGGATCCTCCAATCAGCATAATTCAATATTCCAATATTATCAAATAATATCACTTTTGATACATTGGTTTATGACAATTAAAACTTTGAGAAGTAAGGCTTCATACAAATATATCAAATTTGATATTCATCACAAGCTAGACTGGAATTAAAACATTGACAAAATGATAAACGTAATATTATAATGTGACATGAACCAATTTTGATTTGGTGGACCTTTGGATATGGAATAAGAAAAAGATTCCCTTTTACACTCTCATTAATCATGTTATTTTGATATGGATTAAATGTGGAGAAAGTTTCAAAATAATTTTATAACCTATAATATTAAAATTGAAAGAATCACATTTTATTTTATCCTCCTCAGAATACTTTCCTTTCCACCTTGAGAACATATCTATGACTAGATGCCTACATGTAACAATACGATAAATAACATGGAAGGAAGGAGACACTATAAAATTGTTTTAAGATTAAGCAAAAACTATATTTGACTCAAAATGGGATGGTATAAGGATTCCCACTCTTCAATAAATCATTGGAAATAAGAAAAAGTTTATTTAATAAAATAAGGATATTATTAAAAGTATTATTACATTATAATTTGAAAGAATGTAGTGCAATAAAGTGTTGGAGGCAAGAATAAAATTAAGATATTATAAGAAGTTTATGGACTCCAAACTAAAAGATCAAAAGCACCTGTCTCTATCAACTAATTCACATGGGTACCCTAGTAAAAGTGGGTGTTGGTCAGCTAGCAAAATATACTGGGATGAAAGAGCTTGTCACCTTTGTGATACTAAAAGAATTTAAGATGAGATTTTTTTTGTTAGAATGTATTTTTTATATGATATTAAAAATATTTTCCACACAATCAATCTTCATAATAATTGAACCCAACAAATTGTGATCTTTGAATTCTTGACATTTGTTTTCAATACAAGAATAAAATTATAAATAATTCCCAGTAATGGTTTACATTCTTAAGGTAACAAAACACTTTAATCTTAGTCAATATTAGTTATCATTATGCTCATAATCAATAAACTTCTAACTTAACTATAAATATTATAATATTATATAAATTTTCTATATAAATATGAGTAAGGATTTAATAAATCAAAACATTAAAAAGTATATTTTTGTTTTAACTAGTGAAAATAAGAAACCCAATATTATTAAGATAAAAATAAAAAATATCATTACTTTCATAATAAAAATTTGTATGGGATAGTTCCCCAAACTCTTTAGCTTAAAACAAATTACCATCTTTATAACATTAAAATAATTAAGCATGAAAATAACTTTCATCTAAAATATTCTATGTAATAAGAGATTAAGAATATGTCAATCATAAGCATATCTTGATAAAAGATCAATTTTAAAATGTCCAAGAGGGTGCAAATATTTCTTACTCCTTATTTAACACAATAGTCTTTGACTACTTCTCTTAGAAGTTTTGAAGCATGCAAATAAATTTTCTTAGTAATTTTTAAAATTTTGAATAAATTAAAAGTAAATCTAGATCATCACTTATTTCCATAAGGTATTATAAACCAATTTCAATTGAAATATACCTTAATCACCATCATCATGGTTTAAATAAAAGTAATATTAAAAAATATTAAAATAATAGTTAAATAAAAAATATAACATTTAAATATCTTTATATATATAATTTTTAATATTTTTATTTTATATATATATATATATATATATATATATATATATATATATCCTTCTTGTAAACGTCACTATTACAAAACTATGTGGGTAGAGATCTAGCGATGTTAAGGGCTAGTGTGGCCCAATCGAGGTGGAATCCCTACGTAATTTTGATGACATAGATAACCTTATCCATGTCATGTCAGGAGAGACATTACCTTGCAATCTACACATACACACACACACCTTTCAATATAATTTTTTTATTTCTCATACAAAAAGGTCTATTGAAACCATCAATACTAACTATTATAATATTAAAAAAAACATCACATTCATCTTATATGCCTCTATGTAGGGTTTGTTATCGTGAGATTAATTTTGCTTGTTATGTCCTTTTTCGTGGGAGGTAGGGCCACCATTTCAATGGTAATTTTTTGGATGACTTTTAGACACAAACTCCCACTTATTCCTCTTTTTCTATTTCTACTAAATTTTTTTAGTATATTTGCAAATCGCACCTAGTGAAGCTATGTCGAAGAAAACTATCTATGTTTTCACGTACTAGTGTAGGACATTATAGTACTTTAGAAATAGGTGCTCGAATTTTTTTTGATCCATATTAGATCGTTGTGTTGTTCTTCGTTCGTATACATGCTTTCAAAATGTAGAAAACACGAAATTAGCTTACACGATTAGTTTTACTAGTGCGGCCCATCTTACAGTACTGAGATAAAAAAAAAAAAAAAAAATTGGGGCTATTTTGAGGGCATAAATGATGTTAATTTTTGATAAATCCTACATCCTAATCATCACACATATTAGCGTTATTATATAGATAGATATATTTCTAGCGGTCCAAGAAATACATCAATAGCAGTTCAAATGTGAATGTTATGAGTATTGGAAGTTTACATATCATCACTAACCAAGCTAATTCAATAGTGTGCCATGCCAACCCATGTTACTTATAGAAAATGGTTATCCACATGGATATTTTGAATAAGACTATAGAATTCCAGGTTCTAACTAATGTTTATGGTCAAATGGATAGAATTTAACTTCTAGTTAGAAATGAGGTTGTGTTATAACTATGCCACTAGAAGCAAAGTGGTTTCATTCTATTTTCTTTCATTTTGTTCTATAATAGATAAGAGTGGTGTCATGTAGATTCGGAGGGACCATAAAAAATGGTGGTTTTGTTCTATAGTATCCCATGAGCCATGGGTCCTAGAAAACTCCATAGGAACTCCCTACTCCTTTGTATTTGTGTTATTTCCATTTGGAAAAAAAAGAGGATATAAGCCTCATGTTCCACATTGGTTTCGTACTAAAATTATTTCCTAGATCATATATTGGTGTTAATTTGTTATTTTTGTTTCATTGCAATCCATTTTTCTATATTTTCAACATTTAATATATTCCATGCATAAAAAAAATAAAATAGATAATAGAAAAATTGGAATTTAAAGCAATTAACCCTTCATAGTATAGATTGAAAATTATTTTAATGAATCTATTATGACATGGATTTACCAAGAAATAGGCACGCATTCCTAGAGGTAGAAGTTTCAAACATAAATCATAATTTCAACCTCCTCATGGCAGCCCTAGCCGATAATATTAGGTTTTTCAAAGAAGATGGGTGTTCCAACATAGAGATTATATCAAATGAGAATTTAGAATATCATGATGAATGATATAAGGAATCTAAGAAATAGAAAAATAATATATATAATTTGATTTCCATGAAATATTCACAATTTCTCTTCAAGATGGGAGTAAAGGAAGATATAAATTCATGTCAATGTGATATCAATTCTTGGAAAAATAAATCACTACTTGCAATATGTAATAGATTTCCTTCAATGTTCACACACAGATGATGGGCAAGAAGTATCATTTTGTCATATTCAATTACAAGGGCATTCCTTGAATTGGTGGCAAAGTGAAATGGAAATTATGAGTTGATAGGGGAATTATCTAGTAAATAAGTCATATGATTGTCAAATTGTCACATGGTACCATTTTCACTATGACATTTCATTTTATTTTGATTCCTGTAATCATGATATTTCATGTTAATAAGCTACTATAGTATTTGAGAATAAATCCTTGAATTTAGTCCCATGAAAAGATGATAATGGGATGTTTGTAAAGAAAAGACGTGTTTGATCAGAGTATGATATGTTAGCTAATCTGTTCTATAGTTGTAACTATTTAAAGTGGCTTTTATAGTGAATTAGCATAGAGTACTATACAATAATAGATAGTTGGGTTTTCTATATTTGATGGTACATTTTTTATAAAAAAAAAGGTGAGTACGACAAAACATTATCATAAACTTTTGCAGGTTTGTTGTATGTTGAAGCTTCTTCATCAAGCCTCCACTCTAATTGGTTTGAAGTGAAAGTCAGTAGATGAGAAGCTATAACATGGTTTCTAATTACCAACAACCAAGATATTTTTATTCATTGTGCATGTTTAGTGGCTGAAACAATTTCAATACATTGATGTACCCATTTAATTGTTGGCAGCTAGATCTATGCTTGTTGCAATTGTTCAAAAATTTGTGACTCTACCATAATGATATTTCCCATCCTTGGAAAAAAACTAGTTCCATTTTCTAGCCATTTGAAGCACATATTTCTAGACAAGTACTCACTACTTCATTCTAGCCTTTTGGAGCAGAAATTTCTAGCAATGTGCTCAGTGCATCATTGACACATTGTGAACAAGTGTGTGTGTGATATTTTTGACAGTGCGGTGTACTTTGCAGACATTAACACAATTTGAATGATTCAATCTAGTCCATGTTCTTTGCACAAGTTGTCATAAATTTGAAAACACACTACCATTATTGTAACCCATTTCAATCGTCCACATGCTCAAATAGTAAAATACATTAATGAAGTAACACAAAATTATCCACTTCCAAGATATTTTTATTAATTGTGTGGAGTTATTATCGTAAAATTTATATTTTTATTGGTTATGGTTTATCTCAGTGGGAATTACTAATTTAATGCAAAGGAAGCTTATTGTGCTAGAATTTGACACTCCACATAATGAACTTCTCATTTTGTAGAGCTTCGCACTCCTGTCCAATCAACAAAAATATGAAACTCGTGTCCAAAAAAAAAATATGTGTGACACATATGACATGGGTAATGATTATTAATTTTTTAGTCTGGAGGAAATATATTACATTATGTATGTTATTTTCATTGGTTTTGGTTGATTTTCCAGGCCATTAAACGTTTTTTAATGCATAGGAAGCTCATTCGGGGAGGTCGGCACTCTCGCAAAATAAATGACAATAAATATAGAGTGTTGAGTACGGACTTCGGACAAAGATGGTTTTCATTGCATGGAATTAAGGAATTAGAGGATGGGTTGAATTTGGGTCATTTATCATTAAATTAGAGAGAAATAATTTTAATAATAATAGAAATAACAACCATACATTCAAACCATGTAAATCATGATTTATTTAGAAAATTCCAACTGGGGAAAAATCAAACAACAATATATCTATTATTTTTCTTTCATAAACATAGCTAAGCTTACCAACAACCTCAAATTTCACCGCTCGACCATTGCTATCTACAATGGATAATCCTCTAGCCTTTTAATGGATTAAACTATATGTAATACCATGAGCGTATTACCATGCGTCACCAATAACAGTGCCCAAAACCACCACTATTAAGCATAATTTCTGACACAACCTCAAATCTATCACAAGGTCAAGTTTATCTAGAAATCTCTCTTTAAACTTGACTTTGGGTTTTCCTGAAGCTAAATCTAGCCATTCACTTCAAGGCCCTGCCAAGTCAACATCAAACTATTTTAGAATTGACATGTTGTTCTAGCTCAACATGCTTTATCGTACCATCACATATGTCCACATATCACCTAAGTAGACATTCATACTTTACCATAAATTTACAAGCCTTATCATATCTTACAATAATATGCCCATTTACATGTAAAAATTTGACTCCATTATTTTATTTTTATTTTTGCTAGCTATCCCAATACATCCTCTTATTTTCATTTCTCTACACTTTGTGCCCTTTCCTAAACTTGTTTGTGAGTTGACCCTTCACTTCAGAATACCCTTCACCATACAATAACAACTGTTTTTTCCGTCAATAAAATTATTTTGTTATTAACAAGAAAATTCTAGTACTGAGAGGAAGTTTTGTCATCTTTGCCCTTGATTTTTGCTTAACAAGAAAATTGAAGTTTTAAATTCATGTGAGTGAGAGGAAGCTTTGTCATCATTGCACTTGATTTTCGCGACGTCGTATCTCTACACCAGATCAAATTATTTTTTTAGTTCCTCCATAGACTTATTTGATACTTGGTTTCTGCGGCCACGGCCTCTTCCACGTCCCTGTCCATGACGACCCTTAAATCTAAATCCACGGCCACTGCACAAGTTCCAGCGAGCACCTCTTCTTCTCTAGGAAGTATCGCCTATGTATACATCTATCATGGAAGCTCCTCTTCCTCTTCCAGTAGATGTTCCAGTCAAAACAAACAAACACAAATTTGTACAACTCAATCTTCATTGGTTTACCATTGAATTGGACACCATTGTACCTCTGAATTTCCCCAAGTGCATCATTATTCCTTGAAAAAATCAATTTTTATTTACCCTTGGAACTTTTATCACTCACTAATTTCTGCAGGTTCAAGAGAGAACTCACCGAGCTAACCACAGAACAACTTCAAACTCTAGGATCTAGCCTTCCTAGGCATCATAGAGGGCTCTCTCTTTAAGTTTTAACTTTGTTTGATTTGTAAAATATTATCCTAGTTATGAATGTGCACCTTTGGTTTGGTTTTGTTTGATTTGGTGGGAAAAATCACTTGAAAATATGGATACTGGGAAATCTATTTTTCCATTGGGCTAAGGAGTCAAAATCAAACAAACAGAACTGGGATCAAGGCCAAAAGGTCAAATGTTTTTAGGGAAAGATAGATAACCCTTGAAGATCTTGGAAAGTTGGTTTTATGAGGTGATATGATCAGGATAAAGGGAAATTGAGAATCCTTTGATCCGGAAAAGGAAGTAGCGGGAAGAGGTCAAATGAGAGAGGGGGAAATTAAGGGTTCCATACACTGGAAACCAGAGGAAAACATAGAAATGATAACTAGTTAGAAACAATGTGCTCTTAACAAATCTTGTAGTAATACTCCTAGTTATTCATTCAAATTTAGAACAAACATAGGTGGATCCATGTAACAAAGAAAGATAACAACGAAAAGTAAGGAAATACTTCACTCCAAAAATCTCATCACAAGAATCTTGAAGTATGATTCCAATTGCTTTGATCCAGCTTGCTACTCGAAATTTGACACATAAAAGCTTTCAAGTCCAACAAAAATGACTATAACAATATCCAACAATGTTATTCTGTACTATAAACTATCAGTTAAAAAGGCTCAGAGAATTTCTTTGACTTCTGTTGGGACCGAACACAAGGCTCGATGACCGACTCGTTAAAAATATTGAATTCCTACATAAAACCCACATTCATCAGCATTTATCCT
Organism: Pinus albicaulis; assembly: GCA_034641835.2. Lineage (NCBI taxonomy): Eukaryota > Viridiplantae > Streptophyta > Pinopsida > Pinales > Pinaceae > Pinus > Pinus albicaulis. The sequence continues at coordinate 1,096,124,196 of CM076583.1, forward strand.
TCATTCATAATAATAATCCGTTTTTTCTAAGTAAAAACCCATTTTTACTTAGTAAAAGTGAAACCCTAAATAACTAATTCCATTCCCTTTCAAAACTCATTCATAAACCCTCAAAATGCATTTATCCTAAGTTAAAGTGTGAAGAAATAGAAACAAAGACAAAGCTAGGTTTATTTGCACTTTAAATTAGATTTAAACATGTATTTTTATTCCTACATTATCCCTTGAATTTCATATTAACTTCTAATTTATTTATTAATTCCTTATTTTATGCCCACCTCGTATATTAATAAATCCTTTATATTTAAGTAACCCCAAAAACCCATTACTTAAATTTTAAACCAATGTTTTAAATGTCTCATGTGATAAATAAAAACCCCACCCTTATCCCGTTGGTTGAAACCTATCATTAAAACTATATCCCGCCCCCTATATTTTTAAACAGTTGTCAAAAGCATTCGAAAAACTATATAATATTAAACCACGCCTGCTTATATATATGGTTGAAAATTTTCATAAATGTTTTGAAAAGGTTGAAACATACGTTATATTATTCCCGCTCGACCATATAAATAAATTTAAACTTTGATTAAATGCCTATTTATTAAAGTTTAAAGTTTAACCCCACCACATATAATGACCTTGGTCCCACTCTACCATTCCGACACAACATCCTAACCAATCTAGGTCGTTCGCATTCAAACCCCAAATCTAACAGCTGAAAGCCAATATCTCATAGAAAACATGTGGGATTACTCCCATCTCATTTCTGTGCAAAATGAGCAGTTTTGTGATTTTCTCCCTACTCCACGTGGTCAATCCTTATTGGATCACATTGTTTTACCTCAAAACTGCTTACCAGCATAAGGGCATGTGATAACGTCTTACTGTTTTAAACTTGTAAGCCCAAAAACTGCCCCTTTTTTTGACATGAATGCCATTAACTGCCATTTCCTGTAGCCCTAATATGCATAATAAACCTTGGTAATGCATTTTATTTCATATCCTTATGTGTGTTAACCCTTCACAAGCCTCCCAACTGTTAAAACAAGTTGTTTTATGCCATTTTCTTGCTGAAATGCCTCAAATTTCAACTTGTTAGTCTTTGAAGACCACAAAGGAGTTTTGCGTTGCTCTAGAAACTCCACAGAAGTTGTTTTCTTGTTTGAAGACCTCAAAAACTGTCTCAAACCCTTATACCTGTGCATTACAGGTCATTAGCCAAAGGATAATTTGGATAAAACAATATAAATACTACTTAAAGATCTGTTTTACTCCAAAAGTTCACAAAGAAAATAATTTTAAATGATATTCCTTAAAAAAAGATTCTAGGCAGCAGAACAGAAAGAATTCATTTATGCAGACAAAGATAAATTTTCACATTGAATGGTAAAAGTGAAATAATAATTCACAATGGCAGTTAAAACATAAACAATAGGAGCATCAGAGTTAAAGTGTATCAGATGAAAGTCACAGTAAAGGTTATAACAAAGTTATAGAGCAGTCAAGGTAAAACAGTAAAAGTAAATGTAGATGCATTAATGGTTAAACAGAGATTAAAATACTTTCACAAAAAATTAAATTTATCCAAAGTAAAATAAAAACAGTTAAAAGAACAAAAAGGTTAAAAGTTGAAAACTGAGCAAGAGGGGACATTTTTGCAGAAATTTCCTGTTTACATCATAGTTTTGTAGAGAATATTGTGGACAATCCAAGATGAATTTTTGAAACATGGAGGAGGTTTATGTTCCTAATATTTCAGCCTAAAAAACCCTATCTCACTTTAGGCACATGTATTAAATAATGAGAGATACATGCACATCTTTACAGCTTATGTTTCAGACTGTCCAAAGTTCTGTTTTAAACATATATTTCCAGAGCCTATTGTGAACAGTTGGAATTTAATTTTGGGAAACTTAGAGAGGTTTATATTAGTAATATATTTATCTATAAAAACCTCTTTCACATTTTACATATCTATTTCAGATTGAGAAATAAAAAGGTATCATTAGACCCCAAGTTTGCAGAATTTCTAGAGAAGAATGCACAAAGAAAGGAGATAGTTACTGACTTGGATGCTTCATCATCAACTTAGAGTTGTGTTGTATGGTACAAAAATCCTCCCCATTTCAAAATTTTAGGATAAATTTCATATAGAAATAGGTCCCCTTTTTGTAATAAAACACTTAGAGGAAATCCGATCATTTTGAATAAAACAATAAAAAATTCATTGGTTAGGAAAGCATATATTGCATACCACAAAGCACAAGTGCACATAAACAAATACAACATTGAAAAATATTTGATCCGATGAAATAAAAATTCTTTTATCACATCAACATAATACATAAAGTGTTCATATTAAAAAAAGTAATATGTGATACATTGATCACAATCGCAAATCAAAGATATCTTAATTTGACATTTGTTTTGAAAAACTCTGATGCAATAGAACAAATCGCAATAGAAAATCACAAATATTTTAAGTTTGCACATTTTGATTGATAGACCCAGATGCAATGTGATTAATCTCAATCACATTTTAGAGAAGCAATGCCATGTATGCTTATTTTATGAACTCCGATGTAATGAACCCCATCACAAATCGAAAAATCATAAAGGTTTTAAGTTGTCACATTTGTTTTGAAAAAATCTGATGCGATGTGATTCATCGCAATCACATTTCAGAGGAACAAACATCATATTCACTCATGTTACCAAAATCCCAATGCGATGGTCCCCACAGTAATCGCAATCACAAATTAGCTAATATTGTTTACAACATACTCTCTTTGAAAATAGCCGATACGATATACTATCATCGCAATCAGAAATCGGAGGAGATCATAATATGTTATTTTTTATCCTTGTTGAAAATTACCGATGCAAACAATACTTAATATTTATGTTTGTTTTATACTGTGCATGTGTTATTTATTCATCGCAATCGCGAAATTCAAAAAAGAACATTTTATATTCTCATTTCAAGAGCACCGATCTCCAATTGTACTTTTATTTTTAATAGAAAATAAAACAAATAATGATGATTGATTCTATTTTGAATGCGTGAGTGTGACTCTTTAGAGGGAATTTAAGTTCTAAAAAGGAGTTAATAAATGAAAATCAATAAATAGATCTTTTCATACAGTTGTTCCCATCACTTCATTTTCACCACGTCTGAAAAATTTTCTCCTTTGCAAAACAAGAAATTTCCTAACCCTCTCATTCACCGAGCAAGTGAAGTCTTACCAAAAAACAAAATGTCTAAAAGATCCAAGAAAGAAAATACTACTGCCGCTGTGAATTTCGCTGCTATTCCCATGATACCGAAAGAAAAACCAACCAAACTCAAGCTGGTAATAGATACTTCATGCCAGGGACTTAGAAAAATGACATGGGAAGATGTTTATAACCTAATTGAAAGAGAAAATCCGAAGGTTACTGAAGTAAAAGCGACAGTCCCTGATGAAGATGACTCAGATTCTGATTCTGAGACTCCTCTTAAAGTGCTCGCAAATTCATTCCTCCACAGAATTGCAGCTCGGGCAAACATTTTCCCTTATTATGATGTAATCTGGTGGGTGATAGATAATGTCACCCTTCAAAATAGGACATTTGTTTCAGCTATGGGAACAATGTTTGGGTCTTTCAGAGCAGAGGACATAAAGACAATGTACCACCTTCCAGACCCGCAAAAGGTCTATAACAAAGCTTTCAATAAGGATTTTGCTGCAAGTAATGAAACTCAGTCTGAGCCAATCAAAGAATGGATGAAAGCTCCAAAGAAGCATACAAATTAATCATCAGGTATGTACTCTGTTGATTCCCTTTCGCCTCCATATTGTTATGCCGCCACAATGATGTGTAGGCTTTTTGGAAACGATAATTCTACAAGATTTTCAATCCAGATGGTTCCTTTGATTCATTCTAATGTTAATTCTGAAATAATGGACTGGTCAATTATCCTTTCAGACAAAATAGCCAATAGAATCCTAGAGTATAGAAAGGATAAAAACACTAAAAACACAACCCCGTTTTACTTATGTGCCTATATTTTAGATGCCCTATGATTTAACTCTGAATTTCCCATTCTTCGCTGGAAATGGACCTCCAAATATCCTGTTCCTAATCATATTTACCATAATCTCTAATGGAAGGTGCATTTTAAAAACTGTGTTTATAGAATTTTTCACTGTTTCCTCATCCCTGTATATCAAACCATTTTCAACCTATTTCCTCCCTGGTTTTCTGAAAAATCTACGACTAATTTATCCCAGATTGGTGACAAGTTTGGGGAAGAGAGCCTTACCTATGTCAGAGTTTTTGGGAGCATTGTAGAACCCCATATTTTACCCCTGTATGTTCCCGAAAAATTGTTAGCTCAAGAGATTTCCTACCAGTTGACAGTAGAAGGCATGTCAAGGTCTCTCAAGAATAATAAGAAATTGATGTGGCCTACTTTTCAATTTCATTGTGGAGATTATACTCTTAATAACTTCACACATGCTGAGAAGGAGGTCATCAAGATAAGAGATATTAAACTCTCTACAGTCCCAGGCAGGCAATATGACCTGAAAAAGGTTGAATTTCATTTCACTACTTTAGTTTCAATTTATCGATTCGAGCATGAACCCGATCAGTTCGAAGATTTATTTGTTTCTATTGATAGATTTCCCCAATTTTATGACTTGGAAAAATCTAAATTTTAGACTGAGGATATGAATGAATTAATGTTATTTATAATTCAGAGACTGCTGAAAGCTCCTCTTGACCAGTTAAGATTTATTCAGCAAGAATCTGAACATGTAGAAAGAGAGCAGAAGGAAAAAGAGGATGTAGCTACCAAAACAGGAAAAGAAGCATCCACCAGTAAGATTAATGTACAAACTGAGAAATAAAGCACAGGAACCAAGCCTTTGGTACATAAAAATAACACTGGTGGCAACACAAATAAACCTGTAGAAAAATAAACTACAGTAGAGACAGAAAAGGAAAACACAGGTGTTAAGGGCAGTATGTAGATTTAGCAAGAAAACACGAGAAACAAGGCTGATGTTCAAATAGGAAAATAAAATACTGGTGATAATCCAGATAATCAACTTGAAAGAGAAAAGACCAAGGAGAAAGTGGTGGATTATACTAAAATTATTATTTCTTCCCATTTTATAAATCAACACGAACAATTTGTTCAGCAAATAGGATCACAAAATAATCCTCAAGTTGACATTCTGAAAGATCAAGATATGGAAATCATCCGTGAGAATCCTATAGAAGAAATTGTGTTTAAAGTAGAAGATATTCCTCCTCTAGATGTATTTTATAGTCCTAAGCATAGGGAAGTTGTCAAGAAGCAGAGGAAGATAAGAAGAATAGATCAAGAGTCTCTTTTAACATCACAAGGTGAATTGATGAACATTGTCTAGAAAAATACTGAGGTGAATCCTTCAGAGGATCTCACCAAATTTTCACAATATGCAGGCGCCTATAGTGAAGCCACCATAGACAAAGCTTCTGAATTCACTCAAATGATGAAAGAAAAAGACTTACAGATAGCTATGCTCGAGGAACAAGATACAGAGAATCAAAAAAATATTATGCAGTTGGAACAGCAGTTGCAAGGTGAGGAGCTCAAATCTAAACAACTGGAATAGCAACTCAACATTGAAAAGAAAAATATTGATCAAAAAGCCTTGAACATGCAATAGCAGCTACCTCAAGAGGCGGAAAAAATACAAACCCTACTGCAAAATGAGAAAAATGCTAAGGTTGAGCAAGAGAAATTATTCCAAGCAAGATTGGACAGATTTAAAGATTATCCTAAATTAGATCAATTTAAAATTGAAGCTCTGGAGACAAGTAAGTTATTATCTCAGCAGTTAAACAAATTTTGTCAAAAGATGGCACAAACTGAGCCCTCATGTGAAATAACATCGTCTTTAATAGATGAAGGAATCAACCTCAGGGTCTAATTTGATGATGTAGATGAGAAAATTTCTGTGTTTCTTTCATGGCAAGACTCAGAGCATGGAAGGAATGCAAATCTTCCTAGGATTGAAGAAAGACACAAAGAAATTCTATTTACTGAATGGGAAAAGTAGTTAAAAAAAGGAGAAAGAGCTACATCAAGAGCCAATAATATGATGAATAATATAACACAGCTGGTTAATGATAGCTTATATGCCACCAATTTGATTTCTGATTCTATCCCAGGTAAATTACAAAGGTTAAAGGAGATTGATACCAAGTGGAAACAAGAATTAGACAACAAAGATCAGCAAATCAGCAAACTTCAAGGAATTTCATGGGATATCATGTGGACATAGCTAATCAAGCCACACAATCAGCAAATGGCAATAAAATTCCTTTCCAATGCCATTCATTGTATCATTCCAAAGTTTTTTGATGCCACGTACACTGTTTAGTTACATACAAGGCTAAGTCATCCAACAGAAGTCAAAGATATGCTCAAAATTTGCCATCTAGGCACATTGAATGCAGGAGATAATCAATGAATCATTTTCACTTCAATATCGCAATCTTGTTTAAATATTTCCGATGAGATAGATTGTAGCGGTACTTCTAGTTATTTTGTTTTATTTTAAGTTCCTATTTAAACCCCTTTCATGCATTTAGAAAGGGGTCCTAAATTTGTAATATTTTTGACTTGGATGTTACATTTTTGTACTGCATTGATTATTATATTTTTTATAAAGGATCACATCTACTGGTTTCTGGAAAATTATCTTTGAGAATTGCATTTTTTACCTTAGATTTTGTTTGACATTTAAGCACTAGATCTGGATATTGAATTGCATATGGAAAAGTATCAAGATGAATCTGGTATTTCTATCGATTTACTGTTATTTTTCTTATATTATAATATATCCTATTTAAATTTTCTATCACTTATATGTATTTGTTTTACAAATTTTTCTTTATACATATCATTTCTGAGTGTATAGAAATATTTTATCTTTCACAATGTATACAGATGAGATATAAATTGATGAATATAATGTGTTATTATAACTCTGTTTAATTTCTTAAACAAAGTTATCATTATTTGATGCTTGCATATTTCAGTTAAATTATAATACATTTTCATGGTTATTGATTTAATTGAAACAATCTTAAAGTTGTATTCATATTTGACTCTTGGGTTAGTTTTAGAATTATTTATAAGGTATATATTAAATTATATAGATCAATTCAGTAATTTAGTATTCATTATCCACTCACACAATCATTCCATCACCAACCGATTTAAGTTATTATAAAATTGGTCCTATCAATCCAGTTGTAGCCACCACACCAAAAAGAAAAGGAGTTGTCCTATGGTCCCGACCGGGTGGTTTTCCCCCAATGTCTGAAGCAGTGATTTTCGAGGCTTCAACATTTTTGGCATTAGAAGGAGGGCCTAAGCTATGAATGGAAGATAAATCCAAATCTACAGGCCATTCTAAGAGCAGATCACCCTCATCACCTTCTTCAATTTCTTCCACATCTCAGATTACCAAGGAAGAAATTGATAAGAGTATTCAAACAACCACTACCAAAGTCTCAAAACAATTATATAATCAACCTTCTAAGTCCCCTGAAATACAAGCTTTAGTTTGTAAACTTCAAAGGTTCTCATTATCATTAGAAGAATCTGAAATATCTGAAGGTAGTGTTACTTCACAATTTGTTTCTTCTAGACCTCTCACTAGGTCACAAAGTGAAAAACTTGGTATTCCTCCAAAGGAATTTCCTTTACCTAGTAGAGTCAAGACCAGAAAAACATCATCGGAATCAGATAGTGATATCACTTCTTCATCACAAACCCACTCATCTGCTTCCTAGTCTCAAACCTAGAAGAACATAGTTATTCCAACAATCTCTAATCAAACTCTAGTTGTTTCTTCAAATCCCTCAATTTTTATCCCAAAAATGGCACAAGAAGCACCAAGACCATGGGCTAGACCAAGAGCTATTAATATGCCTACACCTTTACATGATTTACCAGATCATGCTGAAAAATGGCTACCTAAATTCAGTCCTGACCTAAACATACCAGCTGAAGAACACATCAACAATTTTATGCTTGCTGTAAATTTGAATGGAGTTGAACATGAAGATGTTGTAGTCAGGTTATTCCCCTATACTTTGCAAGGGGCAGTAGGATCTTGGTATTTTTCATCACCTTCAGGATCTATTACAAGTTGGGACATTTTCTCAGATCATTTCCTGACCAAATTTGGAGATGACAGATCCATAGCTACCCTAATCAATGACCTTTCCAATTTGAGGACAGAACCCAAGGAACCCATTAAAGATTTTAACTCTCGATTCAACAAAATTTTGAATAAAATCCCTACAAAGTCAAAACCTATTCAGTAGGTTAGAAGTGAATGGTATATAAATGCTCTGCCCTCAAACATAGAAATTTTTGTAGATAGAGTTGTGAAACCTACTTTAGGTAAAAATATGAAAGAAGCTATTGCAGTTGAAAAATGGATTGTTGCTCTAGATAAGAAAAATGATATTGAGGAAAGAAAATCCAAGAAATTCAACTTTAAATATGATTCAAAGAAGAAGACACTAAGAGATCCATATGACATGGAAGGCTTACAGAAAGTTCTCAAAACCATGTCTAATGAGATGGTTGAGATTAAAAAGAAAGTGGCAGAGAATTCTACCAAAATACCATTCAGGAACTTCAAAATAAATCAATCTGAATATAAACCTCCCAATTCAATCTCCAATGCAAAATCCGAAGAAGAAGAAGATACTCCTCCAGTATCAGATGAAGAGGAAGAAAAAAAGGAAATAGCTTAATTACATGGGATGTGGGATTTCATTCTCCCTAACTTGGACAATGAACAAGAAGCCATGCCTGTAAGTACAAGGACTAAATCTACAACAGAACCTACTCAATTTTCTCCTAAGAAGAAAGGAACAATTTCAATTACCAAAGACAAATCTCGAGTAAAGAAAACTTCTCCCTTACCCACTCAAATTCAGCTGTCATCTTCTAATCCTCCTACATCAACATCTAAGACATTGGTGGTATCAGATCCTATGGATTATAACATTGTTGAAGACATGAAGAAAACTAGAGCGAACATTTCCTTACATGAACTCAACAAACTTAAACATCAACAGAAGCTACTATTGAAAGAATTAAATGAAACACCTATTGCTCCTCTAGCAAGCGATGTACTTTCCAAAGTAGATAAAGGAACAGGTAAGCCATCAGATAAAGTAGATGCCACTGATACTGTTCTTAGTGGAGAAAGATCAAAATCTTAGACACCTCATTTTATTTTCACTTATGAAATCTACAACAAGAATTTGCATAATTGTTTAATAGATTCAGAAGCATCCTCTAATATAATGCCTACTTTAGTCTGTGTAAAATTGAATATTGAACCACAAAATTCTATAGTTCACATTGTACAATTGGATCGCTCTAAAGTCCAAGTTGTAGTAGAAGTCAATTCAGTTACTATTTGATTAGCTTTTGATCCTAGAATTGTCCAAAGAATTGATATTCTCGTCGTAGATATTCTTTAATTCTATGGGTTAGTTTTAAGCAGGGATTGGTCTACAAAGCTTAATGGTTATATCACAACCTATTATTCTCATATGTGGCTTCCCTATAGAGGGAAACCAAATCAAATTAAAATCGAGCGAGAAAAACACATGATGCATACTGTGACATAATTTTAACAAGAAAATGAACCTGTAGCTTTTAATAGAAATATCCTTGGAGGTTATTCTGCTGAATCATTCCTTGGGAATTTCACTACATGACAATCACCCTTCTCTGTAAATACTTTTATTTTTCAAATTGAAAATTTTTCACAATCCTATTCTTCTAGAATTGTTAATGTTTCTGATACTTCTGTAGATAAACCTGTAGATAAATCTTTATTTTGGTCATTATATTTTGATGGATCAAAATCTAGTGATGGAGTAGGAGCAGGATGCATTTTAATTGATCCAGATGGAGAGAAAATCATGCTATCATGTAGACTAGAATTTGAGTGCACAAACAATACCGCAGAATATGAAGCCTTGATCCAAGGACTTTATAAATCCATAGGATTAAATGTCAAATACTTGAAAGTATATGGTGATACTGAAATTGTCATAAGACAAGTAAGAAATACCATCCATTGTCTTTCAGGTCATCTCAAACATTATCAAACCTTTGTGCAGGACCTTACCACTCAATTTTTAGCATTCACCATATTTTATATCCCTAGAACTCAAAATACATCAGCTGATTTGTTAGCCAATGTTGCATCCAAAATCCTCCCTGCTGAAGATCACAGTCCTGATAGATTTTTAGTTGAATTAATCTTTCGACCATCTATTCCCGATAATATCACAAACTGGAGAGTATTCTATCATGATGAAGATATATTGAATTTCTTGACTTCATATAAATCCTATGATGAGCAAATTATTGACGAAGATGATCACGATCTTCAAAATATCTCAAAAAGTGATGAAAATCCTATTCCTAAATCTGTTGTTAAACTTGAAGACCTATATGATATAAAAGTCTAATTCAAGAAAGTCTACTTTGAAGTTTGAATTAATAAATCTTGGCTCTGATTCTAAACCTCAAAATGTTAATCTAGGACTCGAGTTAACTCCATAAGAAAGAGTTGCTTTCATCAAACTTATGATTAGTTATAAATATATTTTTGCTTGGAATTATGAAGACTTGAAAACTTATGATACTTCTGTTATTCAACATATAATTCCAATGCTTTCTCATGTCAAACCTGTTCAATAGAAGTTAAGAAAAATTCATCCAAATCTTGAAATTCAAATCAAGGCAGAACTCAATAAACTTTTAAAGGCCAAAATTATTTTTCCTGTAAGGCATTCTAATTGGGTTTCCAACATGGTATCTGTCGGGAAGAAAAATGGAGATATTAGAATCTGCATTGATTTTAGAAATTTAAACAAGGCATGTCAAAAGGACAATTTCCCATTGCCAAGAATGGAACAAATACTTCAAAAAGAAGCTGGTTCTGAACATATGTCCTTTCTTGATGGTTTTTCATGCTATAACTAGATATTAGTACATCCAGATGATAGACTGAAAACGACTTTCAGAACCAAATGGGGAACTTATGCTTATCAGAAAATGCCTTTTGGTTTAATAAATACAGGAGCTACTTTCCAGAGAGCCATGGATATAGCATTTAAGGGTCTGATTAATAAATCAGTTGTTATTTATCTTTATTACATAATAGTATTTTCAAAGAAAAGAGCCAATCATCTACATGATTTGAAACAAATATTTGAAAGATGTAGAAGATTTGGTATTTCTTTAAATCCAAATAAATCCTTCTTTTCTCTTAATGAAGGAAAACTCTCATGGTTTGTTGTGTCAAAAGATGGTATATATATTGATCTTGACAGAGTGAAAGAAATTTCTGATATTTCTTTACCTCATAATAAAAAATCGATGCAATAATTTCTAGGACAGATCAATTTTGTAAAAATATTCATTCCTCATTTTTCTCAAATTGTTTTACCTATGGAATTACATAATGGACCAGCAGGTGGACTTTTTGGAGGTGATACAACAGCTAAAAAAATCATCCATGATGGATATTATTGGCCTACCCTTTTCAAAGATACACATGATTACATGAGGAAGTGCGAGATTTGTCAAACTGCTAGTGGAAGACAAAGGAAGCCAGTTTTTCCTTTGCAACCAGTAAACATTGAGCAACCATTTGAGCAATGGGGACTTGATATTATTGGAGAAATAGTACCTCATTCTTCCAAACAACACAGATACATCCTTATAGCAATAGACTACTTCACAAAGTGGGTAGAAGCAATTCCTTTAAAGGTAGCCAATTCTGATGCAATTATTGATTTCATCGATCAATTCATCATTACTAGGTTTGGTGTACATAGCGCTCTTTTCTTGACAATGCATCTTACTTTTCTAGAAATAGTTTAATGGAATTTGCAATCAAAAGAGGTTTTAAATTGAAATATTCAGAAAATTATTATCCACAAGGTAATGGTCTAGCTGAATATACTAATAAAAATCTCATCAAAATCATTAAAAATGCCATTGATTAGAATCATAAGAATTGGCACAAGTCTTTAATTTTTTCACTATGGGCTGATCGTATCACTCATAAAGCTTCAATAGGAACTTCACCTCTCAATCTAGTTTATGGAAAAGAAGCTGTGATACCATAAAATCTAGTTCTTCCATCATTAGCCCTAGTTCAATTTATTGAAGAAAATCCTTCATCATCTATTCAGTTGAGATTTTATCAAATTCTTAAATTAGAAGATAGAGAAAAAGTAAAAACTATTCATGAAAAACATCAACAGCTTGTAAAAAGTTCTTTTGATTCAAGTTCCACTGGATCCAAAACTTTACAAATTGGTGATCTTGTTCTAAAATGGGATAAAGCACATGAAGATAAAGGTATGCATACCAAATTCCAAAAGTTGTGGCTTGGACCATTTCAGATTGCTTAAAAGATAGGCTCATATACATTCATTCTCCAAGATTTAACAGGAAAGAGAGAATCTCTTCCTGTAAATGGGCTTATTATAAAGAAATTCTTTTCTTAAGGAGGTAACCCCTTCTTACCTGTACATATTCCTTTCTGCAATTTTTGTTTATTTTGTAAATAAAGGTTGTTAATAGTCTTTAATTGACCTTTTACTATTTGAAAATATCTTCGAGAAAATATTTTAAATACTTATTTTATGTAAATAGGAATTTTTATAGAAATGATTACAGTTTTGGATAGTTTAACATAAAATTTTAAACTTTGAAAATTTGTTTAAAACATTTGCATGATCTTTTGAAATCTTGAGGAAAATGTAAATCATTACAATTTTATTTAGCAGAGAAAGGTTATCTTTAAAAAGTAAAGACTTTTTCAAGCTTTAGCACACAAAAAACTCTGAAAATTGTCATCCAATGATTCTTAAGTATAAAACCATTTCACCCCATCCATTTAAGTTGTGATTTTTTAGAATGTAATTCTAGGAAATTATATGGAAAAATAAAGAGATAAGAGGTCTCATCACAAGCTTGCTTACCATTATCATAAGAAGTAGTAAAACTGACATTACCAACACTGCATACCAAAACAGGGTAATGGCTTATAATTATAAGACAAGGGGTCTCATCACGAGCCAGCTTGTTCAATTTTGTTACAACTAGTGAATGGCATTTTTATTAACTGGCTACCAAACTAGAACAATGGCTTTTAATTTAAAAAATAAATAAAAAGAAGAAAAAAACATAAGATACAAGGTCTTATGAATTTATTTTTAAATAATTATGATCTGAGTTGGATGGGACAATGAAATGGTTAATGGTTAAAAGGTAACCCTTTCGAGACTATAAATGTTTGCAGGCAGTAGAGGCAATGCCTATGAAAATAGAGTATATTACAAAAGCTAAACTTAGCAAGGCCCATTACTTCATTATTATCAACCAATCAAGGCTTGAGAAAACCAAAAAATGTTTTTATCTTTGAGGAATTAGAAAGAAATTGTAAGTGATTTTTATTCTTTTTCAAAGTTAGATTTTATTTAAAATTTCTCTAAGATAGTTTTCATCATCTTTTAATTTTTTACTTACTAGAAATATAGTATTCATTTTATTTTTCAGAGATAATTGTTTCTTCTAGTGAATCACAAATTGTTGTACGGTACAACAACCCTCCCCATTTCAAAATTTTAGGATAAATTTCATATCGAAATAGGTCCCCTTTTTGTAATAAAAGACTTAGAGGAAATCCGATCATTTTGAATAAAACAATAAAAAATTCATTGGTTAGGAAAGCATATATCGCATATCACAAAGCATAAGTGTACATAAACAAATAAAACATTGAAAAATATTTTATCACATCAACATAATACATAAAGTGTTCATATTAAAAAAAGTACGATGTGATACATTGATTGCAATCGCAAATCGGAGATATCTTAAAATTTTACATTTGTTTTGAAAAACTCCGATGCAATAGAACAAATCGCAATCGCAAATCGTAAATATTTTAAGTTTGACATTCTGTTTGATAAACCCTGATGCGATGCAATTGATCGCAATCGTATTTCATAGAAACAATTCCATGGATGCTTATTTTATAAACTCTGATGCAATGAAGCCCATTGCAAATCGGAAAATCGCAAAGATTTTAAGTTGTCACATTTGTTTTGAAAAACTCCGATGCGATGAGATTCATTGCAATCACATTTCAGACGAACGAACATCATATTCAATAATGTTACCAAAATCCTGATGCGATGGTCCCCACAGTAATTGAAATCACAAATCAGTGAATATCGTTTACAACTTACTCTCTTTGAAAATAGTCGATATGATATACTATCATCGCAATCGAAAATCGTCAAGGATCATAATATGTTATTTGTTATCCTTGTTGAAAATTCCCAATGTGATGAATACTTAATCTATATGTTTGTTTTATACTTCTCATGTGTTCTTTATTCATCACAATCACGAAATTCAAAAAAGAACGTTTTATATTCTCATTTCAAGAGCGCCGATCTCCGATTGTACTTTTATTTTTAATAGAAAATCAAGAAAATAATGATGATTGATTCTATTTTGAATCTGTGAGTGTGAATCTTTAGAGGGAATTCAAGTTCTAAAACGGATTTAATAAATGAAAATAAACAAATAGATATTTTCATATAGTTGTTCCCATAACTTCATTTTCACCACGTCTAAAAACTTTTCTCCTTTCAAGAACAATAAATTTCCTTATCCTCTCATTCGCCGAGCAAGTGAAGTCTTACTAGATGACAAAATGTCTAAAAGATCCAAGAAAACAAAGACTGCTGCCACTGCGAATTTCACTGCTATTCCCATGATACCAAAAGAAAAACTAGCCAAACTCAAGCTGGTAACAGATACATCATGCTAAGGACTTGGGAAGATTTTTATAACCTAATTGAAAGAGAAAATCCCAAGGTTACTGAAGTAAAAGAGACAGTCCTAATGAAGATAACTCAGATTTTGATTCTGAGACTCCTCTTAAAGCACTCGCAAATTCATTCCTCCAAAGAATTGCAGCTCCGGCAAACATTTTCCCTTACTATGATGTAATCCGGTGGGTGATAGATAATGTCACCATCCAAAACATGACATTTTTTTCAGCTGCGGGAACAATGTTTAGGTCTTTCAGAGTAGAGGACATAAAGAAAATGTACCACCTTCCAGACCCGCAAAAGGTCTACAAAAAAGATTTCATTAATGATTTTGCTACAAGTAATGAAACTCAGTCTGAGCCAATTAGAGAATGGAGGAAATCTCGAGAGAAGCATAAAAATGAACCATCAGGTATGCACTCCGTTAAGTCCCTTTTGCCTACATATTTTTATGCCGCTGCAATGATGTGTAAGCTTTTTGGAAACGATAATTCTGCAGGATTTTCAATCCAAATGGTTCCTTTAATTCATTCCACTGTGAATTTTGAAATAATAGATGGTTAGTTATCCTTTTAGACAAAATAGCCAATAGAATTCTAGAGTATAGAAAGGATAAAAACACTGGAAACACAACCCCGTTTTACTTGTGTGCCTATATTTTAGATGACCTATGTTTTAACTCTAAATTTCCCATTCTTGGCTAGAAATGGACCTCCAAAGATCCTGTTCCTATTCATATTTACCATAAGCTCTTATGCAAGGTGCATTTTGAAAACCATTTTTATAGAATTTGTCACGGTTTCCTCATCCCTGTATATCAAACCATTTTCAACCTATTTCCTCCCCGACTTTCTAAAAAAGATAAGACTAATTTATTCCATATTGGTGACTATTTTGGGGAAGGGAAGTTTACCTATGTCAGAGTTTTTGGGATCATTGTAGAACCCCATATTCTACACCTATATGTTCTCGACAAATTGTTAGCTCAAGAGATTTCCTACCGGTTGATAGTAGAAGGCATGTCAAGGTCTCTCAAGAATAATAAGAAATTGATGTGGCCTACTTTTCCATTTCAATATGGAGATTATACTCTAAATAAATTTGCACATGCTGAGAAGGAGGTCCTCAAGATAAGAGATCTTAAACTCTCTACAGTCCTAGGCAGGCAATATGACCCAGAAAAAGTTGCATTTGATTTCACTACTTCAGTTTCAATTGCCCGATTTGAGCATGAACCTGATCAGTTCAACAATTTATTTGCTTCTATTGACAGATTTCCCAAAGTTTATGACTTTGCTAAATCTAAATTTCATACTAAGGATATGAATAAATTCATGTTATTTAGAAGTCAGAGACTACTGAAAGCTCCTCTTAACCAGTTAAGAATTATTCGGCAAGAATCTGAACATGTAGAAATAGAGCAGAAAGAAAAAGAAGATGCAGCTAACAAAATAGGAAGAGAAGCATCCACCAGTAAGATTAATGTACAAAATGAGAAACAAATCACAGGAGCCAAGCCTGTGGTACAGAAAAAGAACACTAGTGGCAATACAGATAAACCTGTAGAAAAATAAACTATAGTATAGACAGAATAGGAAAACATAGGTGTTAAGGACAGTATGCAGATTGAGCAAGAAAACACAGGAAGCAAGGTTGATGTTCAAACAGGAAAAGAAAATATTGGTGATAAGCCAAATAATCAACTTGAAAGATAAAAGACCAAAGAGAAAGTGGTGGATTATACTGAAACTATTGTTTCTTCCCATTTGGTAAATCAATAAGAACAATTTGTTCAGCAAATAGGATCACAAAATAATCTTTAAGTTGACATTCTGAAAGATCAAGATATGGAAATCATCCCTGAGAATCCTACAGAAGAAATTGTGTTGAAAGTAGAAGATATTCCTCCTCTAGATGTCTTTTATAGTCGTAAGCATAGGGCTGTTGTCAGGAAGCAGAGGAAGAGAAGAGTAACATATATTCAAGAGTCTCTTTCAACATCGCAAGGTGAATTGATGAACATTGTCTGGAAAAATACTGAGATGAATCCTTCAGAGGATCTCACCAAATTGTCACAATATGCAGGCACCTATAGTGCAGCCACCATAGACAAAGCTTTTGAAGTCGTTCAAATGATGAAACAAAAAGACTTACAAATATCTATGCTCGAGGAACAAGATACAAAGAATCAATAGAAGATTATGCAGTTGGAACAGTAGTTTCAAGGTGAGGAGCTCAAATCTAAACAACTGGAAGTGCAACTCGGCATTGAAAAGAAAAATATTGATCAACAAGCCTTGAACAAGCAACAACAGCTAGCTCAAGAGGTGGCAATACTACAGACCCTACCGCAAAATGAGAAAACTGCTAAGGATGAGCAAGAGAAAGTATTCCAAGCAAGATTGGACAGATTTAAAGATTATCCTAAATTAGATCAATTTAAGAATGAAACTCTCAAGACAATGTATTGTCTCAGCAGTCAAATGATTTTTGTCAAAAGATGGCACAAACCAAGCCCTTATGTGAAATAACATCGTCTTTAATAGATGAAGGAATCAACCTCAGGGTTTAGTTGGATGATGCAGATGAGAAAATTTCTGAATTTCTTTCACGGAAAGACTCAGAGTAGGGAAGGAATGCAAATCTTCCCAGGATTGAAGAAAGCCACAAAGAAATTCTATTTACTGAATGGGAAAAGCAGTTAATAAAAGGAGAAAGAGCTACATTGAGAGCCAAGAATATGATGAATAATATAATATAGCTGGTTAATGATAGCTTATATGCCACCAATTTGATTTCTGATTGTATTCCAGGTAAGTTACCAAGGGTAAAGGAGATTGGTACTAAGTGGCAACAAGAATTAGCCAACAAAGATCAGCAAATCAGCAAACTTCAAGGAATTTCATGGGATATCATATGGACATATCTAATCAAGCCACACAGTCAGAAAATGGCAATTAAATGCCTTTCCAATTCCATTCGTTTTATCATTCTAGAGTTTTATGATGCCACGTACACTGGTCAGTTACATACAAGGCTAATTCATCCAAAAAAAGTCAAACATATGCTCAAAATTTGCCATCTAGGCACATTGAATGCCAAAGATAATCGATGAATCGGTTTCACTTCAATATCACAATTATGTTTACAGATTTTTGATGAGATATATTGTAGCAGTAGTTTTAGTTATTTTGTTTTATTTTAAGTTCCTATTTAAACCCCTTTCATGCATTTAGAAAGGGGTCTTGAGTTCGTAATATTTTTGACTTGGATGTTACATTTTCGTACTCCATTGATTATTATATTTTTTTATAAAGGATCACATCTGGTGGTTTATGGCAAATTACCTCTGAGAATTGCATTTATGTACCTTAGAGTCCGTTTTACATTGAAGCACTGGATCTGGATATTGAATTGCATCTCGAAATGTATCAAGATGAATTTGGTATTTCTATTGATTTACTGTTATTTTTCTTATGTTATGAGATATTCTATTTAAATTTGCTATCATTTATATGTACTTGTTTTACAAATGTTTCTTTATACATATCATTTTTTAGTGTATAGAAATATTTCATCTTTCACAGTGTATACAAATGATATATAAAATGACGAATATAATGTGTTATTATAACTCTGTTTAATTTCTTAAACAAAGTTATCATTATTTGATGCTGCATATTTCAGTTAAATTATAATACATTTTCATGGTTATTGATTTAATTGAAACAATCTTAAATTTGTTTTCGTATTTGACACCCAGGTTAGTTTTAGAATTATTTATAAGGTATAAACTAAATTAGATAGATTAATTCCGTCATTTTGTATGCATTATCCACTCACACAATCATTCCATCACCAACCCATTTAAGTTATTATAAAACTAGTCCTATCAATCCAGTCTGAGCCACCACACCAAATGGAAAAGGAGCTGTCATAAGGTCTCGATCAGGTGGTTTTCACCCAATGTTTGAAGCAGCAATTTTTGAGGCTTCAACAAGTTGATATCAAATTCGAATTCTCTTCTTTTTCACCATCAATCCATAAGTATAGTGCCAAATAGATGCATTATTTTTTAGTGTCCTTTATTAAAGTTCTATTTATGTAAAACAGTTTGAGATATTTGTAAACCAATATTGATTTTTTTTCAAGATATCCTAGTTTAGAATTTGTATAATACTTCATCTTTTGAAGTATTATTGTGGAATAAAATTGGTAGAGTTTTTTATAGTCATTTGTTTTGGACTCGAAAGCTTTTGTGTGTCAAATTTCGAGTAGCAGGGTGGATCAAACCAATTCGCATCATATTTCAGGATTCCTGTGATGAGCTATTTGCTGTGAAGTATTTCCTTACTTGTCATCATTGTATTTCTTTGTTACACGCATCCATCTATGTTTGTTCTAAATTTGAAAGAATAACTAGGAGTATTACTACAGGATTTTTTAACAGCACCCTCTTTTTAACTAGTTATCATATATATGTTTCCCTCTCTCATTTTACCTATTCCTACTATTTCCCTTTCCGAATCAAACGATTCTCCATTGCCCATTATCCTAATCATATCACCTCATAAAAATAACTTTCCAAGATCTTTAGGGGTTATCTATCTTGCCCTGAAAACATTTGACCTTTTGGCCTTGATCCTAGTTTTGTTTGCTTGATTTTGACTCCTTAGCCCAATGGACAAATAGATTTCCCACTATCCATATTTTCAAGCTATTTTTCCCACCAAATAAAAAAAAACCAAACCAAAGCTCCACATTCATAACTAGCCTAATATTTTACAAATCAAACAAATTTAAGACTTAAAGAGAGAGCCCTCTCTTAACCCTAGGAAGGCTAGATCCTAGAGTTTGAAGTTGGTATGTGGTTACCTTGGTGACTTCTCTCTTGAACCTAGAGAAATTACTGAGTGATAACATGAACAACCACTTCTATAATAATGGATTAAACACCATTTAAGCTCACCAACCTATGAAAATAGTTGCTTCATATCTCCATAATCCAAATTACAGACATACAGTTTTGTACCAGCCTCAAATTCAATTTGCATGCCAAAGGATTCCATGCTATCCTCAAACATATCATTCTTCCAAAAAAAACCCTTGGCTCGGCCGAAATACTTGGAAACTATATATGGAATACAGTAAACCAACAATCCTCCTCCACTACCGCTACAGAAACAACTGCTACCCTAAAAACCTCCTCTGCAAAAACCACCACTGCCTCCTCCTCCTCTAGCATACATTGAACCGACAACCCTCCTCCTCTCCATTCACATCAATCTCTTCAAACCTTTGTGGAGTTTACCTACCTACCCCACTTCACTACCATTTTTGTCATTCAATACCTACAAATTCAATTCTGGATTATAGTTTGCAATGCCATCATAGCCTATGAGGCTTTGCTTAACGAAATTTCTTACATACTTCACACTTTCATGTTTGAAAATTAATCTCAACTACCGTGTTAAATTTTTTTGACAATAATCATACCTCTGTAAATGTATTGTAGGTTGAAAATTTAGTTTTTAGGGAAAGCTCTAGTTTGTATGGAAGGACATCTCATTCTGTAACAGATTAAACTATTAAATTCAATCATAAATTTAATTCATTGTTAGTAAAAATGCATGGGAAAACATTTACTTGTCCGCAAAGTTCAGAAATTGATTTTCATCCATCCCATTGTATTAAATGTTATTTGTCATTAATTAATGTGTTAGAAATCTATATTTTGAATTTAAAAGGATAGCAGAGTCTCATGTAATGTGGAAAATTTATGTCTGAGAAGTCTGTGGATAAAATCATGGAGAAAATTTTTGTGGGCGCATGAAAATAATATATTATTGTGTTTTACTTGTGTTAATTCCGTAACACCTGGTGAATGTAAATCAGTAAGAAAATTTGTTTTATTACTGAAGGAGCTGCAACCTCCATATGAATTATATCTTGTGTTTTTGAATCATAATATAAAGTATTGCTAATTGCAATATGGTTCTGGAAATTTCACATGTGAATTTTACTACTAGCACTATGTTTTACTCTTTTTTTTTGTGAGTAAGTTTGTTTGATTTTATTTTAACCATTATAATTTTAATTTTAATCTCCGCCACTTTGTATTGAAAGGAATTTTTTCATGATTTAATTTCCGTAACTATGTTTTCTTGTTTAACAGCTCTCCACAACTCTATGTGAAATTTCTATGTTGAGGAAACATCTTCCTATGTGTTTAAATTCTAACATGGTAGCATAGCAGGTTTAAACTTTCATTACTGCAAGTGTTTTTACTCTGGAGTTAAATGGTGTTTTAAAAATTTTTGTGGAGGGTATTTGCTGGAGCGAGGTCCCCTAAGTTCGACCATTTTGTTATATTTTGCAATAGTTTAGTCTTTTGCAGGGGTTTTGGGTGGGTCAAAACCCCTCATGAATTGTAACGAGCCAAACGGTAGATCAACGAGCTGCAAACAATGTTGTGCAGACCATAGAGAAGAGCAAGCTAAATATTATAAATAAATGAATAGATCGAGTCTCAGAAGTTAGTTTTGTGATAAGTCTAAACATGGATGATAGAGCTAGATAATTTGTGATAGTTTTGTGTGGATTTGTTTAGGTAAAAGGCTCCTGCTGGCTGTGTCTGCAGTGACCTTAGTCCTACTGTTTTCGAACCCTTCTCATTGTGTTCGTGGGATGTTGAAGTGTTTTGTATGGAGGATCTGAACTTATAAAGTATTAAAGGACTATTGTTGGAGATATCTGAGTTCTATATGCATCTGCTAGTTCTGTTATGAATGTTTCCACATATTTTTCTGATTTATGTACTGTCTGTAATTATATCTCTTGTGCAACTGCGATTGGGTTTATATGACTGCTTATTGGATATATCTAATGATATAAAGCTCGAATATGATGTGTTAAGTGTTATTACTTGATTTATGATTGTTGTGTTAACTTGCATAAGATATTCTGCATATTAGATCTAAACCTGTCTGAAAAGGGTTTACTAGTTAGGGCTGTTGTTGCGAAGGTCTGTTTATGGTTGTTCGGGATCTTAGGGCATCCGCATCATTCCAAATCTCTCTCAGGGTGCGGAAACCTCATTCCATCAACCCCTCATACCACTTCGGGTGAAACTTTGACTCCTACAAGTAGGTCACTACCGAAAGGGCCAGTAGTAAGAGGGTTTTTGTTGGTTAACCTCAATTTCGAACTTGGGTCAGGACCCCTCAAGCTAGAAAATGTTCCCATTGCTGATACTGGAAGCATTTTGAGAGAGGTTGGGTGATGCCACGAGTTCATTGGCAGCAATTAAAGATTGAAATTGAGTACTGGTTTGAAAAAGAGATTCAAGAATTTGCAGTGAAAGAAAACAAAAGTAAGAAGGTATCTGCTGAAGAGTGGAAGAATAAGTATATTTTTACAAAGGTGCACGAGATCTTCTTTGTAAATTTTTCACATGAACTATAGGAGTGCTTGGCAAGGATAATAGAATTCCAAAACTCTTGGAAGGACGATTATGTCACGAAGCGGACCCTTGAATAAATTGAACAATTGGAAAAGACTGATAATTCTATTACCCAAACTGTAGATCACTGGGTTGACAAATTCTCTCATGGGTTTGTAATAGAATTCACAGTCGATCAGTTTGTGTCCTATTCTAAAGCTGAAAGGTGGTTTTTTGAACGATTGAGGGGTAAGTTATTACAAACTTTTCCTATGCTGATTAAGATGTTATTGTGTAAAATGGGTATTTTATGCAGCAATGAGTGAATGACCCCCAATTTGAGTGAAAGCACGACATGCATCGGTAAACACTATCGGGTCAATAAAAAATGGGATAGATCTGTGTATGATCCTTTGATAAATTCTACTAATCTGAACGGAAGAAATGTTACGCGCGCGGAGACTAGCCGTCCTACTACGCCACTATCAAACTCATGCAAGGGTATGAATCCTCCTACCCCACCACCACCCCCACCCATCGACTAGGTGGCCGCGCAGATGAAGTTACCCACCTTTAAGGGTTTGGGGGATGAGGATATGGACTGATTTTGGTTCCTGGAAAATGTGGCGTGGATTGCACAAAATGTCACTACGGATGTTTTTAAGAGATCCTAGGTAGTGATGGCCTTTGAAGCTTGGGCTTTGGATTGGTTCATGGGATACATTACTCAACATGCAAATCCCATAGTTCAGGAGATGAAGGATGCCCTGAAACAACAGTTCTGAAAGCCTAAATATTATTCTCAATGCATAGTAGAACTAAAAGTATTAAGAAAGGGCCCACATAATAAATTTGGGAATATGACCAATGACTAAAGAAAGTCATCGATGACGATGGATTTACTTATGATGACAAGCAGCATAAATAATTGTTCATTGCCATGTTGTTGCCACATTTTTGTGGGCCCATGGGCCAGTAGAAGATTTACTCACAGGAAGAAACCCTGGAAATTGCTATGAAGTTAGAAGATGCGTCGAGGGATGATGCTCAATTAGGAGCTCTAGAGATTCAAAGCCAATTATAGGGGATGCATCTAGAAATTCAAAATTTGAAAAGAGATGAGGGTAAAGAAGATAGCTTCGATGTCTGGTGCATATGCTAGAGGGTACCTGGCCACTCCAAGGATCAGTGCCCTATGCTGTCAGATTATATGCAAGTTGGGGGACTCACTCCACTACAACCGAGGGATGTTGCTTGGCCTAGTACCTCCACACTATATTGTTGGGTGGATGGGAAATATGATATAGAACACTACCCATGGTTAGGCACTTATGTCCTAGAACTGAAGCAACAGTGGTGCATATTTTTCTCTTCGGTAGGACACAATGAGCGAAATTGTTGAACATAGGATTTGATGATCAACAGAGGGAACCTTTACAAAGTGCAAGCTGACCCTTTGTCACCAACATCCCAATCTGGACAAGGATGATCCCCTGTAAGAGGAAGGGGATGGTGGAGAGGTGGAGGCACAGGTCGAGGGAGAGGGCAACTAATTTGCTACAACTATGGAGATGCCGGACATTATGCACGAGACTGTCAGAACCCCACACAACAATCCTGCAGGTATTGTAGGAATTTTGATCATGCAATTAAAAATTGTCCTGTTTTGATAGCTAAAATGCAGGAAAAATAAAAGATGCGAAAGAAAAATATATAGCGGGTTATGGTTGAACCACACGACCATGGTCCAAGTGTAAATGTAATTACATGCAGTGGTATTTCTACTAGATGAACCAAGGAGAAGGTCATCTCAGAACCACTAATCAAAAAGGCATCTGACCAAAAGGAAAGCCTTAACTTTCCTGAATAAAAAGAGACCTTCATCGAAGCCAAAAAGGGTTTTTCCAATTAGGAGGCATCCACCTCGAGAACTCTCATGGAACTGACAATTGACGTTGAGGTTAAGCCATTGTTAAAAGGCTGAATTAAGCTATTGCACAATAAGAAGGTAATAGATAATCTCTAGGCCCTGATAGACAGCTTCACAAAAAAAGGGGTATTGTGGATAAAAACCAAGGCTATAAACAAGGTTTATAAATAGAAGAACATAATTGGTAGGGAGATGCACACGACTGTGCAAATTGGAGACTATGAGATGGACCATGTTATCTTGGATCTGGGGTCCGATGAAAATGTATTACCTAAACATACCTAGTAGAAGATGGGACATCTAAAGTTAGAATGGTCCACCATTTAGTTGTGCATGGCTAATCAACAAAAGATCATCCCACTTGGCAGGCTTCTACAAGTTGAGGTGGACATCACTGGAGTAAACGTATATGTTGACTTTGACGTTATAAAATTTTTGAATGATGCAGATTCCTACCCTGCACTGTTAGGATTGGATTGGGAAATTGATATGAGAGGCATCATCAATCTAAAGCACAAAAGTATGATTTTTGAAAATAATGGTTCACCAGTGATACTCCCGTTGGATCCAACAGAAGGGGAACGATACGCAAAAACAATGTGAAAATTGGATGAGGTTGACCATATCTATAAAATGATTACGCGGGATGAAGACTCAATCTACCCTACATTTGATGACATGTTGAACTTAGAGAAGGATAGTTCTTGTTTTTCTAATTCTAATGGAGAAGTGGAGAACTAGTAGAACCAATTGCATCATGTCTCCGTGTTGCACTACCTCAAGATTACAAAGAAATTCTAGTGCATCTCCTCTAAGGTAAGAGAACTACCCTACTTTAATGGTTCTGGTAGTGTCAAATAATTTTTGGAAGCATTGGAAAAAGTTGTCTCAGTGGAACAAAGGTTCTCGGGGCTTGATTTTGCTATGCGCGCAACTCCAAGTGGTGGGAAATGCTCAAGGGAACTTTTCAGGACTGGGATGAATGTATACAAATGATGATGTTTCTCTTTGAACCTCTATCCACTCTGCCAATTGAATTGTTCTACGGTCAGGGAGATCCGTGAAAGAACCTGGCCATGTGGATGCAAGTATGGTATGAAAAGACATGGAATGAATGGGTCCATATGTTTGTCCACTCATTGGGACTAGTACCTACTACCTAGTATCTATAATTTCATTTACACCGAGGAACCCAAGGTTTGTATGCAATGACATAAGATTTCCTGACAACCTTTGGCTCTGTGGGTGGCTCAGAAAAATTGGATGAGGCCCTGCAAGACATAAATGCATTGGTCTTTGATGAATCCCGGCCCCACGGGCAGTGTGTTGCATTGGCATGGGATTTACAGATGCAAGACATAGTCAACTACAGAAATATGTCGATTGAGAATAATGAAGATGACCCTAGGAATGTTAAGATCACTGAATCAGAAGTAGAGCACGTAGTTGTAGGACTGACATTAAGGACGGTGGACATGAATAAACATCTGAAATTTCAGGGAGTAAAAATTGGGATGGAAGAGCAACCAAAGATGGCCAAGGTTGGGGACTACTCAGATGATGATATGGTAGGAAATATTTCCAAACTACTTATAGAATATCAGGATGTGTTTCCCACAAATTTCTCGGAGCTGAAGGGAATTGTGGGAGGCCTGGGTGTCATGAAGATCACATTAAAACCTGAGGCATATATTGTCAAGCAGCGCCCTTATCGATTGAACCCCAAAAATAAGTAGAAGGTAAAGGAGGAGTTATAAAAGATGTTGGATTCAGGTATCATTGAACCAGTCGAGTAGTCAGATTGGGGAAGAAAAATGGTGGTTCAGGAGAAAAATTCAAAGGGATAAATGGGGATTTCTGTTGATCTGGACAAGTTGAATGATGCATGTGTGCACGAACCCTTCCCTACTCTATTCTCTGATGAAATCTTGGATAATGTGGGAGGGCAAGAAGCGTATTCATTCAAAGATGGATTCTCAGGTTATCATCAAATCTGCATTGTGCTAGAAGACCACAGAAAGACCACCTTTGCCACTAAATGGGGTTCCTTCGAATATACTATCATGCCATTCGGGTTCAAAAATGCACCTTCAATATTATCACGTGTGGTCATTTTTGTATTCAAGGAATTCATGCATAACTTCGTGGAAGTATACTTTAATGAATAGACAATATTTGGATTGGTGAAGAAACATGTGTCGAATCTGTGTGTGATGCTTGATACCTGTCGAAAAAACCATATTTCTCTGAACCTGAAGAAATGCATATTCTACGTACCTTTTGGGATTTTTTTGGGGAATATAGTATGTCAACAAGGATTGATGGTAGGCCAGGGAAATATCACGATTATGATTAGCATGGAAGTTCCTACCACTGAGAAACAAATGCGCTCCATCCTAGGACACACTGGTTATTATAGAAAGCTTATCAAGGGGCATCCTATGATCACTATGCCAATGGAGAAGTTGCTAAAGAAGGATGTAGCATTTTTTTGGGATGATGAATGTTAGAAGAGATTTGAGCTGCTAAAGGAGAAAATGGTCACTGCACCCATTTTGATATTCCCGGACTGGTGAAAGGTTTTCGATGTGCATTTTTATGCATCTGGTATAGCACTTGGAATTGTTTTAGTGTAGCCAGGAGAAGGTGACATTGATCACCCAATAGCTTTTTCTAGTGGGAAGCTTTTAGGCGCATAGCACAAATACTCAACTACAAAAAGGGTAGGATTGGCCATGGTATATGTGTTGCAAAAATATAGACACTACTTTTTGGGAGGGAATTTCAGAATTTTCACTAATCATTATTCTTTCAAATACCTAGTCAATAATCCTGTGTTGGGGGGGGGGGAAGATCTGGCGGTGTTTGTTGCTTTTCTGGGAGTATGATTTTGAGATCATTGTGAAGCCGGGAAAACTAAATGTTGGGTGTGATCATTTGTCATGGATTGGCAATGGGGAAGAACCAACCAGTCTGGGGGAAGGAATACCAGATGCACAACTCTTCACTATCAAGGTGGTTGATGAGTGCTTTGCCAACATTATTCACTCTATGACTATGGGAACTGTGCCTGTGGAATATTCAGTCCAAAAATGATGGGCTATATTGGTTGAAGCTCATGGGGAAGTGGCAGGTGGCCACTATGTTGGGAAAGCAACTACGCAAAAAGTGTTGTGTGCTAAGTTATGGTGGCCTACACTGCATAGTGATGCATGGGCATACTTTCGGGACTGTGATTCATGTCATTGGACTGGGAAGCCTTCACGAAGAGATGAAATGCCCCTGCAACTACAGATGGCCTTGCAGGCATTTCAGAAATGCTCTATACATATTTTGGGACTAATTAACCCTCTTGGAAAGAAGATTGGAGCACGATAAACAATGTTACCGATGAAATAGGTAACCGCAATGTTACCTACTTTTTTTTGGTAGCATAAAAAGCACCCAATTTTGAAAAGTGGTGATGCAGAATCACCATTTTTTTTTTTTTGGTGCACATTTTTGACACTCTAAAATTTTTATTTACGAAGTATGAATATTTGTTTAAAATGTTAGTGATTTTCATGCTAATTTTAAAATGTATTGATGCAGCATCAACTTTTTTTTTTTTAGAGCAGTGATTTTCATGCTAATTTTGAAACGTATTGATGCCGCATCAACCTTTTTTTTTAGAGTGGTGATTTTCATGTAGGTAATAAAACACAAAACTTAGATAAAAAATATATATATATAAAAACAATAAAAAAAACCAATAAAAATGTAGAAAAAAACAAAAATATTTGAAACTTATATCAAAGGAAATGACAAAATTTGAAAAAAAAACACACACATATTAAAGAAAAAAAACAAAAATTGACGAAAAAAATATTTAAAAAAACATCAAAAACATTTTTTTTCCAACTTATTAAAAAAAACAATATAATAAAAAATATATATACATATATTTAAAAAAAAAATTAAAAATAATTAAAATTACAAAATTAAAATTTAGTTGTAAAAAAAAAATTAAAAAAAAAAGTTAAATTTAAAAATTTAAATTAAAAATAATAATAATAATAAGAAAAAAAATACAAATTTTAAAATTAAGCAAAAAAAACAAATTAAAAAAAAAAACAATTAAAATTGAAAAAGAAAAAGAAAATTAAAAAATTAAAATAAAATAAAAACTATCATTAAAAAATGAAAAAAATGAAAAAAACCGCGTGCAAATAATTAAAAAACAAATAAACATAAATTTAGTGTTTTATTTTTTTAATGAAACAATGTATAGATTTAAAAAATGAAAAACTAAATAAACGAAAAATTAAAAAAAAAACGATTAAATTAAATTAAAATTTAAAAATTTTAATAAATAAATTTAAAATTTAAAATTTAAAAAAAGAATTAATCTATCATATTAAATATATAAAAAAAAAAGAATTAAACGAATTGAATTTAAAATACAAAAACTGAATTAAAAAATTAATTTTAAATTTTTTGAAATTTAAAAAAAATTTAAAAAAATCAAATTAAAATAAAAATATTAAAAATTAAAAAAAAAATAAAAAATAAAAAACAAAAATAAAATCATATATATATATATATATATATATATATATATATATATTAAAAATTAAAAATAAAACAAAAAGAATTTTATTTTAAATAAAAAAATTAAATTTGAAAATATTAATTTTTTGAACAAAAAAATTTATTTTTTTGAAATTAAAAATTAAAAATTAAAAAAAAAATTAAAAAATCTGGTGGTGGGGGCGCGGCACGCCAGCTGGGCGTTGGTGGCCGGTCGGGCAACGCCACGGGGGCGGCCTAGCCGGCCACCGGCCACCGGCGCCCAGCTGGCGGGCCGCGCCCCCACCACCATATTTTTTTTATTTTTTTTATTTTTTTTTTAATTGATTTTTTTTTTTTAATTTTTAATTTTTTTTTTAATTTCGTAAGATTAATTTTCTTTTTGTAATTTTTTTTTAAAATAAAATTCATTTTGTTTTTATTTTTTTGTTTTAAATTTATTACTATTATTATTATTTTTTAATAATTTTTATTAAATTTTGCCTTTTTTTTATTTAATTGATTTTTTTTTTTAATTTCATAATTTTTCTTTGTTATTAACATTTACGTTTAGTTTTTTAATATAATTTTATAAAATTTAATAAATTTTGTATTTTTTTTTAAATTTATTTGGATTTAATATTTTTTTTTTAATGTTTTACTTTTTTATTAATTTTTTTTTGTTAATTACATAAAATTTTTATATTATTTTATTTCAATTAAAATTGTGTATTTAAATTTTTTTTTTTTTTTAAATTAAACTTAATTTTTTTAAGTTAATTTGTTTTTTAATATATATATATATATATATATATATATATATATATATATATATATATATATATATATATATATATATATCAATTCTTCTGCGATTTTTAATTGATTTTTAAAGTTTTTAAAGTTTTTCGTTTAAGAATATTTTTTTTTTCTTTTATATTTAAAATTTATTTTTTCTTTCAAAATTTATTTGTTTATTCATTTATTTATTAAAATTTAATATTTTTGTTTTTAAATTTAATTTGTTATTTTAATATTAACCTTTTTTTTTTTAATTTAATAAAATTTGATATATATACATATTTTAATTTAAGTTCAGATAATATTTTATTTTTTATAATTTAAATTAAATTTATTTATTATAGTTTATTTGTTTTTTTAATATATATTGTTTTAAATTTAATATTTTCATTGTATTTTATTTTTATTTTTTATTTTTAATTAATTTTTCATTTTTTTCCTTTTAATTTGAATAATGTTTTTTTTTTTTTTTTTAATTTATTAAAATTTAATATATTTCCTTAAATTTAATTTTTTGTTTTAATTTTTATTTTTTTATTTTTAAATTTAATAAGCATTTTCTTTTTCTTTTTTAAATTTAATTTCTATATTTTATTTTTTATAATTTCCTTCTTTTTTTAACTTGTTTTTTTTTAAATTTAATATTTTTATTTTGTTTTTATTTTTTTTTTTTAATTTCTATATTTTTTAAATTTTAATCTTAATTTTTTTTTTTTTCCCGTAAATTTTAGGTTTATTTTAATGTTTGAATTAAAATTTTATTTTGTTTTTATTTTTATTTTTTTTTATCTTCATATATTTTTAAATTTTAAGCTTTTAAATGTTTGAATTTTAAAAATTAAAAAATGCTATTTGTATTTTTAAAAATGCCAAAAGTATGACACAATTTTTTTTTTTCTTATTCCAGCATCAACTTGTTTTGTTTTGAGGGTGTTTTTTCAATTCTTTTATTTTTTAAATTTATTTTTTTTCTTAAATTTTAGGTTTTTTTTAATGTTTGAATTTTAAAAATTAAGAAATGTTATTTCTATTTTTAAAAATGCCAAAAGTATGACACAATTTATTTTTTTTGTTATTCCAGCATCAACTTGTTTTGTTTTGAGGGTGTTTTTTCAATCTTTTTTCAAGAAACAATTTTGTATTTACCATAATTTTATAAACTGTTGAAATTTGACCTTCAAGAAAAATGAAGTGCATTCTGGAATACACACTTTTTGTTTTTGGGGTGTTTTTTCATGTTTTTTGAGTCTTTTTGGGCTAGAGTTCCCGTTTTGAGGTCAGGTTACCTATTTGATCGGTAACAGTGTTGATATATCATTTCTACAATTGATTATGTCACCAGCTGGGTAGAGGAAAAGGCAGTTAAGGACTATACTACATATACTACTACAAACTTCATCTTTGAGCACATTTTGACCAGGTTTGGGTGCCCGAAGATTTTGATGAGCGATAGATGTATACATTTTTTCAATGAAACGACTGAAGCTTTCACTGGAGAATTCGATATGCATCAGAAGAAAAGTACCCCTTATCATCCACAAGAAAATGGCGCAGTAGAAGCATTCAATAAGATTTTGAAGCACGCACTCACAAGGATCTATAATGCCAATCGGGATGATTGGGACATTTGCATCCCTTCCATATTATGGGCCTACAAGATAACATGCAAGAAGTTCACAGGAAAGACACTAGTCAGGATGGTCTTTAGGAAGGAAGCCATCATGCCAATGGAGTATGTCATCCCAAGTCTATGCATTGCGTCCTTCACTAAAATGGTTGAGCTAGACATTATGGAGGAATGGTTGGCACAACTCGTTGCCTTAGAATAAGATTGATTCATTACTAACTTCCACCAGTAGGTAGAGAAGGCATGAGGAAAGGCCTGACATGACAGGAACACTAGGCAGAAGGTGTTCACGGAGGATAATTTGGTATTACTCTATGACAGTCACTTTGCACAGCACCCAGGGAAGTTCAAAAAGCATTGGTTGGGGCCATATGCTATAAATAAGATCATTGATGACAGTACGATGCACTTGGCCATGCCCCATGGAGAAAACCTTCCTAGATACCACAATGGAACTTTCCTGAAGTCGTATAAATACAATCTGGTGCCTACAAAATGACTATATTGTCAAAGTATCAGAATCAAAGGGTTTGTGAAGGTTCGGAAACTAGCAGTTGGACCAATGGACTAGGGTAAAAAAAAATGAAATCATCGTTGAAAGGAGAGGATTTGTTGCATTTAATACAACAATATTGGAGGATTTTTTACCATTCCCTCAAATTTAAGTGGAAATTAATGATAATCTGATCATTTTAACCATGGGTGGCTTACAAAATGGTGGCCGCAGGTCTCAATTGGATCCTTCGTTGTTTGAATATTTTTCGCTGTGTGATCATCTATAATCTCTATCCTCCTGCTATCTGTGAGTTTTTTATTTCTAGTCATAAATACCCTTCCGACATTAGAAACCCCAAGTTCATGTTTCTTGCAATAGTGATGGCCACCAACCTAGAAGATGAACATTCAGATCCCCTCACTACATCTATGGAGGAACGTTCATATGAGGTCAACAAAGTAGTCCCAAACCAATTTCATCAAAACAGGACACTCTTAATTTCTACACTGATCAACAGTCAAATAAAAAAAATCTTCAGTCGCAAGCAAGCAAATGTCATCTATTCTTGATATTGAAAAGAGACCCAACTGCACCCAAGGTTAACACTTGAAAGTTCTAATCTTGAGAATTGACCAAAAGACAAACTTAACCAAAAAAATCTTGAAAGATATGGCAATATTTGATTTAATAACAAGTTTGGAAATAAAAAAAGGTATGCAACCATTTGGAAAACCAGAAAACACCTAGAAAACCTACGATGATAAGGATGCACTTGCTTTGCAAAAGAGAAAAACAAAGATGGAGAATTTGAATAAAAAATGTCTTCGAATAGAGAAGAACAAGAGCTATACAAATAAAAAATAAAACTCAAGAGGATAAGACACACTGACTCACAAATAAAAAGAAACCCTAAAAAAATGTACACAAAAATTGATGTGATCATTAGGTTGCAACCCGTGCTGGTAGAGGAAAAGTGCTACTATGAAAACGCATTCAGCACCAATCGGTAATGATATTCAGAGAAACACCAGCGCAGATACATGAGAATACTAAAAAAATAAAGGGTTTACTGAACTGATACCAGGATTATCACTTCAAATGAAGGATGAATGTCTGTAAGTAGTTATAGAAGCTATAGAGACAAGGAGATGGACACTCGACGAAATTTCGGTTACAAAATGAAAAATAAAAGAGTTAAAATTGGAGAATAGAGGCAAGCACTCCCCAATGGAGTTACCAATTTCTTATGTAGTAAAATCCTCTCTACGGATAGAGACGATCCCTCTAGCCCTAGGACGGGTGTAGTAACAACAGGGAAAAATCTAATGCCTACTTTCCTATGTTGCAATGGACACAAATCGTGTATATATGACCTACCTCGATTTGATGTTGTTCCTCGCTTGAATCCTTTGATCATTTCTGCTTTGTAGCGAGATCCTCGATGTGTCGAGTGATTAGTTACCTACACAAGACATCAAAGAACAACAAATGTCAAAGAACAACATATATTTCACATAAAAAAACTATTTAGTTGATCAATGAGTACTAGAAATCGAATCATACATTATAGACAGGGGTTGAAATAAAGAATCAGTTGTATCATATTAATATAGAGAGGGGGAGTTAAAACATGCACCTTGATGTCACAACTCTCCTTCAAAGGGTCTGGATCCATGCACATCTACAAAGTGCTCATTTCAACAAACTTAACCAAAAAAAAATCTTGAAATATATGGCAATATTTGATTCAATAACAAGTTTGGAAATAAAAAAAGGTATGCAACCATTTGGAAAACCAGAAAACACCTAGAAAACCTAGGATGATAAGGATGCACTTGCTTTGCAAAAGAGAAAAACAAAGATGGAGAATTTGAATAAAAAATGTCTTTGAATAGAGGAGAACAGGAGCTATACAAATAAAAAATAAAACTCAAAAGGATAAGACACACTGACTCACAAATAAAAAAAAACCCTAAAAAAATGTACACAAAAATCGATGTGATCATTAGGTTGCAACCCATGCTAGTAGAGGAAAAGTGCTACTATGAAAATGCATTCAGCACCAATCGGTAATGATTTTCAGAGAAACACTAGCGCAGATACACGAGAATACTAAAAAAATAAAGGGTTTACTGAACTGATACCAGGATTATCACTTCAAATGAAGGATGAATGTCTGTAAGTAGTTATAGAAGCTATAGAGACAAGGAGATGGACACTCGACGAAATTTCGGTTACAAAATGAAAAATAAAAGAGTTAAAATTGGAGAATAGAGGCAAGCACTCCCCAATGGAGTTACCAATTTCTTATGTAGTAAAATCCTCTCTACGGATAGAGACAATCCCTCTAGCCCTAGGACGGGTGTAGTAACAACAGGGAAAAATCTAATGCCTACTTTCCTATGTTGCAATGGACACAAATCGTGTATATATGACCTACCTCGATTTGATGTTGTTCCTCGCTTGAATCCTTTGATCATTTGTGCTTTGTAGCGAGATCCTCGATGTGTCGAGTGATTAGTTACCTACACAAGACATCAAAGAACAACAAATGTCAAAGAACAACATATATTTGACATAAAAAAACTATTTAGTTGATCAATGAGTACTAGAAATCGAATCATACATTATAGACAGGGGTTGAAATAAAGAATCAGTTGTATCATATTAATATAGAGAGGGGGAGTTAAAACATGCACCTTGATGTCGCAACTCTCCTTCAAAGGGTCTAGATCCATGCACATCTACAAAGTGCTCATTTCAACTTGATACAAAAAGGTAAAACGTCTCAACTCTCCTTCAATGCTTATAGCAACAATTCTCTCTTTGGTGTTCTTCTATCTCTGTTGTAACTAGAAGATGTATGGGAGGATATCCATTTTATAGTGAAGGGAGAGGTAACATGGATCCAGTTCAGGTGGGGAAATGGTTTATCTCCTTTGGTGGTTCCTCTTTTGTAGGAACAAGAAGCCCATAGGGAGAAGATCAGCCCTATCCCCATGAAAAAACTACCATCTTTCCACCCACGAAGCTTCGATATCTCAAATCTTCGTTTCCATTTTAAAAAACCTTCCAGAAGTGGGTCGACGCGGGTATGATCTCCATATCAGCACCAATCGGCGCTGCTCTAAACCAAAAAAGAGGAATCGGTGTGAGTGAGACAAGTAGGGGGCATGCCACTCCAGATAAACATGTTTTTAAGGATCTGCTTCAGGAACGGTCAACATAAAGTTTGTTCATTATGCTACAAGGGATATAATGGCACATTTTCATGATGGAAAATAGACACAGGGGTCACTGTTAAGGGTCCTTCATGATCAGGAACATGGACTACAAGGACAATGACAAATTATTGTGTAACAGCCATGTCAAAGATTCATGGGAAACCTACTATGAGAAAAAGGATGGGAGGGAGCCCACTCAGTTCTCAGCCACACCCACTGTTAATTCATTTCGAGATGACATCAAGGAACAATATTACCCTGTGGGGAGCTATGAGGACAAGTACATCCAATGGACCACGCAGCGGCAGCAAAGGTATCAAGATCTGCATGAACTTACGAATCTGTTCCATACCCTACACTCAAAGTTGGGTATTAAATATTCAAAGTGACATTTGGTGCTCAAGTATCTCATCTGTTTGCATAGAGACATTAAGGATGAAATGGTGTTCCTTGACATTACCTCGCTTGGCATGGAATATCGTTATGCCGTGAAGATTGAGCAGAAATTTAAGCAAAATAAGCGAGACTTTGGATACGTGAATCCGAAGCTAGGGAAAGGCACCCCCTAATCATAGAACAAGGGAAAATCCAAAGAGGGGTGACTCATAACAACACCAAAAATAAAAAGAAGGACATGGGGAAGTGGTGTGAATTTCATAACAACCAAACTCGCAGCACAAACCAGTGTCAAGCCAAACAGTCATTGGTGGCTGAACTAAAGGCACCCAAATTAGATGCATCTTCTGATCCAACTAGACAAGGGCAATGACAAAGGGAATCATATCATTGATGCGGATCCTAGTGCCATTTTTTAAAACACCAAGCTCTAGTGGAGGATCCCAAGCATCCAATGAATAGAGGACACATATTTGGTTGATTAGGATTTTTTAAACACATATTTTGTCAATTAAAATTTTTTAAATGCATAGTTTTAAAAATGTAATACACCATAATGCAACATTTCAATGCAGCCACGTTTAAATAATGTAAGTTTTAACATTTATATTTTTAATTCGATATGTGTAATCTTCATACCTGGTGAAAAATAGATTGTGCAGTAAATTTTTAATAGTGTGTTTTAAAAAATTAATTTAATTAAGTTTTAAGCATATGGTTTAAATATGCAAGAACTTCATTGGTGCGAATTTCATCCATTGATGTAGTGTCTATGACAAGAATATATTATTGGCATCTTAAAGTTTACACAGTTTGATCAAAAAAATAAATTAAAACAATCATTAAGGTAGCCAATTCCAACAGGGGAGATAAATATATATTTTTCTAATATTTGTTTTTGAATAACTTATTTTTATTAATAATATTTAAAATTTTACAAAAAAAATATTAAAAAAAATGTTTTCTTAACTATATATTATATAAATATTTTTGGATTAGAAATATATTCTTAATTATTAGGTTCATTGAAGTTGTATCATTTTATTATGAATTAATTTACTATAATTGTTGTAAATTTTTTAATAATAAATATAATATAATGTGTTTTTTTTTTTTTTTACAATTTTTTAGAATAATTTAGAAGAAATTGAATTGCCTTTGAAATTGAGGGCTATGGCATATACATTCAGAGACTAGATTATTATTTGGAAGATGCAATTTGTATCAACACAACTTTTAAAAGCACAATCATCATTCTTCTTCTTGCTAATCATATTGTTCTTGTGAAAATGACTCCCTATGATCTTTCCAAACAACTAGAAATGCAAGATGTATTTAACAATTTAGGGATTACTATTAATACTATTCCTATTAGGTATTATTTACAAAAGGAAAGCCATAACAATTAAATCCAATAAGATCACCTATGATAACTTGGTTTATGAAAATTACAACTTGGGGAAATAGCCTTTATAAAAATATCTTGAGTTTGAAATTCATAAAAATATAAACTATAATTAAAGAACTTAGAAAAGGATAAATGAAGGGTGAAATTTTATTATGGGGCTTGAACCCAATTTTGATTTGGTGGACCTTTGGATATGGGATAAGAAAAAAATTATCTTTTACACTCTGATTCAGCATGTTATTTTGATATGGATGAATTGTTGATAAAGATTCAAAATAATTTTATTACTTATAATATCAAAATTGAAGGAAACACATCCTATATTATCCTCCCCATAGATGATTTTTTTTCCTACATTGAGACCATAACTATGACTAAATGTATATCTATAAGAATAAGATAAATAACAAGGAAGGAAAGAGGCACTATAAGGTTGTTTTAAGATTAATCTGAAACGATATTTGACTCAAGGTGGGATAGTATAAGGATTCCCACTCTTCAATAAACCATTGGAAATAATGAAGGTATTATTTTATAAAATAAAGATACTTTTAAAAGTATTATTACATAATCATATGAGAGAATGTAGTACAGTAATGAGCTGGAGCAAAGAAAAAAATTTAAGTTATTAGAAGAAGTTGATGAATACCAAACTAAAAGATTAAAAATAACTTTCTCTATGAACTAATTTTCATGGGTACCATAGTGAAGTGTTAGTCAACTCCCCAAATACATTAGGATGAAATAATATGTCACCTTTGTGATACTATGAGAATTCAATATAAAATTACTTTTTGTTAGAATGTATTTTGTATCTTGATATTTTATGTGATTTTAAAAATCCTTTTCACCTAACAAATCTTCATAATATTTTAACCCAATAAACCTATATGACGATCTTTGAATACTTCAATTTTTGTTTTTCTATATAATAAAAAATAAATCTATATAATAAAAAATAAATAAATAAAAATATAAAGAATTCCAAGACTATTATTTACCCTTAAAAAAAATAAAAAACCAATTTCATCTTGGTCAATATTAGTTGTCATTATGATCATAATCAATCAAATTTTAACTTATATATTAAAAAAAAACAATTTTAATCAATATTAATTGTCATTATCATCATAATCAATCAACTTCTAACTTATAAATACAATAATATTATTTT
The DNA here is from genome assembly GCA_034641835.2 of Pinus albicaulis. Lineage (NCBI taxonomy): Eukaryota > Viridiplantae > Streptophyta > Pinopsida > Pinales > Pinaceae > Pinus > Pinus albicaulis. The sequence goes on from CM076583.1 coordinate 1,096,162,193, forward strand.
ATAGGAAATTTTTTTTATATAAATATGAACGAAGATTTCATTTAATGAGTAAATATTTAATAAATTAAAAGATTAATTTTTTTCTTAACTCGTACAAATTAAAAAAGCACAATATTAGTAAAATAAAAATAAAAAGTATCACTAATTTTATAATAAAATTTGGTATTGAATAGCTCCCAAAACACTTTACGGTGAAATAATTTCTCATCTTGATAGCACTCAAAGAATTAGAGATGAAAATAAATTTATTATCTTATATCCTATTTAAATGGATATTAGACATATATCAATCATAGGTATATCTTTATCAAATATCAATTTCAAAAAATTCAGTAGGCCACAAATAGTTCTTACTTGACATAAAAATATTTGACTACTTCTCTCCCTAGTTTTGAAGCATGGAAATAAATAAATAAAAAATCTACATCATCATTTATTTTCATAAAGTATAATAAACCAATTTCAATTGTAAAATATCTTAGTCACCATTATCATCATTCAACTAAAAATAAATATTAAAACAATATTAAAATAATAATCAAATAAAAATCTATAATATATATATATATATATATATATATATATATATATATATATATATATTAATTCTTTTAATATATTTTAAATTTATTCATACATAGTTGAAATACTTAATGGTTAATATCATGTGTTTTTTTTGAAGAGGTTACGAGTTCAAAATTGGAGGGGGTATAGTATGTATTCCTTTGTAAGCATAGTTTTCAAATCGTTGCTTCAAGGTGCAACCATTGTCCTAAAAATAAGGGGGTCTCACACATCAATTTTGTGTATGGCTTGGTCATGACCTTGAAATTGGATAATAGTAATAATAATAATATAGATATTCTTTTTGTAAATGTCACTCCTCCAAAACTCAGTGGGTAAAGTTGCAACGATGCTAAGGGCTGGTGTGGCCCAAGCGAGGTGCAATCCCTTGGTGATTTTGACAACATATATAACTCTAAACCATAACTACTCAAACCATATATTAAGCATTTGAGTAATCTCAGGACTCAAATTACCTCGGAATCAACACACACACACACACACACACACACACACACACACACACACACACACACACACACACACCTTGCAATATTATTTTTTTGATTTTTCATACAAAAGGGGCTAACACATCCATACTAACTATTATAATGTTAAACAAAACATCTCAGTCCCCTTATTTACCTCTAACTTGGGTTTGTCATCTTCATGTTGATTTTCCTTGCTATGTCCTTTGTTGTGAGAGGTAGGGCCACCCTTTCTAAAGTAATGTTGTGGAGGATTTTTAGACCAAAACTCCAACTTATTTCTCTTTTTCTATTTCTACTAAATTGTGATAGTATATCAACAAGTGTATCCTAGTGAAGATATGTCCAAGAAATCCTTCTATGTTTAAATGTACCAATATAGGACACTATAGTACTTTAGAAATAGGTTCTCCTTGAATTTTTTGTGATTGATATTATATAATTTTACTCTTCTTCACCCCTATAAATTATTTTAAGCTGAATAATACAAGGTATTAGCTTACAGGATTAGTTTTAGTAGTGGGGCCCAACTTAGAGAATTGGAATCAAAAAGCTTTTGGGAATAGTTTGAGGCCTCAATTGATGTTTCTTAGGGGTAAATTTTACATCTTAGGCATCAAACATGTTAGCTCCTTGTGGTTTGCAAGATTGGAAAAAAAAAATGCTGAAAGGGGCAACATCAGAACCACTTTGGAATCCCAGGATCTAGCCATCCCTGATTCAGAGAGGGATATCTCTATAAAATTTTCTTAAAATGATGTGTCTTTATGCTTTATTTATGATATTAGGCTAGTTATGAAGCTCTGAGAACTTGTTGGTTTGGTTGATTGAAAATTCACTTGATAGTTCAAGGGTTGGAATTGATTGAGAGAATGTTTAAGCTGGATGGGTAGGCTATGGGACATAATTAATCCATTGGGTTATCGAGTCATAAAAGGTTTTAATTGTTCAAAAACTCTACAAGGTTTTTCATAGGGAAAGATAACTATATTAGATGGATTTCTTAGATTAGGTTGTGATATGAAACTATAATAAGTTGTGAAGGCAACAAAGATATAGTCAGTTGAGAATCTTGTAGCTCTAATTAGACAAGAAAACCCTTTTAAGGTAACTGTTTGAAGCAAGCCAAAATGATAGGGAATACCATAGAATTCTTTGTACAAACCTTTAATAAAAAAACCTCTAAAACAACAATCCAGTAATCCTAAGACTACTTTAAGATAAAGAAAACATGCAAGATAACAATGATAGAAGCCTAAGATCAAATATAAATAATCTAATCTTCTTTTGACTAACTCCCTAGGGATCTTTCAATGAAAATTTTAAAGGTAGACCAGAGGATAGGGCATACCATAGACTTCCCTGGTTTAGACTCTACTAAGCATACTTTAAGAAGACCTTAAAAGCAATATCTCAAGTTGCACTCAAGGAACATAGACTCACCACTAATTTTCCTAGTGGAACTCTATTGAAATCATTCCTTAAAACAACATCTCAAGTCATACCAATGAAAATGGATTCACCAAAAATTCCTTGGTTATACTCTGTTGAATCATTCTTAAAACAACAAGCTAGATAAAATTGAAGAGAAACTAAGAATCCTCCAATCAGACCTTTGTAGAAGAAAACATAAAAATAAATATTGCAGACAAAAATAGGGTGCTATAATAGCGAATCCTACTCTAAATTTTCTATTCTTTATCAGAGAATATGGACAGAGTGCAAAACATAAGAAAAAGAACAATGGAGAGGAAAAACATCACCATTAAAATAGATCAAGGGTCCTATGAACGTGCATGTTTTATTGAGTTCAATCTAGCTGCATACTCGAGTACAATAGGCCTTTACAACTCAAATCTTTCTCCATCTAGCCTAGTACTCCTCAACTAGCTCAGTAGCTCTTCAATCCTCAAATTTAGCTCAACAACCAACATTAATAATGAGGCTCATATGGAATATTTATATGCAAATGAGGAGGTGGAATTGAAATTATGGTTTAGGTGTTATTTATTATAGAGTTAATGATTTTTGACCTTTGAGACCATGCAAGGCCCAAAGAAAAAATATCGTAAAGAGTTACTCTACAATAAAAAATTTGTCTTAACTTCTCAGTGATTTATTTGAAATATTTTACTTAAAGGATTTATAATAACTTTGTGATAACTCTTGAGTTGTTTCTGAAATATCTCTGATTGTGTAATAACTGCCCGATGCCTTTATTGAAAGAAATCATGTTGTAAGTGGCAAATTGGCCTTTAGAGAAGTAAATTCTTCCTTGTTGAATAATTCAAAGTTGCCTTTGGGTTGATATGCCTTTGTTTTAATCATCAAACTGTGTTTAGGCCCTTACACTTTGATTTAACTTTGACAAACTGCCTTAATTTCATTATCCTTCACTGTGCTTTATGACTATTTGTTTATTTATCCTTTGTTTTTAAAAATTTTGACTTTCCTACTTTAATCACTATCTGCTTGGATAATCTTCTGTGTTCATCCTGCTATTCAGGACTAGCCCTTTAATCCTTTTTCTTTCTTCATTTCTTCATTGCTTCTCTTCTTGCTTGTTTTCTCTGTGTGTAGGGATGTGGTCTTCCTTGTAGCTGAAGGGTCGAATGTCCACCAAGGATCATGATTTCGGTGGTGTTAGGGTTTAAACCTTCGCCTTTGTTCCCTTAAATTCATTTGAAACCCCTTATATCATCATCCAGGGCTTCACTTATCTTTTTTGTGCCATCAGAATGCATTTTGGGCATCCCTGCCATTAAAAACTTCATAAACGCAAATTGTTAATCTTTAAAACCTACAAGATTAGGTCGACTGCATTCTTAGGGATTCGGGGTGGTCAAGAGGTGTGTTGTAGAGGAGGATAGGCCGCAAGGGCATGGTTATAGAGGGAGAACCTAGTGGAATTCAAAAAAAGGAAAAGATATTAGAAATTTGGTGCGGGGAGGGAAAAATGGTTTTGGGAAAACCGAGGTGGTTTATCACACACGAAATGAGTGGTAAATGGTTTTGGATCAATCAGACACGATACCACAAGTTGATCAACGCATGACAGTGCTAATACTACCCATTTCGCTTGGGGTGAGAACTTTAATACCCATCACAAGTTTCTGCACAATATGAGTTTTGGCCTGTCGCATCTCAGGGAGTGAGATCGACGGTGCGACAAGATTTAGGGAGTAGTGCACAGGTTTAGAGGGTGGAGCTCGAGGGTAGGTGTTGGGTTATGGTTGGGTGGCAGGAATGTTCCTATGGGAGTAGAGGGGACCCGGGGTCAGAATGAAAAGGGGCTTAAGAGATAGTGGAAGGTCGGGCTTAGGGTTACGTGAGTGCGAGGGGGTTGAGGCTTTAAGCCGAGAGGGGCTTAAAGGCATATTTCATAAAGAGGGTGGGCTTATTATAAAAACAAGGTTTTTATAAGGTTTTTAAGGGCCCGATAGGTTTAAATTTAGATTAAAACAATGTAAAAAGGGATTTTTACATTATTTTAGGGGATTTTAGAGAAAAATGATAAATGGAGGTTTTATGAGGGCTTTTTTAGGAGGGGAAGAATGAGTATTTAAAGGGAAGAAGAAGGGGTGAATGAGGAGGGAGTATGGAGGGAAAAATTGAGGTCTGTAAGCCTATAAAAAGGAGTGTTCTTGGAGCAACAGGGTAATCTTGAGAAGGTATAGATGAAGAAATTTAGTGAACAAGTTAGGCTTAGAATAACGAAGGCAGTGAGATTTCCAAAACTCAATATTTTCATAAATTTTGTTTCTGGGAAATCTGAGACCATTACTTAGTCATCTTCTTATATCAGCAAAAACTACTAATGACTAGCAATGGCACCACTTGGGGAGGGCAACTCCTTGGGGAGGTGTCAAGAACCTCAGAGAATAAATATTTGGAAGAAGTAGACTGGTGCCTTTGTTTTTTCATATTTGACAGACCTCCATTTTAAATTGATGATTTGTTGCTTTTTATAGGTGATCTTCAGCACCCAAGTCATAACCTGATTAATTCCAACCCAAAATTCTACCTACCCATCATACTTTCCTAGCATTTTTTCTTCAATATCAATTCTCCTTTTTGAAAATAGGAAACTATTTACTTCTACCCTTATATCATCCAAGAATTCAGATTAAACTGATGAACTCATTATTTCTTTACCTATTCTAACTAATTTCCAAGATTAAACTGTTTGACATATTTTCATTCTCTAATCTAAAACAAAAAATTGAAAACATAAGCAAATTTGGATTAGATAGTCTGATTTGTTATGAGCTTAAGGCATTTTTTACAAATTGCACATAGACTTTATTTGTATAAAATTTAAAACAAAAACATAAGGGCTGTCATATGAGATTTGTTATGCATCCCTTTCTTTCTTTGGTTTAGGTTTTGATCATTTTAGAACCTTTGACTCTTTCCTAATCTAATCTACTGATAAGCCAAGTTTTACATAGTTTTGAAAATCTTCATTCACTAACCTATCAGCATAAGTTCAAACTTATTCAATCATGATTAGGATGTATGACTAAACAAGACTTTCTCTTTCAAGTAGTGGCATTTGGACTTGCTCATTTTTAGAAAATACTCTTTTTTGGTATGGGGCTATACCTTTTCTTTTTATCCGCCCTCTTTTTTTCTTTTTCTTTGTTTTTGTGTTTATTTTTCTAATCTTTTCCTCAAGAAATTTTGTTTACAATGGAAAAAGCTTTGAACTGACATATTTTCAACAAAAGTAATGTTTGAGTAACCTGCCATTGACAGGACTTCGAAAAAGTTCTGTTCCATCCATCTCTTGAAGGAAGAATGCATCGTTACCTTTGGCAAAATGAATGAGGTAAGGGCCTTTCCATAAGTTTTAAAACTTTCCATGTTTTCCCTTATCTTCTCTCCTAGAATCTAATTTGAGCACTTTGTCACCAATCTTGAAATTATTTTCCTTAGTTATCTTATCAAACAGCTTCTTAATGTTTTTTTGTACTTGTTTTTCTCTATTGTAAACTTCCTCTCTGGTTTGCTACAACTATACAGTCTAATTTATCCTTCTTATCATGTCATCTTCTTCAGATTGTACTTCTTGGATCAATTTCATGACTGGCATGCCTAAACTGGTTGGAAATATTACATCTATTCCATAGGCTAGCTGATAAGGAGACATCCCAATTGAATTTTTAGTTGTCAATCTATTTTTCGATAGTCCATGTACTAGCTTGTTGTGCCATGATTTTTTATTTTCCTCCAGCAACTTCTTGATGATGTTTACCGAACTCTTGTTTTAGGATTCTGCCAACCCATTACCTTGAGGGTAATAAGTTGTAGAATGGCCCAATGTAATCTGATATTTGTGGCAGAAATCCACCATCTTTTTCGATCTAAAGGGAGCATCATTATTAGTGATAATATTTCTAGGATAGCCAAATTTGGAGAATATATTATTTTCAAGGAATTTAATGATGACTATGTCTGTGGAATTCCTAGACGGGATGACCTCTATCCATTTTGTGAAGTAATCAGTTGTTCTGAGGATCCATTTGTGTTGGGAAGATGAAGCAGGATGGATTTCCCCAATGAAATCTAGTCCCCATTGTTGAAAAGGAGCTTCAATAGTGACAAGATGCAGACGAAAGGGTATCAGTTCTCTCTTTCCTTCAACTATTTGACACTTATCGTAGGAAATTACCATTTTATGGATTTCTTGAAAGAAGGTGGGCCAATAATAACCAGCTCTGAGAATTTTTTTAATAGTATTTTTCCAATTGAGTGGCCTCCACATTCTCCTTCATGAAACTCATGCTTTATATTATCTAAAGCATTCTCAGGAAAAAAATTAAGCAATAATCCACTAACATTTTTTCAATATAAAATTTTATTTAAAATGCAGTAATTCATAGCATTCAAATTTAAAAATATTTCCTTTGTTTCAGACAAACCAGGAGGGACATTAAGATTAAGAAGAACATATAAAATATCAACATACCAAGATGAATTTAGAAAATAATCTTCAATGAGTGGAGCTGCCAACTCCTCCTATTCATCTAATGTATCTATCATGTATATATCTAGTGATTGAAAATTGGTTTCAGCCATGAGTTTTGCAAGTTCTTGGCCTTTGATGAGCTTAGTGGGTTTGATTTCTAATTCATATTCCAATATAACAACAATCCACTTTCCCCTTTTACCATCAGGATTTTGTGTTAAGATGTCTTTTACCATTGAGTGAGGCATAAATGCAATGATGTGTGAGTGTAAAATGTAAACTTTGAAACCCTTTAATGCCTTGATTAAGGAAAAAGCCTATTTTTCCATTATGTTGTACCTGAGAGGTGCATCTCCTAACATCTTGCTAAAAAATGCAATAGGCTGCTCTTGTCCCTTTATGTTTTTCTGTAATAGGATAGCAGCAATTAAATGTTCTGATGCAAAAGGAGAATATGAATAAGTCTTTAGTAAAATAAAGACTAATAAGAACTAGTGTTTTGGTGAGTGCTTGTTTTACCATTTCAAAGGATTTCTTTTATTCTAAGGTCCACTTAACTCCTGTTTCCTTTTTTAGCATGTCTGTAATTTTTCTAAGGAGTTCAGCTAGGTTGGGTATGAACCTTCTTAAGAAATTGAACTTTCCAATGAAAGATTGTAGTTCTTTGTTACTTATAGGATGTTTGATTTGCAGTATTCCTTCAATCCTTTTTGGGTCTATCTTGATTCCCTCTTCACATATTATATGGCCTAGAAGTTTACCTTCATGGAGGCCAAATAGAGTTTTATTGGGGTTTAAAGATAGACCATATTTTCTACATTTCTCAAAGACTTTTCTTAGGTGTATTAGGTGTTCTTCATTTATTTTAGAATAGACTGTGATGTCATAAAGGTAAATCACAATGAATTAACCTATTTCTTCTTAGAAATAAATATCCATGGCTCTTTGGAATGTGGCACCAGCATTCATTAAACCAGAAGGCATTTTCATATACATGAAAGTGCCCCAAGGTGTAGTGAAAGTTGTCTTAAGTTTTTCATCAGGATGTACCAGCACTTGATTGTATCCTGAAAATCCATCTAGCAAAGAAATTCTTTTAGAGCCCACTACCCTTTGTAAGATACGATCCATTTTGGGCAAGGGTAGTTGTCTTTTCAAGAGGCTTTGTTTAAGTTTCTAAAGTCTATGCAAAGCCTTATCTCTCCCGCTTTCTTCCTCATCGATACAAGATTGGATACCCACTCTGAGTATCTCACAGGGACTATGATTCTAGAATCATACATTTTCTTGATTTCTTTCTCGACCAGGGGTAATTTCACAGGGTCTATTCTGCACAATTTTTTTCTAAAAGGTTTTTGGTTTTATTTGAGGGGTATCTTATATTGGATTATCTTTGTATCGTATCACTTTAAGTATTCATAACTCTGAGCAAAAACATCAAAAAATTCTCTAAAGAGCTGAACATATTTCATATTTATGTGAGTTGGCAGTGTTTTGGATAATTTAATCATTTTAGCCTTTTCTATACTACCTATATTTCATTATTTAACTTAAGTTTTAGTGGGCTCCATTTTTTTCTTTTTAGCAACATCATTAAAGGCAAACAATTCTTCTAGAGGCACTAGTCCCTTTGGCAAGTTTTCGGTTTTAGACTGCATCACTTCTAAATCTTCTTTTTCTAAATCAGTGCACTTTTCTATTTTATGTTTATGTTCTTTGGTCAATAGATTTATATCAGTAGTGCTAGAAGGTTCTTCTTTATAATATTGTTCCTCAGTAGGGAGGCCTTCTTCATACTCTGAGCCTGAATTTGGCACTTCAAACTCATTTTTGGACCGTAAGAAATCTTCTATCTGTTTATCTCCTTCAAAAACTTGCCAGTATCTTTCATTATCTGGAACTGCTGGTCTATATTTGACTTGGACTATGTATTTTTTTCTTTCATAAGGTTTTATACATGTATTAGCAGCAAATTCTAATCCATTGGCAAGGATGTTTTGGTTTCTAGGGGCAAAATTGAGCTCATATTCTGAAAAGGTTTTTAGAAGGTCCGTGGCATCATCCCTATAGGCTCTTAGTCTTGGATTCTTGGCAATATACTCCCCATTAATTTTCCTGATGATAAATTCTGAATCTCCGTGGACAGTTATCCTCTTGGCTCCTAATTTATTCAGTAAATCTATTCCTAAGAGGAGTGCTTCATACTTATCTATGGTGTTAGTGCATTGAAAATTTAGCTTATATGAGTGGCCTTCAGCATGATTGTTTTCTGTGTTATGCACCCATATACCTGCTCCTGCACTAGTTTTTCTACAAGACCCATAAAAACCCATACTCCATAGAGGTTCAGTTTCAGTTTTCTCATCAATTTCATTTCTTTCCTCTTTTTCCATTTTGTTCTAACAGTCACCATTTTTTTCTTTGGGGTCTGCACTATGTTCATTTTTGTTTTGTTCCTCGATATTTTAACTGTGTTGAGGGTTTTGTATTTGATTCTCGTGATCAACACTATGTTGGTGACTAGTTTGTTGCCTATGAGCTTCATGGTGTTTGCTGTAATATTCTGAGTTAGCAAACTGTTGTGGTTGTTTCTCCTTCCTTTCCTCTTTTTCTATGGCAGGTTTCTCATCTCCTAATCCTTGCTCATTAATATTTTCATCATTGTAAAGAATGAATGAGTCAAGGTCTATGTGTATAGAATAAAGAGGGGATTTATCTGCTTTTTCTTGACTACTAACCATATATTTCATGTGTGTTTCCCTATATAGCCTCCTTGGTTGACTAAAGATAGGGATTGTGGCATAAGTCATATCCATTTGTAGGGTGCCTTGGAGTTTAGCACTCCATGGTCTTGAAAGGAGCATGCCATACTTAGCAGGTATATCAACCATAACTATATCCATTATTAGGCTTTTGGCTGATATTTGTGGTAAGTTGACACATAGATCTTTTATTAGGCCTAGGCATTTAACTCTGCTAGAATCAAAAGAGTATAAATCTTTGTATGGCCTAGTTACTTCAAGGCCTAGTTTTTCCATTACCACTTTAGGCATGAGATTGTGGGATGCTCCTGATTCAAGCATGGCATTGTGCAAAATCATATCATGGATGCTTATACTGACATAAAATGGAGGCATACTTCCTTCTTGAAATTTCCCTTCTACTTATGGTACAAACGGAAGCTCAGGTTTGTCATCATTTAAATTAACAGAATCATTATTTTATCCTATGTTCAAAGCTCTTAAATTTTTTTTTTTATATACATCCTGAGTGACTAATTCAATGATAGGAAAAGATATTTTAATTTTGTAAATTTCACTCTCCATACTAAAAGGTGTCTGAGTTTTAGGAATGTTTAAGTCAGCCTTTTTAGTCATTGTTTTCTCAGCAATTTCAACTTTCTGGTTTTTTTATTTACAGTGGTTCAAATGGTTTTACTAGGAGTGTTACCTGAGGTGCTAGTGCTTCTTGGGTTTCCAGATTGTTTGTCACAAGGTTGGCCTTTTTTTCCTTTGTTTCTATCAGAACTTTTAGCCACTATGTTATTGTTTTTTGTTGTCTTCTTAGCAATGTTTCAAGATAGTTTTTAGCAGAAATTACAAAGGTTTTCTTTTTGGGGGAGTCTTCATTCTTTTTACTCTAAGGTCATATTGTGTGTGTACTTCCATTATAGCATTTTCAAATTCTTGTTTGTAGTCTTCAGATTCTAGGTTTTCTTCTTCATAAGGTGTAAATATGACTTGTTCTTCTTCAGTGAGGAAGACAATATCCTCATTATTTACTTCCATTAAGTTTATATGGCTTTCCTATGCTTCTTCTATTATCCATTCATCCTCATAAGAATAATTTTCTTGAAAGGGAGGTATGATTTTTTGATCAAGACCCCTTTGTATAATTTAAGGAGGGTTTCTCCTCAAGCTCTGGTTTTGATTCTGAGTTTCATTTCTATTTTGAGGAGTTGTTTGGTTTCTTCTAGGATAAGCTCTCTCATTTACATTCATCCTCTCCATCATCATTTCCATGGTTTTTACCAAGTTTTCATGCTTGGTGTCAGATGTGGAGGGTACAACTTCTTCTCTATATGTGACTCCTTTCTCATTTTTCATCCTAGCTCTTTTAGCAATTAGATTTTCCTCTATAGTTACTACTCCCCTCTGCATATCTTCTAAGGTGAGGGGTTCTCTTTCTCTTAATTGGTAGGCCATTTCTAGATCAAATCCATCAGGAAATTTCATTAGAGCTAGGCCTTATGGAGGTTTCATATGGACAGGTAGGGCATTGCACACACTATTAAATCTAGTGCAGTACTCTTGTACACCCTCTCCAACATTTATCTTAATGTTTTCATATTTTGATAAGATTTGCAGAGGGTTATTCTTGAAATCCCATTTTTTTAAGAATAATTGATGAAAATCAGGGAGGTCATTAATATTGTTAGGGGTTAAGCCTTTGAACCATTTTCTTTCTTCTCCCCTAGGCTTTGAGCAAACATTCTAAGTTTAACAGTTTCATCATCTATTTCTTGTCTATCAAAGTAGTCATTCATTTTGTCCATATTTTGTTGAGCAGTAGTGGAACTACTAGCATCATATAAAGGAATTTTGCATTCATAATCCTATGGTAGAAAAAATAAAGGTAAAGGAAGGACTAAGGGAGCATACCATGTTCCCATGATATGGACTTGTGGAATCAATGGAGGGTTAATAAGTAGGGGTAGATGGTGAAGTGGAGTGGTTTGAAGAGTGGATGTATGGGTGGGTGTAGCAGAAGTAATTTGACCGGCTAAGTGATGTTGAGCATATTTAGGATGACAGAAGCCAAATTTATGGAGAAAATGGAGATGAGGAGGAGTGGAAGGGGAGGCTTCCCTACTACTACTTTGATGTGAGTCTACAGGCTCAAGGTCTATCTGGTCTATACCACTTTGTGACTTGGTTCTAGATAAGCTTCTTATATGAGGTAAGTCAACTTGGGTATTTTGCAAGGCTGTAAGGTTTTCAGGGAAGGAACTTGCTCCGTGGATTGGTCTGTCAACAGTTGAGTTTTTAGATGTAGGACACTTCCTAAGAATGATTTCAAGATTTTCAACTATTGTAGGAGGATTTGGGTTAGGATGGGCTCTGGTATGGATTTTTCTAGAAGCAAGGATTCAAACCCATGGATCAGAAAGGTTGGTCAAATATGACAGTATTTTAAATAACAAACCAATATGTATAAGAAAATCTTAATCCAAAACAGTTTTCTTAACTAGGTTTTCGTGATGTTTTAATGATAGAATAAGTATCCGAGTGGAGTTTATGGAAAGCCAGTGGGGTCAGTAGGCCTACTAAAAACAAGTGGAGTCAGGTGGATGATTTTTACTTGTTTTATAGGAGTAGTTTTTGTCCACCATCAACAATCAGGAGCCATTCTTGGTTGACACTTGATTCATTATGAGCTTAAAAAGTGAGGTTTTTTGAGTTTTTGAAGTTATTTATTACTAATTATGTAGTATGGTTGCCACTATGTTGGCTCCCTATGATTTGCAAGATTGGACAGAACAAATGTTGCAAGGGGCCACATTAGAACCACTTTGGAATCCTAGGATCTAGCCATCCCAAATTCAGAGAGGTATATTTCTATAAAAATGTCTTAAAATGATGTGTCTTTATGTTTTATTTATGATATTAGGCTAGTTATGAAGCATTGAGAACTTGTTGGTTTGGATGATTGAAAAGTCACTTGATAGATCAAGGGTTAGATTTGATTGAGAAAATTTTTTAGCTGCATGGATAGGCTATGGGACAACATTAATCCATTGGGTTATGGAGTCATAAAAGGGTTTAATTGTTCAACAACTCTACTAGGGTTTTCATAGGGAAAACTAACTATATTATATGGATTTCTTAGATTAGGCTGTGATATGAAGCAATAATAAGTTGTGAAGGAAACAAAGATATAGTCTGTTGAGAATCTTCTAGCTCTACTTAGACAAGAAAAGCCTTTTAAGGAAATTGTTTGAAGCAAGGCAATGGACAGGGCATACCATAGACTTCTTTGGACAAACCTTTAATAAACGAACCTCTAAGAAAATAATCCAGTAATCCTAAGACTACTTTCAGATAAAGAAAACATACAAGATAACAATGAGAGTAGCCTAATATCAAACATAAATAATTTAATCTACTTTTGACTAACTCCCTAGGGATCTTTCAAAGCAACTTTTAAAGGTAGACTAGAGGACAGCGCATACCATAGACTTCCCTGGTTTAGACTCTACTAAGCATACTTTAAGAAGACCTTAAAAAAAATATCTCAAGTTGTACTCAAGGAACATGGACTCACCACTAATTTCCCTAGTTGTAGTCTATTGAAATGATTCCTTAAAACAACATCTCAAGTCATACCAATGAAGATGGATTCACTAAAAACTTCCTGGTTATACTCTATTGAATCATTCTTAAAACAAAAATCTAGATAAAACTGAAGAGAAACTAAGAATCCTCCAATCGGACCTTTGTAGAAGAAAACATAAAGATAAATATTGTAGACAAAAATACGGTGCTATAATAGGAAATCCTATTCTAAATTTTTTGTTCTTTATCAGAGAAGATGGAGATAATGCAAAACATAAGAAAAACAATAACATAGAGGAAAAACAACACCATTAACATAGATGAAGGATCTTGTGAACGTGCTTGTTTTATTGATGTTCAAACGAGTTACATACTCCAGTACAATATGTATTTACAACTCAAAGCTTTCTCCATCCATCCTAGTATTCCTCAACTAGCTCAACAACTCTTCAATCCTCAAATTTGGCTCAACAACCAGCAATAATAATGAGGCTCATATACAATATTTATATGCAAATGAGGAGGTGGAATCAAAACTAGCGTTTAGGTGTTCTTTATTACAGAGTTAATGATTTTTCACCTTTGAGACCATGCAAGGCCCAATGCAAAAATATCTAAAAGAGTTACTTTGGAATAATAACTTTGTATTAACGTTTGAGTGATTTTAGTTGAAATATTTGACCTTAAATTCTTTATAATAACTTTGTAATAACTATTGACTTATTTCCAAAATATCTCTGACTGTGTAATAACTGCCTAATGCCTTTATTGAAAGAAATCATGTTGTAGGTGGTAGATTGGTCTTTGGAGAAGTAAATGCTTCCTTGTTGAATCATTCAAAGTTGTCTTTAGGTTGATCTGCCTTTGTTTTAATCATCAAACTCTGTTTAGGCCCTTCAAATTTGATTTAACTTCGATAAACTACCTTACTATCTTTATCCTTCACTCTGCTTTATGACTGTTTGTTTATTTATCCTTTGTTTTTAAAACTTTCGACTTTCCTACTTTAATCACTCTCTGCTTGGCTAATCTTCTATGTTCATCCTTTGATTCAGGACTATCCCTTTAATACTTCTTCTTTCTTCATTTCTTCATTGCTTCTCTTTTTTCTTGTTTTGTCAGTTTGCAGGGATGCGGTCTTCCTTGTGGCTAAAGCGTTAAATGTCCACCAAGGATCATGATTTTGGTGGTGTGAGGATTTAAACCTTCGCCTTTGTTCCCTTAAATTCATTTGAAACCCCTTGGATCGTTATCTGGGGCTTCACTTGTCTTTTATTTCCCATAAAAATGCATTTTGGGCATCCTCGCCATTAAAACCTGCATAAACACAAAATTTTAATCTTTAAAACCTGTGGGATCGGGTGGACTGCATTCTCAAGGTTTCAGGGTGGTCGGGAGGCATTTTTCAGAGGAGGAGAGGGTGCAGGGGAATGGTTCCAAAGGTAGAACCTGGTAGAATTCAAACGGAGGAGAAGATATTTTAAATTTGGTGCAGGGAGGGAAAAATGGTTTGGGGAAAACCGGGGTGATTTATCGCTCGTGAAATAAGTGGTAAATGGTTTTGGATTAATCGTATGTGATACCACAGGTTGATCGACATGTGACAGGGCTAATACAACCCATTTTGCTCTGGTTGAGAACTTTAATACCCATCACAAGTTTCTGCGCGATATGGGTTTTGGGCCGTCAGATCTCAAGGAGTGAGCTCAATGGTGCGACAGGATTTGGGGAGCGGTAGGCAGGTTTGGAGGGTGGAGCCCCAGGGAAGGTGTTGGGTTGTGGTTAGGCAGCAGGAACGGTCATGTGGGAGTAGAGGGGACCAAGGGTCGAAACGGAGGGCTTAGGGTCACGTGGGTGCGAAGGGGATGAGGCTTTAAGCCGAAAGGGGCTTAAAGCCCTATTTCATAAAGAGAGTGGGTTTATTATAAAAAAATGGTTTTAATAAGGTTTTTAAGGGCCCGATAGGTTTAAAGTTAGATTAAAATAATTTAAAAAGGGATTTTTACATTATTTTAAGGTTTTTTAGAGAAAAATGATAAATGGAGGTTTTATGAGGGGTTTTTTAGGAGTGGAAGAATGATTTCTTGAAGGGAAGAAGAAGGGGTGAATGAGGAGGGATTAGGAGGGAAAAATTGAGGTCAATAAGCCCAGAAAAAGGAGTTTTCTTGGAGAAGCAGGGTAATCTTGAGAAGGTATAGATGAAGAAATTCAGTGAACAAGTTAGGCTTAGGACAACGAAGGCAGTGAGATTTCAAAAACTCACAATATTCTCATAAATTTTATTTTTGGGAAATCTGAGACCAGTACTTAGTCTTCTTCTGATATCAGCAAAAACTACTGATGACTAACAAAACACATTAGCACTATTATATACATATATATCTTTCAAGCAGTCCAAGATATACATCGATAGGAGTTCAAATGAAAAAGTTATGAGTCTTGGAAGTTGATATATCATCATTGACCATGAGAATTAAATAGTGTGTCATGTCAATCCATGTTAATTGTAGAAAACAGATATACATGTGGATACTATGAATAATAATATATAATGCCACGTTATAACTAATATTTATGGTCAAACATGTTGATTTTAAGTACGAGTTAGCTATCAGGTTGTGTTATAGTGATGCTACTAAAAGGAAAGTGGTGCCATTATATTTTCATGAATTTTGTTACATAGTTTATAGGATTAGCTTC
Organism: Pinus albicaulis; assembly: GCA_034641835.2. Classification (NCBI taxonomy): domain Eukaryota; kingdom Viridiplantae; phylum Streptophyta; class Pinopsida; order Pinales; family Pinaceae; genus Pinus; species Pinus albicaulis. Next base: position 1,096,178,251 of record CM076583.1, read on the forward strand.
ATGTAGATAGGGAGAGATCATAACAAATAGACTTTGTGTTATCTAGTATCCCATGAGACACACGTCGTAGGAAAATCCATAAGCACTCCCTTCTCCCTTTTATTTTTGTCATTTCCATTTGGACAACGGAGAGGAGAGAAGCCTCATGTTTCACATTTGTTTCCTCCTAAAATGTTTTCTAGATCATATATCGGTGTTAATTTTCTATTCATGTGTCATTTCAATCCATTGTTCTCTATTTCACACATTTAATTTATTGAATACATAAAAAATTAAAATAGATAATAGAAAAAATAAAATTCAAAGGAATTAACCCTTCATAATATAGATTTGCAAGTGTTTTAATGAATCTATCATGACATAGGGATTTAACAACAAATAGACATGCATTCCTAGAAGTATAAGCTTGAAATATAAATCGTAATGTCAACCTCCTCATAGCAACCTGAATTGATAACATTAGACTTTTCAAAGAATATGGGTGTTCCAACATACATATTAGATCAATGCAGAAATCGAAATATCTAGATGAATGAGAGAAAAAAATCCATAGAATAGAAAAATAAAATAGCTAAGTTTGACTTTTGTGAACCATTCAAAAGTTCTCTTGAAGATTAGAATAAACGAAGATGTTAGGTCATTTCAATGTCAGATCAATACTTTGAAATATAAATCACTAATTACAATAATTAAGAGTTTTCCTACAATGATCAGCACATAGATGAGGAGAAAAAAGTATCATTTTATCATTTGCAATTAGAAATGCATGTCTTGACTTGGTGGGAAAGTTACATGGAGAAAATGCGTCGAGAGAGAGATTATATAGTAATTAAGTGGTAAGATTGTAAAACTCCCACATTGTACCAATTTCACTATGATATTTCAATGGATTTTGATTCCCATGAATATGATATTTCATGTTAATAAAATATTATAGTCTTTGGCATATAAATATTTCAATTTAGGTCCACGAAAAATATGATAATGGGATGTTTGTAAAGAGAATACATATCTGATCAGGGTATGATATGTTAGCTAATGTGTGTGATAGTTGTAACTCTATAAAGTGGCTCTCCAGATCTATTGGAATGGTGGTAGGGGAAACAATAATAAGGCCGACATTCTCTCTTTGTGGAGAGGGCTATGGTTGGCTTATAATTTACAGTTGCAATCACTAAACATATATGGTGATGCTAATATTATCATAGATGGGATTTCTAGGAAGTATCTCTATTAACCAAAAGGATTGCAGGGTAGGATTTTTTGTATGAAAAACCTCCTTAATAAGCTCATTTATCTGCCTTTACATCACACATATAGAGAAAACAACACCTGTGTAGATCACCTATCTAAGAAGGGCCTCACTACTCCTCATGGTAGTATCTATATCCCCCATTACAGTGGTTTCCATATGATTCGGAATTTTCTTGTCCCATTGCCATGAATTCTACACCATTCTTTCTTGCAGGTTTTCTTTGAATGCTTTTTCAAGGTCTCACATGGTATAGACATTTATATCAAGCGATCTGGTTCTGTATGTTGTATGCCCTTTCATATTATTGAAGGTGTTGGTGTACATTTTCTGCAAGCGAACCTGTATGATTCTCCTCTTGCAAACGAGCCGGTCTTTCATCAAGAGAGCCTATATATTTTTTAATCATTATGGCGTGTCTTGGGTCATGACTCAAAAGGATTTCATCGTTGTTCATTGTCTAGCTGCCACGATTTTGCTGCACTGATTGTTTATAGCTTGAACCTCTGCTGTGCTCATATACATATTCTTTATGAGGACATGGATATGTACTATCTTTTCCTCTCTCCTACTTTCATAGAATTAAGTTTATGGGTTGATCTATGTAAATGATTATATATTTTCCTCTCTGCTTCTTTGGATGAAGTTCATAGATTGATCTATGTAATTTCTATGATAATGAGATCAATTCCTGTGAATTAGTCTGATACTAGTTGCCACACTCTCAAGACTATATACTATTTATCCCCTTGATATAAAAAGCGTTTTTTTCCTTTGTTAAAAAAGCTCAATAAAGTAGCTCTCGTCGTGAATCCTCAGAGTAATATAACATAATATATAGCTGGGTTTTCTATGCTTGACGGTACATTCTCTAAAAAGAAAAATCTGAGTAGGACAAAACATTACCTTGAACTTTCGGAGGTTTGCTGTATGTTCACTAGCTTCTTCATCAAGCCTCCACTCTAATAGTTTTGAAGTGCAAGTCGAAAGTAACAATAGCACAAAAATTAATGTCACATTCACGACGTATATGATTATGTAAAAAAATATAAAAGAAATTTCATTCAGAATTTTAATTTTATGTTTTACGCCTTAATATATGATGCAGTATTTATTTTGTGTTAATGTTATTGACTATGTCATTTTATCTGTGAATTGAATTCAGAATGCAACATATATATATATATATATATATATATATATATATATAACCTTCAAATAAAATTAGAATATATAGCTTTTTAATATTCATTTATGAATAGATTTTTTTTAATAATATTGAAAACTTTAAAAATAAAATATTAAAAAGATATTTCTTACTCGTATATTATATAACTATTTTTGGATTAAAAATATGTTATTAATTATGTGGTTTATTCATGAAGTGTTATTCAATTATGAACTACTTTATTAAACATAAAATTGTTGCTGATTTTTGCAATAATAAATTTAACATAATGTGTTGAAATTTTTTTACATCTTTCTTGAATAATTTGGATGAAATTAAAGTACTTTTGCAATTGAGGCTAATTCTTTTTGAATATACAATGACAGACTAGATTATTGTTTAGAAGAGGCATGTTGTATATACAAAATTTGTAATAGGGCAATCATTCTTCTTCTTCTTTTCATATTGTTTTTATGAAAATGATTTTTTAAGATGTTTGCAAATAGCTAAAAATCAAAGATATATATAACATTTTAGGTATTATTATTAATATTATTACTATTTGGTATTACTTACAAAAGGAAAGTCATAATAATTAAATCAAATAAGATCGCTTTTGATACATTGGTTTATGACAATTAAAACTTTGATAAATAAGGCTTTATATAAATATATCAAGTTTGATATTCATCACAAGCCAAACTAGAATTAAAGGATTGAGAAATTGATAAATGGAATATTATTATGGGACTTGAAACCAATTTTGATTTGATGGACCTTTGGATATGGAATAAGAAAAAGATTGTCATTTACACTCTCATTAATCATGTTATTTTGATATGGATGAAATGTGGTGAAAGTTCCAAATTAATTTTATAACCTATAAGTTAAAATTGAAAGAAGCACATCTTATTTTATCCTCCTCAGAATACTTTCTTTTCCACCTTGAGAGCATAGCTATGACTAGATACATATATGTAAGAATAGGATAAATAACATGGAAGAAAGGAGACACTATAGAATTGTTTTAAGATTAATAAAAAACTATATTTGACTGAAAGTGGGATGGTATAAGGATTCCCACTCTTCAATAAATCATTGGAAATAACGAAAAGTTTATTTTATAAAATAAGGATATTATTAAAAGTATTATTACATTATAATTTGAGAAAATTTAGTGCAATAAAGTGTTGGAGGCAAGAAGAAAATTAAGATATTATAAGAAGTTGATGGACTCCAAACTAAAAAATCAAAAGTACCATTCTCTATCAACTAATTCGCGTAAGTACTATAGTAAAAATGGGTGTTGGTCAACTAGCAAAATATATTGGTATGAAAGATCTTGTCACCTTTGTGATACTAAAAGAATTTAAGATGATTTTTTTTTTGGTTAGAATGTATTTTGCATATGATTTTAAAAATATTTTCCAAACAATCAATCTTCATAATATTTTAACCCAACAAAACTATTGTGATCTTTGAATTCTTCACATTTGTTTTCAATACAAACAAAAAATTATAAATAATTTCAAGTAATAGTTTACCTTCTAAATATAACAAAACAATTTAATCTTACTCATAATCAATAAACTTCTAACTTATCTATAAATAATATAATATTATTTTATATGTAAATTTTCTATATAAATATGAGTAAGGATTTAATAAATTGAAAGATTAAAAAGTATAGTTTTGTTTTAACTAGTGCAAATAAGAAAACCAATATTATTAAAATAAAAATAAAAAATATCATTAGTTTCATAATAAAATTTTGTATGGGATAGTTCCCAAAACTCTTTAACATAAAAAAAATTTCCATCTTTATAACCCTAAAAGAATTAACGATGAAAATAAATTTCTTCTTGAATATTCTATGTAAAAAGAGATTAGGAATATGTCAATCATAAATATATCTTCCTCAAATATCAATTTTAAAATATCCAAGAGGATACAAATATTTCTTACTTCTTACTTAACACAATAATCTTTGACTACTTCTCTTCGTAGTTTTGAAGCATGCAAATAACTTCTCTTAGTAGTTTTGAAACCTGCGAATAAATTAAAAATAAATCTAGATCATCACTTAGTTCCATAAGGTATAAGAAACTAATTTCAATCAAAATATATCTTAATCACCATCATAATGATTTAAATAAAACAAAATATTAAAACAATATTAAAATAATAATTAAATAAAAAATATAACACTTAAATATCTTTATATATATAATTTTTAATATTTTTATTATATATATATATATACTTTTTTAAAGGTCTCTCTTACAAAACTATGTGGGTAAAGATCTAGCGATGTTAAGGGCTACTCTGGCCCAATTGAGGTGCAATCCCTTGGTAATTTTGATGACATAGAAAACCTTATCCATGTCTACTCAAACCATATATTAGGCATCCTCGTTATCTCAAGACTGACATTACCTTGCAATATACACATACACACACACACATGCACACGTTGCAATATTATTTTTTTTATTTCTCATAAAAAAAGGTATATTAAAATCATCAATACTAACTATTATAATATTAAAGAAAACATCGCATTCATCTTATATGCCTCTAACTTGTGTTCATTATCATGAGATTAATTTTCCTTGTTATGTTATTCATTATGGGAGGTAGGGCCACCATTTAAATGGTAATGTTGTGGATGAATTTTAGACACAAACTCCCACTTATTCCACCTTTTATGTTAATACTAAATTTTGATAGTATATCAGTATGTCGCACCTAGTGAAGATATGTCCAAGAAATCTATCTATGTTTGAACGTACCAGTGTAGGACATTATAGTACTTTAGAAACAGGTGCTCCTTGAATTTTTTGTCATCCATATTAGACCATTGTGTTGTTCTTCATCCTTTTACATGTTTTCAAAGTGTAGAAAACAATAAATTAGCTTACAAAATTAGTTTTACTAGTGGGGCCCATCTTAGAGAACTGGGATCAAAAAAAATTTGGGGCTAGTTTGAGGCCTTAAATGATCTTGTTTTGTGATAAATCCTACATCTTAATCATCACACACATTATCATTATTATATAGATAGAGATGTTTCTAGCGGTCCAATAAATACATCAATAGGAGTTCAAATGCGAATGTTTTGAGTATTGGAAATTTCCAAGCTAATTCAATAGTGTGTCATGTCAACCCATGTTACCTATAGAAAATGGTTATCCACGTGGAAATTATGAATAAGACTATAGAAGGCCAGGTTCTAACCGATGTTTAGGGTCAAACAGATAGAATTTAAATTCTAGTTATATATCAACTTGTGTTATATCTATACCACTAGAAGAAAAGTGGTTTCATTCTATTTTCTTTCATTTTTTTCTATAGTAGATAAGAGTTTCGTCATGTTGATTGGGAGGGATCATAAAAAATGGGGGTTGTGTTCTATAGTATCCCATGAACCATGGGTCCTAGAAAAATCCATAGGCACTCCCTACTCCTTTATATTTGTGTCATTTCCATTTGGACAAAAGAGAGGATATAAGCCTCATGTTCCACATTGGTTTCCTACTAGAATGATTTCCTATATCATATATTGGTGTTAATTTGTTATTTTTATTTCATTACAATCCATTGTTCTATATTTTCAACATTTAATCTATTCCATGCATTAAAAAATAAAAGAGATAATAGAGAAATTGGAATTTAAGGGAATTAACCCTTCATAGTATAGATTGAAAATTATTTTAATGAACCTATTATGACATGGATTTAACAAGAAATAAGCATGAATTCCTAGAGGTAGAAGTTTCGAACATAAATCATAATTTCAACCTCCTCACGGCAGCCCTAGCTGATAATATTAGGTTTTTCAAGGAAGATGGGTGTTCCGACAGAGAGATTAGATCAGAGGAGAAATCAAAATATCATGACGAAAGATAAAAGGAATCTAAGAAATAGAAAAAGAATATAGATACGTCTAATTTCCATGAAATATTCGCAATTTCTCTTTAATATTGGAGCAAAGAAGGATATAAATTCATGTCAATGTGAGATCAATGCTTCGCAAAATAAATCACTAGTTTCAATATGTAATAGCTTTCCTTCAATTTTCACCCCATAGATGAGGGGCAAGAAGTATCATTTTTTCATATTCAATTACAAGGGAATTCCTTGAATTGGTGGCAAAGTGAAATGGAAACAATGAGTTGATATGGGAATTATCTAGTGAATAAGTCATATGATTGTCATACTATCACATGGTACCATTTTCACTATGATATTTCATTGTATTTTGATTCTTGTGATCATGATATTTCATGTTAATAAACTGTTATAGTATTTGAGATATAAATACGTGAAGTTAGTCCAATGAAAAGATGATAACGGGATGTTTGTGAAGAAAATACGTGTCTGATCAGACTATGATATGTTAGCTAATGTGTTCTATAGTTGTAACTATATAAAGTGGCTCTTATGGTGAATTAGCATAGAGTAATATAGCATAATAGATAGTTGGGTTTTCTATACTTGATTTTACATTTTCAATAAAAAAAAGGGTGAGTAGGACAAAACATTACGTTAAAATTTCACAGGTTTGTTGTATGTTGACTAGCTTCTTCATCAAGCCTTCACTCTAATTGTTTTGAAGTGAAAGTCAGGAGATGACAAGCTAAATCATGGTTTGAAATTACCGACAACCAAGATATTTTTATTCATTGTGCATGTTGAGTGGCTGAAACTATGTGAATCCATTGATTTACCCATTTAATTGTTGGCAGCTATATCTATGCTTGTTGCAACTGTTCAAAAATTTATGACTCTACAATAATGATATTTCCCATCCTTGGAAAAAAATTACTTCCATTTTCTAGCCATTGCGAGCACATATTTCTAGATAAGTACTCACTGCATCATTCTAGCAATTGTGAGCACAAATTTCTAGCGATGTGCTCAGTGCATCATTGACGCATTGTGAGCAAGGGTGTGTGTGGGATTTGTGATATTGCGATGTACTTTGCAGACATTAACATAGTTTGAATCATTCAATCTAGTCAATGTTCTTAGCACGAGGTGTCGTAAAGTTGAAAACACATTACCGTTATTGTAACCCATTGCAATCATCCACATGCTCAAATAGAAAAATAAATTAATGAAGTAACAAAAAATTGTCCACTTCCAAGATATGTTTATTCATTGTGTGGAGTTATTATGGTCAAACTTATCTTGTTATTGGTTATGGTTGATCTCAGTGGGAATTACTAAATTTTTAATGCAGAATACTCTAGCCTTTTAATGTCTTAAACTATATGTAATACCTGAGCTTATTACCATGCATCACCAATACTAGTGCCCAAAACCACCACTGTTAACCATAACTGTTGACACAACCTCAAATCTATCACAAGGTCAAGTTTATCTAACAATCCCCCTTTAAAATGGACTTTGGGTTTTCCTTAAGCTTTATCTAGCCATTCACTTGAAGGCCCTGCCAAGTTATCATTAATGCATTTGAGAATTGACATGTTGTCCTAGCTCAACATGCTTTTCAATACCATCACATATGTCCCCATATCACCTAAGTAGACATTTAGACTTTACCATAAATTTACCAGCCTTATCAAATCTTACAATTATATGCGCATTTACATGTAAAAATTTGACTCCATTATTTTATTTCTAATTTTTGTTAGCTATCCCGATACATCCTCTTATTTTAATTGCTCTACTCTTTGATCCCTTTCCTAACCTTGTTTCTGAGTTGACGCTTCACTTCAACATACACTTCACCATACAATAACAACTTTTTTTTTCGTCAATCAAATGATTTTATTATTAACAAGAAAATTCTAGTAGTGAGAGGAAGCTTTGTCATCGTTGCCTTTTATTTTCGCTTAACAAGAGAATTGAAGTTTGAAATTCCCGTGAGTGAGAGGAAGCTTTGTCATCATTGCCCTTCATTTTCATGACGCCATGATTTTGGTAGCTCTGCACCAGATAAAATTCTCTGTTTAGTTCCTCAGACTTATCTGATACTTGGTTTTTGTGACCATGTAATATTCCTACTTGGCTTAATCTAAGAGGAATATACATTTTTGTTTCATTTTATGTTGCATGAATACATGAATAAAGGAGGACATGTAAAACTCCTGAAAACAATGAGTAAATCAATGCCCATGTGAATAGGGATAAATTTGGGCCATGTAAACAAAACATTTGTAGGTGTGAATGGGTTTGAGCTATGAGACTGGGTCAACCTTGACCAAATCTACAGTGTAGTCTAGATGCAATGTACCTCATGGATGGACAAAAAAATTTTAGATGGAGTCTCCACATGTGAAAGGAGCTAATTCATTTAAGAGGTTTAGGGTTTGACAAGGCTTTCATCTAATAAAAGGAGGAGGAGAGCAGCATGAGGGGGTTGTTGGTTATGTAAATTTCTTAATATATTGTCTAGTTAGACATATATCATTCTCTATTTTTTAGCTTATAATAATGCTACTTAGCATTAGGTGTCCCTGTGCGGGAATCCCACCTCCTTCATAGAGTAACTCTTGGAGGAGCCTTGTTTGTCTTGTCCACTATCTGGAAATTGGCCAAGCTTTATCTTGCACTTACAGCACTAATCCTGCTTAGGATTGGGTTGTCCTTATGAGCTGCAGCAAGTGGAGGATAGATCTCTTTAGATCTATGCATCTATAGCACCCCTTTCACTGGGAAACCCTTCTATCCCTTTGACAAGAGTGTTCTAGGCCCTTGGAGCTTCAGATCCATATCTTGGCATCAAGCCAAAGCATACTTAGAGCCTACAATGTGTTCCCTCACCCAGGACTGCGTTATTTGCAAGAGAAGAGTTGCAGGGAGTTTTAGCATAATCTTGGAGGAGAGATATCTAGTGATTGGATTCTTCCTTTCACTGTGGTGATCCATGGATTGGCCATGCAATCCATGTTAGTTCAAATTTGATATATTGTACATCATATGCTTCATAATTTTCTGAATATTATTGCAGATCTGTAACTTAGATCTCAGATCTACTCACTGTTATTCATGTTTTGCTGAAATCCCCAAGGGGAGTGTATAAAGGAGCCTTTCTTATATACAGATGTGAAATGGATCTATCATTTTGTGTACAAATCTGCTCTAGATCTTAGATGTAGTCAACTGTTGCTTCAACTAATGAAAATATTTTTTTCAAGCTTATTCCTCTATTTCTCATGATTGTAGCACCTCATTTTGAGGGATTCTTCTTGTATATTCTTTTCCTTTCTGTTATACACTGTATAAGCTGCATTGTAAATCTATTTTTATGATGTATATCTCAAGAATGATCCTCCATGTTGGTCTCATGCTCTCAAATATTTGAATTGCGTTATTTATGAAGCAATTCGTTGCATATAGCTACAACCCCTCTCTTTGGGTGTTTTTTCAACTAGACTAGGTGGTGGGAGGTCCATTTATCACACCTAGTTTGATTTGTTTTTTATCACCTTTTGGATCTAGACACTAGATCCACTGATATAAGGGATCCAGGAGCTGCAAAATAATTTCAGTACACATATTTCCCAGGAGTGCATTATTATAGCAATTTTTGCTAAATATTCCCATTTGGGGATATTACAGACCATGCCCTCTTCCGCATCCCTCTCCACGACCACCCCTAAATCTAAATCCATGACCACTACACGAGTTCTAGTGACCACCTATTCTTCTTTAGGAATTATCTCTTAGGTATCCACCTATCATGGAAGCTCCACATCCTCTTCCAGCAGATGTTACGGTCAAAGAAAATAAAAAAAAGTTTGTAACACTCAATCTTCATTGGTTTACCATCGAGTGGGACACCATTGTACCTCTAAATTTGCCCAAGTGCATCACTCTTCCTTGAAAAAATCAAATTTTTTTTACCCTTGGAATGAAAACTTCTATCATAATGGATTAAACACCATTTAAGCTCACCAACCTATGAAAACAGTTGCTTCATATCTCCATAATCCAAATTGGAGAGATACAGTTTTGTACCAGCCTCAAATCCAAGTTGCACATCAAAGGATTCCATGTTATCCTCAAACATATCATTCTTCCAAAAAAACCCTTGGCTCAGCTGAAATACTTGGCAACTATATATGGCATACATTGAACTGACAATCCTCCTCCTCTCTGCATGGGTCCTCCTCTGTCGCTGTAGAAACAACCAACATCCTGAAAACCTCCTCTGCAAAAACCACCACTCCCTCCTCCTCCTCCTCCTCCTCCTCTTCCACGACCACGGAAGGAATTTTTTCTCTTAATGAGGTTGTCTAATGACATATCCAGAGAGTTTTCCATCATTGCTAGGATTAATCCGCTGTCCTTTGAGCTGCATTCGAGGTCTAAAAAAAAATAACCACTTGCTTCAAAACCATAAACCCTGAGTTGAAAACCTAGGATTTATTTTAACTGGGAACTTCAAATGTTTTCCATCGAGAATAATAGCTTTGTGAGAGGGAGAATATTCTTGTGAAAATATGAAGGTAAAATGTTGGAATGAAGAAATGGGTCATGAAAATAAAATATTTCTGCAAAATTCTTTTATTCCTATGTTGGACTCACTTACAACTTCCTATTCAACACTAAATTTATAACTGCAGGATTTTTTGTCCTTTTCATTGAAATGGCACCCTTTTAGTACACTTATTTTTCCACATGCGATCTTGCGACCACGCCCTTTGCTGACATCTCTAGCAGGGTGTTTTATTCAAGCAAGTGTGCCTCCACCACAACTCCAAAATCTAATTTAAATTTTCAAAAAATATTTTGTATGCCCAGGCCCTAGCAAAGCCTTCAAACTTCATTTTTTTATTTCTCCTCATGAAGCCATTACTCAACCGACATTGTTGGTTTGTGTGATGAGCTATTTCTTTGAAGTCCATTCTTCATGACACTTCATTCATGGGCATCAATTTTAACAACGAGCCATGCCCCTTTCCAATTAGAGCTCTGATACCAGTAGTTATTATTTCAAAGAAAATAAGAGAAAAATCAAGATAATAATAACAACCATAGAAATAACACATTCAAACTATGTAAACCATGATTTACCTTGAAAACTTTATTTGGGTAAAAACCAACCAACATTAGATCTATTATTTTCCTTAGCTAAAATACAGCCAAGTAGGCCAAAAACATGAGCTTTCACAGCTCAACCATGGCTATCTATACTGAATAATCCTCTATCCTTTTAATGGCTTCAACTACATGTAATACTATGATCTTAGTACCATGAGTCACCAATACCAGGTGCCAGGCACCAAAACTGTTAACCAAACCTGTTAATCATAACTATTGAAACAACCTCAACTCTATCACAAAGTCAATTTTAGATAAACATTTATTTGATTGAGAAAAAATAATATTGGGACTAACCAAAATTTAATGGACTATTACGATTTTCACAAACTAGTGAAACCTATGAATCCCACCTCCCACATACGAAAATCCAAATATAGGGAAAAAATCATTCACCACACATCCCCCTCTGATTTTTATTTATTATTGCTTAAGCTTTGCATCTCTGTGTGCTAAGAAAAATAGCAATAGTTAGAATGAGATCAAAACACTAACATTCATAATGGAGACGTTCTAGGAGCTTCCATACTTTTGGAAAATTTGAAGGCTTAGCCATAGATGTCCCCAATAATATCACTAACTCTAGTGATGGTCCCTCAGAAGCTCATTGTTAAGGTGCTCTAGTTCTCACATTGAAACATCACCCATTCCCTTTCTCCCAAAAATATCTTCCCTTGCGAAGATATCATGCCTCGAGAATTTCTTTTTTAATTTTATAAAGTTTACTTTGGTTTTTCAGATAAAACATTTTTATTTATTCACCTCACTATTGCATACCCGATTCAATGCCTGAGGGATGAAAATTTTTGTCCATTCACATCAATCTATTCAAACCCTTGTAGTGTTTACCTGCCTACCCCACTTCACTACCATTTCTGTCATTCATTACCTCGAATTCAATTCTGGATTATAGTTTGCAACATTTTCATTGCCTATGAGGCTTTGCTTAACGACATTTATTACTTACTTCATTCTTTCTTGTTTGAAAATTAATCTCAACCACCATGTTAAATTGTTTTGACAATAGTCATACCTCAGTAACTATTTTTTAGGTTGTGGATTTAGTTTGTAAGGAGGGACATCCCATTCCACAACAGATTAAACTATTAATGGCAAACATAAATTTAATGCATTGTTAGTGAAAATGTATGGGAAACCTTTACTTGTACACAAAGTTCAGAAATTGATGTTCGCCCATACCATTGTATTAAATGTTGTTTTTCATTGAATAATGTGTTAGACATCTATATTTTGAATTAAAAAGCATAGTAGAGTCTCATGTAATCTGGAAGATGTATGTCTGAGAAGTCTGTGGATAAAACCGTGGAGAAAATTTTGGTGGGCACATGAAAATAATATATTATTGTGTTTTACTTAATTAATTCTATAATGCCTAGTGAATGTAAATCAATAAGAACATTTGTTTTATTACTGAAGGAGCTGCAACCTCCATATCAATTATCTCTTGTGTTTTTGAATCATAATATAAATTATTTCTAATTTTGATAAGTTTATGGAAATTTCACGTCTGAATTTTACCACAAACACTATGTTTTACTCTGTTTCACTATGAGATAATCTGTTTGACTTTATTTCCTCCATTATACTTTAAATTTTAATCTCTGCTACTCTGTATTGAAAGGAATTTTTTCATGATTTAATTTCCGTAACTGTGTTGTCCTGTTTAAGATCTCTCCACAACTCTGTGTGAACTTTGTGTGTTCATGAAAAATCCTCTTGTGTGTTTAAATTTTAACATGGTATCAGAGTAGGTTTAAAATTTCATTACCGTGAGTGTTTTTACTCTGGAGTTAACTGGTGTTTTCAATTTTTTTGTGGAGGGTATTTTTGGAGCAGGGTCCCCAAAGTCTAACCATTTTGTTATATTTTGAAATAGTTTAGTCTTTCGCAAAGGTTTTGGGGTGGGTCAAAACCCCTAATGAATTGTAACGAGCCAAAGGGTAGATCAAGGGGCCGCAAGCCATGGTTTTTGGACCATAGAGAAGCGCAAGCTAAATGGTATAAATAAATGAATAGATCAAGTCTTAGAAGTATATTTTGGGATAAGTTTGAACATGGATGATAGAGTTGGATATTTTGTGATAGTTTTGTGCAGATTTGTTTGGGTAAAAGGCTCCTGTTGGCTGTGTCTACAGAGACCTTAGTCTTGCTATGTGAGGACCCTTCTTGCTTTGTTCGCAGGCTGTTAAATTGTTTCATATGAGGAATTTTAAGTTACAAAGTATTAAAGGAGTATTGTTGCAGATATCTGAGTTCTATATGCATCTGTTGCTTATGTTATGATTATTTCTGCATCTTGTTCTGATTTCTATACTGTCTACAATTACATCTCTTTCACAGCTGTGATTGGGTTTATATGACTGCTTATTGAATATATATGATGGTATAAGGCTCTGATATGATGGGTTAAGGGTTAGTATTTGATTTATGATTGTTGTGTTAACTTGTGCAAGATATTTTACATATTAGACCTAAATCTGTCTGAAAAGGGTTTACTAGGTAGGGCTGTCATTGTGAATGTCGGTTTACAGTTGTTCTAGATCTTAAGGCACCCACATCATTCCAAATCTCTCTCATGGTGCGAAAACCTGGTTCCATAAGCCCCCATACTACTTCGGGTGAGACTTCGACTCGCGCAAGAAGGTCACTACCAAAAGCGCCAGTAGTAAGAGGGTTTTTGTTCGTTAACCTCAATTCTGAACCTAGGTGAGGACCCCTCAAGCCAACAAATGTTTTCATTGCCAGGATCGGGAGCATTTTGAGAGAGGTTGGGTGATGTCGCGAGGTCATTGCCAACAATTGAAGCTTGAACTTGAGTATTGGTTTGAAAAACAAATTCAGGAATTTTCCCTAAAAGAAATCAAAAGTAAGAAGCTATCTACTGAAGAGCGGAAGAATAAGTATATTTTTATGGAGGTGCACGAGATCTTCTTCATAAATATTGCACACAAACTGTAGGAGTGGTTTGCAAGGATAGAAAAATTCCAGACCTATTGGAAGGACGATCGGGTCATGAAGTGGACCTCTTATTTAATCCAACAATTAGAAAAGACCGATAATTCTATTACCTACACTGTAGATGACTGGGTTAACAACGTCTTGGGTGGGTTTATAATAGAATTCCCATTCAATCAGTTTGTGTCCTATTCTGAAGCTGAAAGGAGTTTTTTCAAAGGATTGAGCGGTAAGTTCTTACAAACTTTGCCTCTACTGTTTAATATGCTATTGTGTGAAAAGGGTATTTTTCGTAGCGACACCAAGTGAATGACCCCTAATTAGAGAAAAAGCACAACATGAAGTAGTAAATGCTATCATGTCAATAAAAAATGGGATATATCTATGTACAGTCCTCTCAGAAATTCTCCTAATCTGAATGGAATCATGGTTACGCACACACAAACTAGCCCTCCTACTACGCCACCATCAAAATTATGCAAGGGAAAGAATCCTCCTACCCCACCACCACCGCCACCTATGGACTATATGGTTGTGTAGATGAAGTTACCCACCTTTAAGGGTGCGTGAGATGAGGATATGGACTGATTTTGGTTCATGCCAAATGCGGTGTGTCCTGCGTAGAATGTCACTACTGATGTTATTAAGAGAGCGCATCTAGTGATGGAATTTGAAGGTCCGGGTTTGGATTGGTTCATGGGGTACATTACTCAACATGCGAATCCCATAGTGCAGGAGATCAAGGATGCCCTGAAGCACTAGTTCTAAAAGCCTAAATATTATTCTCAATGCATAGTAGAACTAAAAGATATTAAGCAGGGGCCCACATAATCAATTTGGGAAGATGACCTATTGTTAAATCATTTCATAGACGATGAAAAATTTACTTACAATGACAAGAAGCATAAATAATGGCTCATTTCCATGTTGTTGTTGCATCTGTGTGGGCCCATGGGTCACGAGAATATTTACTCGTGGGAGGAAGCCCTGGAAATTTCTGTGAAGTTGGAAGATGCAAGGTGGGATGATGCTCAATTAGGAGCGCTATAGATTTAGATCCAATTATAGGCAATGCATCTAGAAATTTATAATTTACAAAGAGACGAGGGTAAATAAGCTAGCGCTGATGTCTGGTGCATACACTGCAGGGTGCCTAGCGACAACAAAGATCAATGACCTCTACTATCCGATTATATGCAAGATGGGGTACTAAGTCCACTACATCCAAGTCATGTTGCTTGGCCTAGTACCTCAAAACTATGGTGCGATGATTTTTGGGTGCCTGGGAAACATGATAGAGACCACTGCTGCCGGTTAGGCGCCTATGCCCCAGACTTGAAGTAATAGTGGTGTAGATTTTTTTCTTCTGTAGGACATGATGAGCACAACTGTCGAATGTAGGATTTGATGATCAATAGAGGGAACCTTTACAAAGTTCTAGCCATTCCTTCATCACCAACATCCCCCTACCAATGAGGATGATCCCTAGTAAGAGGAAAGTGGGGGGGAGAGGTGGAGGCGCAGGTCGAGGGAGAGGGCATCTAATTTTCTAGAAATATGGAGATGTCGGACATTATGCACGATATTGCCTAAACCCTATGCGACAATCATGCAGGTATTATAGGAAATTTTATCATGTAATTGAAAATTGTCCTGTGTTAATAACTAAAATGCAGGAAAAAGATCAAACACCAATGAAAAACATACAACGGGTTAAGGTTGAACCACACGACGATGGTCCAAGTGTAAATGTAATAACATGCAGTGGTATTGTGACTAGAGGAAACAAGTAGAAGGCCGTTGTAGAACCACTAATCAGAATGGCATCTAACAAAAAAGAAAGCCTCAACCAACGAAAATAAAAATAGACTTCCATCGAAGCCATAAAGGGTTTTATTGATGAAGAAGCATCCACCGCGAGAACTTTTATGGAACTAATAGTTGATGATGAGGTTAAGCCATTGTTACAATTCTGCATTAAGCTATTGCCCAATAAGAAGGTAGTAAATAATCTCCAGCCCTTATAGACAGCTACGTAGAAAAAGAGGTATCGTAGACAGAAACCAAGGCTGTAAACAAGGTTTACAAATAGAAGAAGAGAATTGGTAGGGAGATGTGCATGACTGTGCAAATTGGAGAGTATGAGATGGACCATGTCATCTTGGATTTGGGGTTTAATGAAAATGTCTTACCTAAAAAAACATAGAAAAATATGGGAGAGCCACAGTCAGAATGGTCCACCATTCATCTGCGTATGGCTAATCAGCAAAATATCATCCCACTTGGCAAGCTTTCGCAAGTTGAGGTGGACATCACTGGAGTAAAGGTATATGCTAAATTTGATGTTATACAAATTGTGAATGATGAATATCCCTACCCTGGATTGTTAGGATTGGATTAGGACATTGATATATGAGGCATCATCAATCTGAAGCACAAAAGAATGATTTTTGAAAATAATGGTACACAGGTGATAGTCCCACTAGATCTGACAAAAGGAGAATGATACAAGAAGTGATGTGCGAAGGGGATGAGGTTTAACATATCTATAAACTTACTACATGGGACAAAGACTGGATCTACCCTACAACTGATGGCATGTTGAACTAGGAGAAGGATAGTTCTTTTTTTCTGATTCTAATGGCAAAATGGAGAACTGGTAGAACCGATTGCACGATGTCTCACATTGTGCTACCTCAATATTACAAAAAAATTCTAGTGCATATCCTCTAAGGTGAGATAACTACCCTACTTTCATGGTTCTGGTAGTGTCAAAGAATTTTTGGAAGCATTGGAAAAAGTTTTCCCAACAGAATGAAGGGTTTGGGCTCTTGATTTGGCTATCCACATAACTCTAACACGGTGGTGGGAAATGTTCAAGGGAAATTTTCAGGACTGAGAGAAATGTATACAAATGGTGATCTTGTGCTTTGAACCTCCAACCACTCTACCAATTGAATTATTCTATGGTTGGGGAGTTCCGTGAAAGCACCTGGCCATGTGGATGGAGGTATGGTATGAAAATACATGGAATGAATGGGTCCATATGTTTTTCCACTCATTGGGACTAGTCCCTAATACCTGGTATCTAGAATTTGAGTCACACCAAGGTACTCAAGATTAGTTACAATGACCAAATATTTCTTGGCAACCTTTGGCTCTATGGGTGGATTAGAAAAATTAGATGAGGTCCTGTAGGACATAGAAGTGATGGTCTCTGACGAATCCCTACCCCATAGGGAGTGCACTGTGCTGGCATGGGATGTGAAGATGCAAGACATAGTCAACTGCATAAATATGTCAATTGAGAATAACGAAGATGACCCAAGGAATTTTAATATCGTTGAATCGAAAGTAGAGTGCACAGTTGCAGGACCGACATTATGGACGGTGGACATGACTAAACCTCTAAAATTTTAGGGAGTAAACATTGGGATGGAAGAGGAGCCCAAGTTGGAAAATATTGGGGACTACTTAGACTATGATACAATAGGAAATATTTCCGAACTACTAACAAAATATTAGGATCTATTTCCTACAATGCTCTCAAAGCTTAAGGGAATTGTGGGAGGCCTGGGTGTTATGAAGATCACATTAAAACCTGAGGCACGTCCTGTCAAGAAACGCCCTTATTGATTTAACCCAAAATATAAGTAGAAGGTAAAGGAGGAGTTATAAAATATGGTGGCTGCAGGTATCATTGAACCAGTCAAATAGTTGGATTGGGTGAGCCCAATGGCGGTTCAGGAGAAAAATACCAAGCGATAACTCAGGATTTGTGTTGATCTGCATAAGTTGAATGATGCATGTGTGCATGAACCCTTCCCTACTATGTTCTATGATAAGATACTAGATAATGTGGGAGGGGAAGAAGTGTATTTGTTCACAGATGGATTCTTAGGTTATCATCAAATCTGCATTGTGCTAGACGACTGTAGCAAGACCACCTTTTCCAATGAATTGGGTTCTTTCCAATATACTCTCATGCCATTTGGGTTGAGAAAGGAACCTGCAATCTTATCACGTGTGTTCACTGTTGTATTCAACGAATTCATGGATAAATTACTAGAAGTATAGTTTGATGATTGGAAAGTATTTGGATTGGTGAAGAAACATGTGTCGAATCTGCATATCATGCATCATACCTGTTGAAAGCACCAGATTTCGCTCAAGCTGAAGAAATGCATATCTTGCATACCTTTTTGGATTTTCTTGGGGCAGTTAGTATGTCAGCAAGGACTGATGGTAGACCCAGCCAATATCGCGGTTATGATCAACTAAGAAGTTCCTACCACTGAGAAACAACTGCGCTCCATCCTAGGACATACTGGTTATTATAGAAATCTTATCAAGGGGTATGCTATGATCACTAGGCCAATGGAGAAGTTTCTAAAGAAGGATGTAGAATTTTTTTTGGGATGATGAATGTTAAAAGAGCTTGGAGTTGCTAAAGGAGAAAATGGTCACTCCACCCATTTTGATATTCCCAGACTGGTCAAAGGTTTTCTATGTGCATTTGCATGCTTCTGGTATAGCACTTGGAGCTGTTTTAGCACAACCAAGAGAAGGTGACATTGATCACCTAGTAGCTTTTGCTATTCTAAAGCTTTCAGGTGCATAGCGCAACTACTCAACTACATAAAGGGTAGGATTGGCCATGGTATATGCACTGAAAAAATATGGACACTACTTGTTGGGAGGGCATTTCAAAATATTCACTGATCATTCTTCTTTGAAATACCTAGTCAATAAGAATGTGATGGGGGGACAAGATCGAACGATGGTTGGTTCTTTTCCAAGAGTATGATTTTGAGATCATTGTGAAGTCAGGAAAACTAAATGTTGGGCCTGATCATCTACCACGGCTTGACAATGGGGAAGAACCAACCAATCTAGAGGAATGATTACCAGATGCACAACCTTCATTATAAATGTGGTTGATGAGCACTTTGATGACATCAGTCATTTTCTGACTATGGGAACTGCCCCTACAGAATATTTAGTCCAACAAAAGGAGTTGGTTGTGTGCGTAATCGATTCCAATCTAATTTCAGGTTATTTTGAATAAATTAGGAGAAGATGACGTATTAAGGAGATATGTGTTGGAACATGAAAGGCAGGGTATATTGGCTGAAGCTCATGGGGAAGTGGTAGGTGGCCAATACGCTGGGAAAGCCACTGTGCACAAAGTGTTCCATGTTGGGTTACGATGGCCCACACTGAATAGTGATGCACAAGCATATTTTTGGGCCTGTGATTCATGTTAGAAAACTAGGAAGCCTTCACACAGATAAAAAATGCCCCTGAAACTACAGATGGCCTTGCAGGCATTTGAAAAATGGGCTATAGATTTTTTTGGACCAATCAATCCTTCTAGAAAGAAGACTCGAGCACGATATACTATTACTGCAATTGATTATGTGACTAGGTGGGTAGTGGCAAAGCTAGCTAAGGACTATAATACAGATACTGCTACAAGCTTCATCTTTGAGCACATTTTGACCAGGTTTGGGTGCCCAGAGATTTTGATGAGCGATGGAGGTACACATTTTGTCAACGAAACAATTGAAGCTTTAATTGAGGAGTTCCGTATCCATCACAAGAAAGGTACCCCTTATCACCCACAATAAAATGGCATAGTAGAAGCACTCAACAAGATTTTGGACACGCACTCACAAAGATTTGTAATGCCAACTAGGATGATTGGGACGTGCACATCACTTCTATACTGTGGACTTAGAGGACAACATGAAAAAATTTCACAAGAAATACACCATTCATGATGGTCTCTAGGGAGGAAGCCATCATGCCAATGGAGTATATTGTCCCAAGTGTGCGAGTTTTTGCCTTCACTAAAATGGCCAAGCCAAAAAATTTTGAGGAAGGGTTGGCAGAACTCATTTCCTTAGAATAAGATCGATTCATTGCTAACTTCCACCAACAGGTGGAGAAGGCATAGGGAAAGTCCTAGCATGATAGGGACATTAGGCATAAGGTTTTCATGGAGGACGATTTGGTGTTACTCTATGACAGCTAGTTTTCACACCACCCATGGAAGTTCAGAAAGCATTGATTAGGGCCATATGCTATAAAGGAGATCACTGATGGTAGTGTCGTGCGCTTGGCCACGCTGCACGAAGAAGACCTTCCTAGATACCTCAATGGGATTCGCCTAAAGCCGTATAGAGACAATCTGGTGCCTATGAAATGACTATATGGCTGAAGGATAAGAATCAAATGGTCTACACACAACAAAGAGGAAGGGCATAGACAGGTGTGACAAAGGCACATGAGTGACATCCAAGTCCGGAAACTAGAGGTTGGACCAATGCATCGAGGTAGAAAAATGAAATTATCATTGAAACGAAAGGATTTTTTGCATTTGATACGATGATCTTGGAGGATTTTTTAGCGTTCCCTTGAATGTAAGTGTAAATTAACGATAATTCGACCGTTTTTACCATAGGTGGCTTATAAAAAGGTGGGCGTGGGTCTCAAATGGATCCTTCATTGTTTGAATATTTAGCACCCCGTGATCATATGTAATCTTTGTCCTCCTGCTATCTGTGATTTCTATATGCCTGGTCGCAAATCCCCTTTCAACATTAGAAATACTGAGTTCATATTTCGTGCGAGAGGGAAAGTCACCAACCCAGCAGAGGAACATTCAGAGCCCCTCACTGTTTCTATGGAGGAAGGTTCAAATGAGGTTAGAGAAGTAGTCCCAGACATGGAAGAAGTTGAATCTACTTTGGTGAAAGAGAAAGGGAAGGGAAAAATTTCAAAGTGGGGTACTTCTAAATCATGCACGTCTTCCATCTTAGAGACAAGCTTCTAAGGAAAGCTCCCCCATTGGTGATCTGTCTAAGCGGCCGATGACTGCTAGGAAACAAGAAATTATCATAGAACAAATTTCTTGGCGTCCACCCTATGTTAAGCCGTGAAAGCCTTTGGTGTGCAAGCCACAAAACATTGATACAGTGCAGGAATACATACAGATGCCATTATTTCCTTAGGATATCCCTCTGGTTGGAAAATTTTATGGAAAGATCCCTAAAGTGAAGTTTAGTTATTATGATCTCGTCAATGAAGTAACATTTCAGGATCTTGCACCAAAACATTACTTGGAACAAGTAATGTAGGATGATATACTAAAGGTAGAGTCAATGCCCTGAGAGCCTGCACAAAGTGGGAATCCTCAATCTACTAACGATCCCTAATTGCTGGCCTTGGTCCATGATGACTCACTGTAGATTCTGGGAAGAATCCCTAGAGATGCCACGTTGGTCCATCAAATCATCGCCCTGCCCAAGAAGGGGCCCCATCCAATGATGGGATTTGGGAAAATAATTGAATTGAAGGTAGTAGCAGAGCTAAAGGACAAGTACAAGGTGGCATGAAATAAGTGGGATTTCTAGTCCAGACCATCAATGACTGGGTAATGAGCATGGGGACCCTTTTCCTTGGATGTAAGCTTATGCAGAAGTGTCGATCAAAGATCGTCCCTATGCATGTCATTTCCTTGGTAGGACAATGTTAAAAAGGGATGATATATAAATGGTCACAATTTATATGTGAGGAGCTTTTGTAGAATCTGTGCGACTCACAGGAAATGGGGAAGCAGTTCTACTACTCATGGTTTTTATTGCTGATTTCACTAGTGCAATGGGAGACCTCAGATGATGCAGTACTTCCCGAAATTGAGCCAGGCATATACGAGGGGGCACACTACGAAAATTTATGGGACTCATCAAATTCCAAGCAAATCGAAGAAAATAAAATCTTATGGATTTTTTTTTAAGTCACGCTGGTGCAAGCTATTCATTCCAGACCATGACTCTCATCAGGTGTATATGAGAAGTATAAAAGAGTTCCATAGTTTCAGGTGATTATGCACAACATCATGATCAAGGCGTGTAAGAGCCCCAATTGGTAACCCTTACTGTACATGGTCACAGAGGCAGAGGTTGATCATGTCATCGCAACATAGCTTAAAGATTGGGCTTGGCTCCACAAAGCCTATTACACCGTCGACATATAGGAAAGAAACAACTATGAAATAAGGAGCTCTGACAACAACACCTCCGGAAGACATAAGGACAAAATATATAACCGAGTCATGGACAAATACATGTGGAAAAGATAAGGAAGTTGAAGCAAAAAAATAACCAGACACAGAAAAAGACACAAAAACAAACAAAGACTAGGATGTAGTAGGTGACCACAAGGAGGTGGACCTCAGTGACTTGGATGGGATAGATGGAGATGGTGCAGAGTCACCGTGCAGCACCAAGCATGGAGGAGAAACATCTAAGGGGCAACAAAAGAAGAGGAAAGTGTCCAAGGTAGGCAACAAAGAGGAGGTTACTCTGACTGGAGAGGACCTCAACAAAATTTCCTACGCAGTTACTTCAACATTAGAGGACCAGTGGAATGCCATGGAGACCGAAAATAAAGCCATGGTGGAAGCCTTGCATTCAAGCTTACAAGTTATACAGATAAATGTTAATACATTGTAATAAAGCATGGAAGAAACCAAGTCAGTGCAAGAGATGCTACCATCTACATTGATGGTTGCTACCACAAGAATAATAATTTTCCCCTTCCCAAGTGCAACGATATCTATGGATCAAGAAGAATTGTGCGCGCAAGTCAAAACCTGATCTGAGGTTGTCCTCAACCTTTCCAAGATTGCAAGTGGGTAGCTCCATGCGCTACATATTTTCATTTTAGCATAGCTTCGGAGCAAGGAGGTACACACCCATGAGTAGTTCAACGAGGTTGAGAAAATTTCAACAACAAAAATGATAATCTAATCAAGCTCAGACAACATAGCAGGCAGCCATATCTTAGTGGGTAGAGTTGGAAAGTTTCATTGACAGGGTATGTGGTGAGATTCGAGATGTCTCTATCCCGATCTCTACATCATTGCAAGTTAAAGTTGAGATCATGGTCGCAACTCTCAAAGCTTCCCTATCAGAAATTTTTTGTGCGAAGGTAGATTTGGAGTAGGAGATCCCTTCATTGTATGCAAAGCTACAACATCAGACACCCCCCCAGAGGTGCGTGCGTAGCGAGTCACAGAAGTATAAACATCATTCTCCAGCATCTATGCAGACATTGCGATGGGATCGACACTCCTCAAAAAATCCATCGGACTATGAACCTCTATAAAGATAGATCCCTTATTTAAGAAATCACTCGAGCTGCGCATGAAGGAGCAAGAGTTCGACGACTTTCAGGAGGCATTACTTACACTTATTCTTGCTCAGAGAATGGTACGCCTAGAGACCAGCTAGGCATTGCAAGACAAGGTGGAGGCACTTCGTAGACAGAAGAAAATCGTTACAGATCACATGAAGCTCTGGGCAGATGAGGCTATGAAGCTCTCCTAAGACATTGAATTGGTAGTTTGGAAATTAAACCAGACATTCCAGAGTGTTACCTTGGTCAGTAAAGGGCCGACATTAGAGAATATGGTGGAGATCGTGTAGAACACAGTGGATCAAAGCACATGTGTGCTGGAACCATTTTCAGCTACCATCAAAGAGCTCCAGAACAAGATGAAGAATTTGTTACCATTGTGACTCGGGATGAGTCACAAGATTGTGTTGGGGGCCTGTTGGAGGGGAGTCCACTAAGTCCGACCATTCTGTTATATTTTGCAATAGTTTAGTCTTGCGCAGGAGTTTTGGGGCAGGTCAAAAACCCTCATGAATTGTAATGGGCCAAAGGGTAGATCAAGGGGCTACAAACATGGTCTGCAGACCATAGAGTAGTGCAGGCTAAATAGTATAAATAAATGAATAGATCGATTCTAAGAAGTCAGTTTTGGGATAAGTCTGAACATGGATGAT
Organism: Pinus albicaulis; assembly: GCA_034641835.2. Classification (NCBI taxonomy): domain Eukaryota; kingdom Viridiplantae; phylum Streptophyta; class Pinopsida; order Pinales; family Pinaceae; genus Pinus; species Pinus albicaulis. The sequence continues at coordinate 1,096,202,579 of CM076583.1, forward strand.
AGAGTTGGATATTTTGTGATAGTTTTGTGTAGATTTGTCGAGGTAGAAAGCTCCTGCTAGCTGTGTGCATGGAGACCTTAGTCTTACTATGTGAAAACCCTGCTAGCTGTGTGTGCAGGCTATTGAAGTGTTTTGTATGAAGGATCTAAATTTATTAAGTAATAAAGGAATAATGTTGCAGATATATGAGTTCTATATGCATCTGTTGGTTATGTTATGAATGTTTCTGCATCTTGTCCTGATTTTTGTACTGCCTGCAATTAAATTTCTTGGACAACTGTGATTGGGTTTATATGACTTCTTATTGGATAGATATGATGGTATAGAGCTCTGTTATAATGTGTTAAGGGTTATTACTTGATTTATGATTTCTATGTTAACTTGCATAATATATTCTTCATATAAGATCTAAATCTTCTTGAAAAGGGTTTACTAGTTAGGGTTGTTGTTGCGAAGGTCTGTTTATGGTTGGTTGGGATCTTAAGGAATGCATATCATTCCAAATCTCTCTCAAGGTGAAGAAACCTGGTTCCAACACCCACCCATACTACTTCAGGTGAGACTTTGACTTATGCAAGACGGTTACTGCCGAAAGGGCCAGTAGTAACAGATTTTTTGTTGGTTAACCTCAATTCCAAACCTGGGTCATGACCCCTCAAGCACACAATATTCACAAGTTGGGAGAAATTTTTTACACAGTAAGAAATTTTTTTTTCAGACAATGAAAACGGAACCAATAAGCACAAGGTTGACTAATCCACCGATACCTCAGTTTAATGGAAAAAATTATGACTATTGCACTATCACAATTAAGGCTGTGTTTTCTTCTCAAGATATTTGGGAATTGGTGGAGAATGGTTTCCAAGAACTAGCAAATTCAGTAGCATACAATGCTTTGACACAATCAGAAAAAATGATGTGTTGAGGGATAATAGGAAGAAGGACTCAAAATCCCTCTTCTATATTTTTAGGTACTACATGAAAGTATTTTGCTAAGTGTTGCAGCAGCAACGAAGTCCAAGAAATAATGGGATACCCTCCAGATGGCCTACCAAGGCATGGGAATGGTGAAGACAAAAAAAACTACAAATTTTGAGAAGAGTTTTTTAGACAATTTGGATTAAGGAGTCTGAGAATGTAGACTAATTATTTACACATGTAATTGGGTTGGTTACTCAAATCAGGTCTCATGGTGAGACACTTGAATGAAGGAGAATAGTTGAGAAGGTATTGAGAATTTTGCCAGCAATATTTGATGCCATTGTTGTGGCAATAGTAGAGACAAGAGGTCTTTCAGTATTTCCAGTGGATGAGCTTCATGCATCATTGATTTATCATTAACACATATTGAACATAGGAACAAGCTCCTCAATGGAGTGTGCCTTCAAGACACAAGTTTCATTTGGTCAAGGTAGGGGTCAAGGAAGATCAAATTATAGAGGAAAAGGAAGAATCCCACACAAAGGCGGAAGAGGAAGCCCTTCAAACTCAAGTGGAAGGGACATCAATCAAAATCTATGTCAAGTCCTAAGCCAAAATCAAGCACAAGGTCATAGGTATGATAAATCTCAAGTACAATGTCATTATTATAAGAGGTATGGTTATTATGAAAATTAATGTAGAATAAAGAAACATGCCATAAGTAACAAACGAAGTGAAAATTTCATAAATGAAAATAAGAACCATGATAACATGTTTTTAGCTTGTAATGTAGCACAAGAAAAACAAGGAGATGTATGGTCTCTAGATTCGGGTTGTAGCAACCACATGACGGGGAACATTGAAATGTTTCCCAATTTATATGGAATTCTAAAATCTAAAGTGACATTAGGGACTGATAGAAAAGTATCTGTCATGGGAAAATGAAGAGTTGACATTCTTAACAAAAAGGAAGAGAAGAAATACATTTTCGATGTTTCCTTTGTCCCTGGTTTGAAACATAACCTCATAAGCATTTGATAGCTCATGCAAAAGGGCTATAATGTATTTTTCAAAAATGATGTATGTACAATCTTTGATAATTCTCCAGGAAGACATATAATGTCAAAATTTTTAGATGACGAACAATATAATGTTTCCTCCCAAGCTAAAACCATATTTGAAGGAAGGAGGTTCTCATGCACAATTGTCAATGAAATCACAAGAGGATGAAATAAAATTTGCAGTTGTGACACAAGTAGACTTTCAAGCAGAGGTCAAGGATTAAAATTGGTTATGGAATTTGAGATTTGGTCACCTCAAATTTGGAGGTTTGAATTTTTTGAATAAGAAATGCATGGCGAGAGGATTGCCACTCATATAAAAAGTAGATAGCCTAAGTGAAGGATGAATCTTGGGAAAAAAACATAGAGAATAATTTCCAGCAGGAAATTCCATAAGGAAAAATGCACCCTTGGATATTTTCCATTCAAATTTATGTGGACTAGTGCAAAAACCATCTATTGGATGAAGCTATTATATTTTGACCTTCATATATGACTACATGAGGAAGACAAGGGTCTACTTCATAAAACATAAAAGTGAAGTGTTTGAGAACTTCCACCAATAAAATATCTTGTTGAGAAGAAAAGTGGACACTACATCAAATTTTTGAGGATCGACAAAGGTGGTGAATATATCATAAATGACTTCCTACATTTTTGCGGGGAGCATGGAATTCACAAGAAATTTAAAATAGGTTATAAACCAAAAAAAATGGTGTCACGGAAATGAAGAATAAAACCATTATGGAAATGGAAGGAAGTAGTTGAAGGAAAAACAGGAAAAGCATCTACCAAATTATCGTTGGGATTAGGTTGTCATTTTTTCAACATATACTATTAATAGGTGTCCAACTAGAAGTGTTATGAATGTAGTTCCTGAAGAGGCATGGAGTGGAAGAAAGGATTATGTCACTCACATGAGACTGTTTGGGTGTGTGGCATATGCACATGTCCCGGATGAGTTGAGGAAAAAGTTGGAAAACAAGGGGGAGAAATGTATATTTGTTGGATATAGTGATGAAGAAAAGACATACAAGCTCTACAATCCATAAATCAAGAAGGTAATAATTAGCATAGATGTTCACTTCATAGAAGAGGGAGCATGGGATGGAAGTTTAGAGAAGATTTGCAAAGTGAAGACATGTATACCACATGAAGACAAAGAGGAATTGACCGCAACAAGTAGTTCATCGATGGTTTCTCCTCGTTCACCTACATAAGCTCAACAAAGTAGTAAACATGTGAAACCATCAAAAAATAATAGGATAGAGTTGCACAAATCAGAAATTTCTTCTCCAAGCACACCACAAATATCTGCAACTCCATCTACTTTGAGCGCAACACCAAGCCCATCTTCCGCAAATAAGACAAAAATTCAGAAATTTAAATGAAATTTATGACCAAGGTAAAGTTGACAGGAACACTTGTCTGAATTCCTTATTCGCATTAATTTTTCATGTAGATGACCCAATCCACTTTAAGGATGCAGTCAAAGAACAAAAATGGGTTGCAATAATATAGAATAAATAGGAGCAATACAACATAATGACACATCCGAGTTAGTTGACCTTCCACATGGAAAATAAGTCATTGGAGTGAACTTGGTCTATAAGGCCAAGAGCAACACTGAAATCAAGATTTAAAGGTATAAAGCAAGGTTAATTTTCAAACGTTATAGGGAGCACCATGGAAGAGACTACGCGGAAACATTTGCGCCAATCGTGAGGATGGAGACAATGCATACACTCTTGTCGATTACCACGCAACATTAATGGAAAGTATATCGAATGATGTAAAATAAGCATTCTTGAATGGAGTGATAAAAGATGAGGTGTATGTTGTGCAACCTCATGGATATGAGATAGAAGGCAACGAAGACAAGGTGTGGAAGTTGCATAAATCTCTTTATGGACTGAACCAAGCACCGCGTGCATGGTATAACAAGATAGATCCTTACTTGATGGATGATAGGTTCAACAAATGTGACAGTGAGCCCACTCTCTACATAAAAAAAAAGTGACGGTAAGGTTCTTATTTCTATTTTGTATGTAGATGATTTTATTTTTACAGGGAGTGATGATTTCCTCATCATTGATTTCAAAATAGTCTTTAAAAGTGAGTTTGTGTTGGGTGTGGAGCCTGATTATCTTGTTTACTTTGTATCACATCATTGGACCCCTGTACCTTAAAAGGGGCGGAAATGATGCCCGTAATTAATCGTTGTCGTGGGGGGTCCAGGGGGGGCGGCAGTGCTTTTCTGGCCCCCCCCCTGGCGGGGGGTCCGAAGCTAAAAACAGATGTAAAATTTCCTTCTAAAAGTATAGTAATTTCTAGTCAACCTGGGTTGTTCATAGGCAGATGATCTGACAGTAGAAGTTATGTTTAGTTTAGGGTTTTTTTCCCTAGAAGGAAACCCCCTTGTATATATGAGGGTACTGTATTGCAGCTGTGTATTACGGGTGTATTCTCAGAGCGAGAAAAAGATAGGGAGACTGTGAGAGAGAATAGAAGATATTACAGCGGATCTGCTGTAGGTTTTGTCTCTTCAATTTTTGCTAGATAATAGAAAGGAAGGACTGGCTGTTTGGGTTGGACGTAGCCGAAACTGGGTGAACCACGTATATCTATGTCTCTCTAGTTTTATGTGTTTTGTGTCCTTGTGTTTTTCGCATATTTTATGTGTTTCATTGCTCTGCAATATTTAATTTTCTAACCACTGGTATCGGAGCCGAAGGTCTATTTGGCTGATAAACTCGCAGGAAATAAGGGTTCCTAGTTCGAGTGGGAGCAATGCAGAAGATGGTAAATTTAGGGTCGAGAAATTTAACGGCAAAAACTTCCCGCTGTGGAAGATGCAGATGGAAGATTATCTATATCAGAAAGATCTGTACCTACCATTGAGCAGGAAAACAAAGAAGTCTGCAGCCATGACAGACGCATAATGGAACATTCTCGATAGAAAGGCACTCGGAATAGTATGGTTGCTCCTTGCGGCATCAGTCGCCTTCAATATTTTGAAGGAAACAACAACAGAGGGTTTGATGCAGACGTTGGCGAAACTATATGAAAAACTTTCAACCTCAAACAAGGTATTTCTTATGAAATGATTATTATATATGAAGATGTCAGAAGGTGGATCTGTTGCAGACCATTTAAATGATTTTAATACAGTTACTAGTCAGTTAAGTTCTATAGGGGTAAACTTTGATGATGAAGTTAGGGCTCTTTTGTTTCTGTGCTCATTGCTAGAAAGCTGGAATGGTTTAGTTATGGCCATTAGTAACTCTATCTTTGGATCTAGTACTTTAAAGTTTGATGATGTTGTCGGTGTTATCCTTAGCGAGGAAATGTGACGGAAAAGCTTGGGTGAGACATTGGGTAATGCTTTGAGTGCAGATTCTAGGGGAAGAAGAATGGAAAGAGGAAAGAGCTCGGGTTATCGCAATAAATCAACGAAAGGCAGATCCAAGTCTAGATCGGGGATAGTGTGCTAGAAATGTCGAAAGAGAGGACACCTAAAGAAAGATTGTACATCTTGGAAGGGAAAAGAAGGAGATGCACAGCAAGAAAACAATCATGAAGCAAATGTGACAGGTGATGTGTTACAAGATGCTTTGATTCTTTCTTTCGAAAATGTTACTGATTCTTGGATTGTAGATTCAGTGGCTTCATTCCATGCCACACTTGATAAGAAATATTTTCATGACTATGTTCAAGGAGATTTTGGACAAGTTTGTTTGGGTGATGATAAACCCTGTAAAATTGTTGGAATGGGTAAATTTCTTGTAAAACAGAATAATGGAAACCAATGGCTATTAAAAGAGGTAAGGCATGTTCCAGATCTAAAGAAAAATATGATTTCAACAGGGCAGTTAGGTGGTGAAGGTTGGGTGACAACTTTCACGGATAAAACTTGGAAGGTCACCAAAGGAGCCCTGCTAATAGCAAAAGGTGAAAAGGTTGGTACATTGTATATATGCAATGGTATTTCTAACTCTGTTAATGATTTAAATTCCAAAGGAGTAGATGCAGGATTATGGCATCATAGGCTCGGACACATGAGTGAGAAGGGAATGAAGATTCTTCACTCAAGAAATTTGTTGCCAGGTTTGAAGAATGTTGATTTGGATTTCTGTGAAAATTGCATTTATGGAAAACAAAAGAGAGTTAGATTTCTTAGAGTTGGGAAAGAAAAGAAGAGTGAAAAATTGGAGCTTATGCATACAGATGTATGGGGACATGCTCAGGTATCATGTCTCGGTGGCTCTCACTATTATGTTACGTTTATTGAAGATGCAACTAGAAAAACACAGATTTATTATATTCAGAATAAATCTGATGTATTTGATACTTTCAAGAAATGGAAAGCTTTGGTTGATAATGAGATAAGAAATAAGTTGAAGTGTCTCAGATCAGACAATGGAGGTGAATATTGCATCAAAGAGTTTGATAGGTACTATTCAGAGCATGTAATTCACAGAGAGAATACAATTCCAAGAACACCACAAGAAAATGGCGTGTCAGAAAGGGTGAACAAAAAAATCATGGAGCATGCAAGGTGCATGAGATTGCATGGAGGATTGCCTTTAAAATTTTGGGCATATGTCATAGATATTGTTGTTTATCTAATAAACAAAGGGCCTTCAAGTTCCTTGGATGGTGGTATTCCACAGGAAGCATGGACAGGTAAAAAGGTAAAATACTCTTTTTTAAAGCCTTTTGGCTGTGAGGCCTTTGTCCATATTAATAAAGAAAATAGAACAAAGCTTGAGGCAAAATCAAAGAAATGTACATTTATTGGATATGGTGTTAATTATTTTGTTTATCGCTTATATGATTATGAAAATCACAAAATCATTAGGAGCAGAGATGTAATATTCAACGAAAAGGTCTTGTATAAGAATCAGTTGCAGGAAAAGAAATAGGGAAAAGAAAGCAAGGAATACACAGTTCTTGATGAGATAATTGAAAAAGTAAACGTGCCTAAAAATAATAATAATCAACAACCACAGCAGTAGCAACCACCACAACAGCAAAAGGCACCTCAAACACCTGAAAGTGGTGTTAAAAGATCTAATAGGATAAGTAGACCCCCTGAATGATACTCTCCTTCATTATATTATTTATTATTGACTGATTCTGGTGAACCCGAATGTTATGAAGAAGAAATGCAGGTTGAACGCAGGAAGAAGTGGGAGCTAGCCATGGAAGAAGAGATGGACTCCTTAATGCATAAGCAGACTTGGGACTTAGTCAGGTTGCCTGCAGGTAAAACTACATTGCAAAATAAATGGGTTTACAGGCTGAAGGAAGAAGATGGAGGAAAACAGAGGTACAAAGCTAGACTTGTGGTGAAGGGGTTTGCATAGAAGAAAGGTATTGATTTTGATGAAATATTTAATCCTGTAGTTAATATGACTTCAATAAAAAATATCTTAAGTCTTGTAGCAGCGGAAGATTTACATCTCGAACAGTTAGATGTAAAGACAACATTTCTCTGTGGAGATTTGGAGGAAGAGATATACATGCAGCAACCAGAAGGATATGAGGTAAAAGGGAAAGAAAAATTGCTTTGAAGGTTAAAGAAGAGCTTGTATGGCTTAAAATAGGCTCCAAGGCAGTGGTATAAATTTGACAAGTTTATGTCTGAACAAGGTTATAATAGATGTCACTTTGATCATTGTGTTTATCTGAAAAGGAAAAATGATGGCAGCTATATTATATTGTTATTGTATGTAGATGACATGCTTGTTGCAGGGTCTAACATGCAGGAAATAAATGTGCTCAAAATAAAATTGGAAAATTCATTTGCAATGAAGGATTTGGGAGTTGCAAAACAAATCCTTGGTATGAGGATAAATAGAGACAGGAAAAATCACAAATTAACACTGTCTCAAAATGAGTACATAGAAAAAGTGTTGAAAATATTTAATATGCAGAATGCAAAACCAGTTAGTACACCTTTTTCTAGCCATTTCAAACTTAGTAAGGAGATGTGCCCCAAGACCCAAGAAGACATGGATTATATGTCTAAAGTTCCATATGCATCATCAATTGGAAGCTTAATGTATGCAATGGTCTGCACAAGGCCTGATATTGCACATGCAGTGGGAGTTGTAAGAAGGTACATGAATAATCTAGGAAAATAACATTGGATGGCAGTAAAATGGATTCTCAGATATTTGAGAGGTAGCACAAATCAAGCATTATGCTTTGGTGGTTTAAACATTGCTCCACAGAGATATTTTGATGCAGATATGGTAGGTGACAGAGATAACAGGAGGAGCACTACAGGATCTGTATTTATTGTAGCTGAAGAAACTATCAATTGGGTTTCAAAAATCCAAAGTGTTGTTGCACTTTCAACAATAGAAGCAGAGTATGTTGATGCTACAGAGGCTAGTAAAGAAATAATTTGGTTACAAAGGTTTATGGATGAGCTGGGTAAGAAGCATGATATGGGCACATTATACGGTGATAGTCAAAGTGCCATTCATTTTGAAAAGAACTTAGCGTTTCATTCCAGGACTAAACACATACATCTCAAGTACCATTTCATACAGTCAGTATTGGAAGATGGAGAGTTGAAGCTCCAAAAGATACACACTAGCCAGAATCATGCAGATATGCTAACAAAAGTTGTAACCAGCGAGAAACTCAGAATGTGCTCAGTTTCAATTGGTCTTCAAAGATGATGATGAGGATGAGGAACAACTAGGTCCAAAGAGGACTCATTTTCCAGCAAAAGAAGCACTGGTGGAGTTTCTACAATCAGTCTCCAAGTGGGAGATTGTTGGGTGTGGAGCCTGATTATCTTTTTTACTTTCTATCACAACATTGGACCCCTGTACCTTAAAAGGGGTAGCAACACTGCCCGTAATTAATCGCTGCCATGGGGGGTCCAGAGGGGGGGAGTAGTGCTTTTCAGAGCCCCCCCCCTGGCGAGGGGTTTAAGGGGCAGTGCCCCTGAAGCTAAAAACAAATGTAAAATTGCCTTGTAAAAGTATAGTAATTTCTAGTCAATCTGGGCCGTTCATAGGCGGATGATCTAACGATAGAAGTTATGTTTAGTTTAGGGTTTTTTGCCCTAGAAGGCAACCCCCTTGTATATATGAGGGTACTGTATTGCGGCTGTGTATTATGTTTGTATTCTCAGAGTGAGAAATATATAGGGAGACTGTGAAAGAGAACAGAGGATATTACATTGGATTTGCTGTAGGTTTTGTCTCTTCAATTTTTGCTGGACAATAGAAAGGAAGGACTAGCTGTTCAGGGTGGACGTAGCCCAAACTGGGTGAACCACGTATATCTGTGTCTCTCTGATTTTATGTGTTTTTTGTCCTTGTGTTTTCCGCATATTTTAAGTGTTTCATTGCTCTGTAATATTTGATTTTCTAAAAGTTTGAAATGATTGACTTGGGGTTGTTAATATATTTTTTGGGCATAGAAGTAAGAAAATTGAAAATATTATTTTTATCTCTCAAGAAAAGTATGTTGCATACAGTTTAGAGAGCTTGAATATGCAGAGCAACAAGCCAACACCAACTCGAAGAGTCATGGGGTTCAAGTTGAACAAGGAATATTGCAGCAACAATGTTAATCCGACATTATAAAAAATTATGGTTGACAACCTAATGTATTTGACCACAGCTAGGCCTAATATAATGTATGCAGTGATTTTGGTGTCAAGGTTCATGTACACACCCAAAGAGACACATTCGAAGCAACGAAAAGAATTTTAAAGTATGTCGATGGGATAAAGGAGTATCGCATTTTGTACACTACAAAAAATGATTTTAGGCTGGTTGGTTACATTGACAGTGACTGGGCAGGAAGTGTTGATGACAGAAAGAGCACATCAAGATATTTTTTTCATTTAGGTTTGGGAGCCATTTCATGGGCTTCTAAGAAGAAACCGATAATGTCATTGTCAACAGTAGATGCTGAATATGTCACCGCAACAGTAGTAGTTTGTCAAGAAGTTTGGATGTGAAGGATGTTGAGGGATTTATACCATGAACAAGATGAAGCAACCATTATTTTTTGTGACAATAGTTCAGCAAGAATTCTGATTTTCACAAGAGGAAAAATCACATTGACGCTAAATTTCATTTCATAAGAGAATTAGTTAACAATGGTGAGATTATGTTGCAAGGTCAGAAGAACAATTTTCAGACATCTTCACAAAGGCATTGCCATGTGGGATTTTTTTTTATTTGAGAAACTATTTGGGAATGGTCAATCGCAGAAATTTCGATTAAGGGGGAGTGTTGGGAAATTAATCTCAACCACCGCAATAAATTCTTCTGACAAAAACCATACCTCAGTAAATTTTTTTCCGGTTGCAAATTTATTTTTTAGGGAAGGATATCCCATAAATGAAGTTCTGAACAGGAGTACATAACCCATTCAACAATATATTAAATTATTAAAGTCAAATAGAAATTTCATGCATGGTTAGTAAAAATGCATGGTTAAACATTTACTCATCCCCAAAGATCAGAAAATGATATTCACCCATCCCGTTAATTAAATGTTGTATATCATGAATTGATGTGTAATATATATATGTTTTGAATTAACAAGCTTAGTAGAGTCTCATCTAATGATGTTCACCCATCTCGTTGAATTAAATGTTGTATATCATTATTTTATGTGCTATATATATGTGTGTGTGTGTGTGTGTGAGTGTTTTGAATTAAGAAGCATAGTAGAGTCTCATCTAATGTGGTGGATGTAAGTCTGCGAAGTTTGTGGAGAAAATTATGGTGGGCACATGAAAAAAATAGGCTATTGTGTGTTAATTCTGCAACCCCTAGTGAATGTAAATGAGTAAGAACATTTGTTTTATTAGTGAAGGAGTTGCAGCCATATGAATTATCTCTTATGTTTTTTAACCATAATATAAATTATTGTTAGTTGCAATATGGTACTGGAAATTTCACGTGTGAATTTTACCGCCACCACACTATTTTACATTGTTTCACCATGAGTAAATATGTTTGATGTTATTTTCTCCATGATAGCTCCTATTTAAATCTCCACATTTGTCATGATTTAATTTCTGCAACTGTGTTGTCTTACTTAGGACCTCTAGGCAACTATGTGTGTTGAGGAAGCATCCTCTTGTGTGGTTAAATTTTAACAACTTGGTCGTGATCACATTTAAATCTTGCATCTACCATATATTTTCCTTCTTCATTTACTCAAATAGTGGCCATGGTGAAACACTCATTATATAGGGTCCAATGAATAGACCCTAGTTCATCGCCTTTTCATTCTGGTTCGTGGGAAAAAAATGGATTCTAGCTTGATTCACCTTCATATTTTATAGAAATTTTCCATGCTGCCTTTGGTATGCGAGGAATTGAGCTGGGGATTTGGAGAAGGTAAATTTTATTTCATTTGACGCCCTATGTTGAATTATGAGTTTGGTATCTCAGTAATTTTCTAGTTTTATTGATTCTTTCCTTTGGGGTAGGTGCCCTGGAGGTGTCACCCCTCATAAGGAAGAGGTATAGCTCTCATCATAATCCTCCAGGTGATATAGTAGCTTGGATTCTCTAAGTTCTAAAAATCTGTACTTATATGTAAATATTGTTCATGACTTTTTTGTTGATAAAACCTTTTTTTTTATAAGAATGAATGTTTAGTTAAGGACTCCACATAGGTCCATATAGGGAACTACACAGAAGCGAGGCACACATTTGTTAATTAAAAATTTTAAAGATTCCTAATATGGTTTAAAATTTTTAGCAATTCCTAATTTATTTTTTGGGTTTTGCAAGTTTGTGTCATTACACTACCAAATGTAAATCTTTCCTCTCTCTAGTGCTCCTATGACTCGATTCCTTTGGTTAGATTTTTGTTAATTTTCCACTACCTCTTGTCTCTGTTTTATGTGTAACCTCAGTGGTAGCTGATAAATATTCTTCATAGAATTTCCAAGCACATCTTCAACAAATACAAGAAGACCAAGATTCAGAAATTTAAGTGAAATTTATGAGCAAGAAGAAGTTGATTCTGTATTCTTTATTTTCATTATTTTTTCATGTTGATGACCCAATCCATTTTGAAGATATAGTAAAAGAATAGAAATGGATTGAAGCAATGAATGAAGAGATAGGAGCAATAGAAAACAATGACACTTAGGAGTTAGTGGAACTCCCACAAGGAGAAGAAGTTATTGGATTGAAATGGGTATATAAGACTAAGTGCAACATTGAAGGCAATATATAAAGGCACAAAACAATGATAGTTGTCAAACGCTACAAGCAGCAACAAGGAAGTGACTATGAGGAAACCTTTGCACCAGTTTGAAGGATGGAGACAGTGTGGACAATGTTGTCTATCTCATCACAACAAAAACGGAAATTTTATCAAATGGATGTGAGGTTAGAATTCTTGAATGGAGTGATGAAAGATGAGGTATATATTGAACAACCTCCTACCTATGAGATAGAAGACCAAGGGCACAAGGTGTGTAAGTTGAAGAAAACTATTGATGGGTTGAAGCAAGCACCACAAGCATGGTAGAGTAGGATTGATGCTTACCTTATAGACAATGGGTTCAAAAATTTTGATGGTGAACACACACTCTACATCAAATAAAACGATTGTAAAATTATTATTATTGTTTTGTATGTATATGATTTGATATTTACAGGAAATGTTGTTTCTCTCATTGCTAATTTCAAATAAGTCATGAAAATTGAGTTTGAAATGACTGAATTGGGTTTGTTAAGATACTTTTTGTGCATAGAAGTAAAAAAAATAGAAAAGGGAATTTTTATCTCCCAGGAAAATTATGTTGCAAAATTTTTATAGAGGTTGAATATGTAGAACAACAAGCCATCATAAACTCCAATTGTCATTAGGTTGAAGTTGAGCAAGGAAGATTGCAGCAAGAATGTCAATCTGACATTGGACAAAAGCATGGTTGGTAGTCTGATGTATTTGACTGCAACCAGGCCTAATATAATGTATGTAGTAAGTTTGATATCCAGATTCATGGAGACACCAAAGGAGACCCATTGGGAAGCAACCAAGAGAATATTGAGGTATGCACATGGAACAAAGGAGTATGGTGTTCTATACTCTGAAATTGATAATTTTAAGCTGATTGGTTATAGTGACAGTGATTGGGCTAGAAGTGTTGATGAAAGAAAGAGCACATCATGGTATGTTTTTAATTTGGGATCGAGAGCCATTTGATGGGCTTCCAATAAGTAGCCAAAAATTTCATTATCAATAGTAGAATCTAAATATGTAACAGTAACAACAACATCATGTCAAGCAATTTGGATAAGAAAGATGTTGAGGGATTTATGTCATGAACAAGAAAAAGCAACCACAATTTTATGTGATAATAGCTAACCAATTGCATTTTCAAAGAATTTTGTTTTCCACAAGAGAACAAAGCATATTGATTTCAAATACCATTTTATAATAAAATTAGTTAACAATGGTTAAATTGTGTTGTAGCATTGCAAGTTAGAGGAACCATTTGCTGATATCCTCATAAAGCCATTTAGACAGAAACGTTTTGTTTATCTCAAACAGTGTCTGGGAATGATTGATGATGTATTTGTGATTAAGGGTGAGTGTTGGAAATATTCCCAACAACCACCATGAATGAAGTGGTAGCAGCCCGCACCTCAATTGAATTTTTGTGCAGGGAAGGACAAAGCACAGATCCAAGAACCGAAGGTGTTTTCACGCAAAATCCATCAAGCAGTGTACCCAACCTTTCACTCCGTTATTTCTCATGTACCGCCATTGACCTATCCTCCTGCCCACAGATTGTAGCCTGCAAGATTTTTTGTTTACCTCTTAAGCTTTTCGCCGAAACTTAAGTTTTACCTGCTACGATTTTGTGGGACCTGCAACCTCCTTTATGCATTACCGAACCCCATATAGACATTTATTTTTCCATTATTTATTACCTTTTCCTCATTTCTCACTCATCATGGTTTATCGCAACGAAGCCCGCACTTCGCAACATTTAAGTTTTACCTTTTAGCGCCTGCACCGAAACCATGTGATATTGTGATGCGACATCGTCATCAGACATTGCACAACTTACCGTTTACCTTTTAGCATGCCTGTAACCTGCATGTGCTACATTTATGCTTTACCTTTTTGACTGCCTGTAACTTTGCACTTGACACATATTATGACTTACCTGTTTAGTGCTCGCAAGTTATGTTATTTTGTTTGTGATGTGATGTGATCGCAATCACACGTAGCAAGCTTAGGAGGGTAGAACCCACAATCGCTTATCGTAAAGTTTAATGGACAGTGCCTGCAAGGTAAGAGATTGATGTTGTGATGCGATAAGTGCCACGTCACATCACAATCGCAAGTTCTTAAGGTTTTCCCGTTTCACTCAAATTTTAAATGTTAAGATCATCGGTATGCGATTTGCGATGCAGGCATGGATGCGATGTGGTTTCGCAGGTAGAACACACAATATTCCAGGTCTGCCATTTTGCGTTCTCTATGCCTTTTTGTGTAGAAACTGAAGAATCGAGCATCGGGACGATCAAGTTTCTAACTATCTGTTTCTACATTGAATAGCATTTAACTTACAGGATCTAGGAAATTTTATATAAAACAAATGTAATTTCATTTTGTAGACTGTGAAGGAATGAATGAATGAAAAATAATTTCTCTCTCTGTGTTTCTTTATATCTATCTGTTTGTAATCATTTATTTCCACATACATCTTTCATTATTTGTGTTGTGGGGGAAAAGCATCCCTCTGTTGTTTCATTTATTCCCAATTTCCAACGTAGTATCGGAGCAATTCTAGGCTCTCTGTGAAAGAACGAGTATTTACTGAAGAAGCTAAAAGATTGTTTTTTGAGAAGATGATTCTCGAGTAGTGAGAAGGTTTAATTTACACAATTAATATGACAACAACAGACACAAGCCTGACTAATCCTTAACCACCATATTTCAATGGAAAGAATTATAATTAATTGGGTCATTACAATGAAGGCCATGTTTTCTTCCCAAGATATTTGGGAGCTGGTGGAATATGATTTCTAAGAAATAGGAGATGCAACAACATATAATACTTTGACACAAGCCAAAAGAGATTTGTTGAGAAATAATAAGAAGAAGGATTCCAAATCCCTCTTATATATTTCCCAAGTAGTACCAGAGAGTATTTTCGCAAGGGTGGTAGCTGCAACGAATTCTAAGAAGGCATTGGATACCCTCTAGACAAGCTATCAAGGAATGACATAGGCGAGGACAAAAAAACTTTAAATGCTAAGAAGAGATTTTGAAACTCTTGGTGTGAAAGAGTTTAATAATACAGACTCATTATTTACACATGTGATTGGGTTGGTTACGCAAATTAGGTCTATTGAGAGACAACTGAAGAAAGGAGAATAGTTGATAAAGTCTTAAGAACTCTACCATCAAGGTTTTATGCCATAGTAGTGGCCATAGAAGAGACAAAAGATCTCTCATAGTTTTCAGTGGATGAGCTTCATGCATCACTGATGTCTCATGATCATAGACTGAATAGAGCAATAAACCCCTCATTGGAGCATGCATTTAAGAGAAAAACGTCTTTTGGTCAAGGTAGAGGTCGAGGAAGATCAAACTACCGAGGAAGAGGAAGAAGCCAACATAGAGGTGGAAGAAGTAACCTTGCAAGCACAAGTGGAAGGAGAAACAATCAGAATCCAAGCCAAGGCTCAAGAAAAAATTAAGCACAAGGACAGAGGTATGGTAAATCTCATGTCCAATGTCATTATTTCAAAAACTATGGTCATTATTAAAATGAATGTATAATGAAGCAAAATGACATGGGTGGTAAACCTATTGTAAATTTCATGAAAGAAAATCAGAAAAATGGGAATGTTCTTTTAGCTTGTAATGTAGCATAAGAAAATCAAGAATATGTATGGTTATTAGATTTAGTGTGTAGCAACCACATGACTGGAAACATAACAATGTTTTCCAATCTAGATGAAAGTGTAAAATCTGAAGTGACAACTGGGACTGATAGAAAAGTCTCTGTTAGGGGAAAAGGAAGAGTAAACATACTGAAAAACAAGGGAGAGAAGAAGTTTGTGCCAGATGTCTATTATGTCACTGGCCTGAAATGTAACCTTCTAATCATTGGACAACTCATCCAAAGGGGCTACAATGTGTTTTTTAAAGATGATGTGTGCACAATCATGGATATACCTCAAAGTACACAGGTCATTGCAAAAGTGCATATGAAAAGAAATAGGAGTTTCCTCTCAAGATCATATCATAATTGAAGGAAGGAGGTGTTGTAGCAGCTATCACAAAAGAAGTCTTTCAAGAATAAGTGAAAGATGAGAACTGGTTATGGAATTTTAGATTTGGACATCTCATTTTCAAAGGTTGTGAAGGCTGTATCTTGGGCAAACAACATAGAGAATCATTTCCAGTAGGAAAGAGTATAAGGGAAAAGAAAACTTTGGAGATTGTGCACCCAAATTTATGTGGACCAATGCAAACACCATCATTAGATGGTAGTCATTAAGTTTTGAAATTTATAGATGATTACAGAAGGAAGACATGGGTCTATTTTCTAAAATAGAAAAGTGAAGTGTTTGAACATTTATACCACTAAAAAGCTATTATTGAGAAGCAAAGGGGACACTACAAAAACATGTTTACAACTGATAGAGGTGGAGAATATATCTCCAAAGAATTCCTACATTTCTCCAGGGAGAATGAAATACACAAGAAATTTACCACAAGGTATACACCTCAGGAAAATTGTGTAGCAGAAAGAAAGAATAGGACCATCATGGACATGGTAAGAATTATGTTGAAGGAAAAGAATTCGCCAAATGATTATTGAGAAGAAGCCATCGATTGTGAAATATATATCTTTAATAGATGTCCAACCAAAAGTGTTATGAACAGAGTTCCAAAAGAAGCATGGAGTGGAACAAAGAAATTTGTCACTCACATGAGAGCGTTTGGATGTGTGGCATACACACATGTCCTAAATCAGTTAAGGAAGAAGTTGGACAACAATAGGGAGAAACGTATAGTTCTTGGATATAGTGATGAATTAAAGGCTTACAATCTCTATAATCCATCAACCAAGAAAGTAATCATCAGTAAAGATGTTTAGCTCATAGAAGAAGAAGCTTGGGATGGAAGTTTAGAGAAGATTGTCAATTTGAAGACATGTATTTCACATGAAGACAAATAGGAATTGATTGCAGAAAGCAACTCCTCAACAATGGCTCCTCCTCCACGCACACAAGCTCAATAGAGAAAACCGCAAGAAATAAATAGAACAATATTGAGAAATCAAGGAAGTGCTTATCCAAGCACACCACAGGCATCAAAAACTTCCTTGAGTTCAAGTGCAACTCGAGGCACATCTTGAGCAAATGCAAGAAAACCAAGATTAAGAAATTTAAATTAAATTTATGAGAAATAATAAGTTGATAATAATGTTGGTCTGAATTCTTTATTTGCATTATTCTTTCATGTTGAAGACCCAATCTATTTTGAATATTCAGTCAAAGAAGAGAAGTAGATTGAAGTAATGAATGTAGATATAGGAGCAATAAAAAAGAATGACACTTGGGATTTAGTGGACCTCCCAAAAGGAAAAGAATTTATTGGAGTGAAATGGGTCAATAAGACCAAGAGAAACATTGAAGGCAAGATAGAAAGGCACAAAGCAAGGCTATTTGTCAAAGGCTACAAGTAGCAACAAGGAAGAGACTATTAGGAAACCTTTACACCAGTTGCAAGGATGGAGATAGTGTAGACAATTTTGTCTATAACATCACAATAAAAATGGAAAGTTTATCAAATGGATGTTAAGTTAGTATCCTTGAATGGTGTGCTCAAAAAGGAGGTATATGTTGAACAACCTCCTTGCTATGAGATAGAAAATGGAATTTTTATTTCCCAAGAAAACTATGTTGTAGAAGTTTTAAAGAGGTTCAATATGCGGAACAATAAGCCATCATCAACTCCAACAGACATGGGGTTGAACTTGACAAAATAATATCGTAGCAATAATTTCAATCTGACATTGTACAAAAGCATGGTTGGAAATATAATGTATTTGACTGCAATAAGGCCTGATATAATGTATGCAGTAATTTTGATATCGAGATTCATGGAGATGTTGGGGTTCCCATGTTTTGGCCAGGCTGCCAAGACCAAAATATTAGACAACATTAGAACCACTTTCAGACCTCTGGATCTAGCCCTCCTGGGTCCAAAGAGGGATCTCTCTATTATATGTCAAAGGTATATGACTTTGAAGCTCAGTGTTAAGATATTAGGCTAGTTATAAGGCTCGGGGTTTGTTTGTTTGATTGTTTGTTTGGAATCAGGAAAGAAGGGTGCAATATAAGACAAGACTGAGCAAAGAGGATTTTAGGAAAAGGAGAGATAATTCCATGGAACATTCAAGACCATTGGGCAATGGAGTCAGGAAAGGGTTTACTTGCTATGCAATGTGCAAGCTTTCAGTTGGGCTAGTAATCTAAAGCATTGGATCTCAAAGATGATTATGTGATATGGAATGGTAAGAAAGAAGGTGAAAGCAAGGAAACCATCCAAGGTGACCTTTAGAAATTAGATATAGGGACAGGGCATAGCATTGAACACCTGTGATTCTAAAATCCAAAGGCTAACTCTTCAGACAAGAAACATTAAAGATTTAGAACACAAAGTTAAAGACCTGAGATTAGAAAGAGACTTTGAACTCTCAATGCTTCGGCCTCAATCTTGAGGGATCTTAGAAAAGGTTCAATTAACTGAAAAGGATCCTAGTGAGATAGAGAGAGAGTTCTAGACCTCCTAGTGTTCCCAATTCATTCAATCAAATCTTAACAAGAACATCTAAGAACAGATTCGTTAATTCATACATCAGCTAGCAGGCAATAACATCCACTACACTGGTTAAATTAACTTAAATCAACTCTTAGATAACACATTTAGTAGAAAACATTAAAGGCAAGGAGAGCAGAAACATAGGGTACCTAACAAGGATAAATCCCATGCTAGATTTCTGATGCGAGCCAGTAGAAATGAAATGAAACACAGAGACAGGAAAACATCACCGCAACTTTACATCAGGATCAAAAGAAATGTGCTTGTCATATTAAAAAACAACACCATTCAGGTACAACATTACCAATGGCTTAATATTTAGTCTAAGAACATCCTCCTCAGCCTATCTTACAACTTTACACAGAGACTATGTCTAAAAATAAACAACTTTCAATTCTGTGATAACTGATCAACAACCTTTACAATTAGTTTCTTCATGAATTTATAGCTCAAGAGGAGAAGAGAAGGTAGGTGAAAAAATAAATGCAGCATTAAAAATCAAAGGAAGAAGAGGGTCGAGGCATCATTCTGCTTTAAATTCTGAGCATTTATCTTTGGTACTCTTTGGATGAAAGAGTGGTCTTCGTCAGGCTTCCATTTACTACATGTATGTCTTTGGTGTACTTTGGCTGCAATACTCTGTAGTACTTTTTGGTGAATAAACAAAAGGTAAATAAATGATGCTTAGGTCTACCATACTGTGAATCAAATGCTCTAATAGCATCAGATTGTTGTCAGGGAGGAAACTTCACTTGGACACAATATAGACTGAAACAACAATGTGTACCGTGTCCTTGCTTAGGAAAAACATTTTGCTGATTTCAAAACTCTGCTACCATTATTTTCCATGTATTGGAATTTCTCGTTGATCCTCGGGGTCTTTGATTCTGGTACCTTGCCCTTTAAACACTGGATTAAAGCTTAAGATCTTCAACAATGTGCTTTAGACCTTTAATTCCCTCACTGATACTCTTTGCCACTTCAAACTGTCTCTGTCAGTGAAAAATCGAGCTTTAATGGCGCCAAAGATATTTTACAGAGTTTGAACTCTGTCCTTCGATGAAAATTATGTTGCAAACACCTTTCCAGACATTTTCCTGTACTACTAGGCTCTGATCCTTCTTTTCACTGAGCTCTGTGTCACTCTAACGGCGACTGAATCATGGCAGTTGCCCACCTGACTGTAACCCTATGAAATACACAAGAAAATTAGGAAAAACATGCATGGGATGCTGAACACAGCGGAGTCGATGAGAATGGACGTGCAGACCGGTGGAATGGTGGAATAGTGCAAGATGATGAGGAAAATGCAGCAAATAGAAGAAAATTTTCACGGTGAAGGTTGGCGAAGCGCAGAAAAATTTGAATAAAAATAATTGAAAATTGACTTTGGACGAAGTATAAAAGAGGCGGATGGACATGTGGCGAAGACACGTGGAATGGTGACATGGCGGGACGTGCAATTAACAGCGGGCATGCATTGAGTCTAGACCATTAGATTTCTGGCAGAGATTGATGGTGGAAAACACGTCGGAGAGTGATGGACAGGTGGGTCATGGGTACAGAGGCCTTAGGTTATCTCCCGCGCAACTTCATGGAGTAATCACTGTTGGATGTGCAGCTCGGGATCAGACTGTGCACGAGCATATCGCGCTAGGTTTTCTGCCGAATGATAATGTGCGATGGGAGGAATGTTTTCAAACAGTGCCATGACATGCGTCAGGCGATGAGTGGAATCACTGTCGAATGGAAAATACCGCCAGTCCTCAGAAAGAGGTGCGATAGATACATGTAGTTTTCGAACAGGCGTGTTGGTGTGGGGACCACCAAGGTGGGTGAACTCCAGATTGCCGGATTTGCGGGTAAATGAATGGTTATGATGCGATGAACCAGAGGTGAAAGGGTAGGGTAATGTGCACTATGGAGCTCGCGATGACCATCCGATCGGTGCAGATCGACGGCTCACGATGCTCCCGATACATATTTGAGATAAGCACTTTTCGGACTGGCGGATGGTTCTAGCGCCCAGATAACATGGGGGGAGATGGTTTTAGGGGCCAGCTGAAGGGGGCTAAGACCTCATAAGGTGGAAAATGGATTTTGGACCATTTTAATGAAATTTGAGGGCAGAATCAGGTAACGATAGAGGGAAAAAGGGGAAATTAGGCCAAACAAGGGGTGTGTGCGGGATGTAAAGGGAATTTTGGGGGGATTTAGGGGATCAAAGGGGCAATTTGACAAGGGGAAAATAAAGGTTAAAATGGAGCATCCTGGAGGGGTACAAGGGCAAAAGTAGGCCCTTTGGAGCACAATTTTTGCAATCAGTGAGACGTTATAAAGGGAGTCAGTAGAGGGAATTTATCAAAGGCAAAGGCACAAGAGACTTCAAGGATGATGTTTTTTCAGAGGAAATGCATTCCTTCAAGGCTCGGAACATTTTAGCCCCGTGTTTGCTTGTCAAAAATTTATAGGGAGGCTAACAGTGGCTCCACATGGGGATGGCTTCTTCTTGAAGGAGTCAAGAACTCAAAAAATGATCTTTGGTGTAGGCCAGATGCCTATTGCTTGAGCCACCTTCCTTATTTTATTTTCAGCTACCACAATTATAAAGACATAAAATCAGCAGAGAAACTCTCCCAAACAATCTACCTACCCATCCTACAATCCTAGCATTTTCTTCTAGGGTGCACTTGGACTAGCATACCCTTTACATCATTTATTTTTATAAACAAAAAATAAACCTATTCTAAATCTACCCTTATTACTCCATGATACTAGATTAGACTGTTGGTCTCATATGTTTCTCTACCTAATCTAATATCTGTTGGGATTAGACTGTCCAGCAGATTCCTTCTCTACATTCTACAAAAAAAAATTAAAAACAGTCAAACTAGGATTAGACAGTCTAGTTTGCCATGGATCCAAGGCATAAAGAGAGTTGCACATGGACAGAAACTTGTAGAAAACTAAAAACAAAATCTTGAAGGCTTGAGATCTGAAGTTTGAAGCATCCTTCCTCTCTTTGTGACTCAAGTTTTGAGCTTGTTAGAGTCACTTTCTCTTCTTCATTTCATCTCTGGCTTTGGGCTTGTTAGAGCTAATTCTTCTTTTTTCTTTGCTGGTCCAGGTTTTGGGCCTGTTTGAACCGGTCATCTTTACTTTCTTTGGCTTAGGTTTTGATCATATTAGAGCCAATCTTTGCACTTCAGAGGTCCATGTTTTGAGCATATCTGAACCTCTCCTTTCTCTCTGTTTTTTGAAACATTTTCTCTTTTTTCTTGAAAATAAAACACTGCAATGGTATGTACAATGGACATGGAAACTAGAAATTGGAAATCAGCAGAAGTATTGTCTAAGCATCCTGCCATTGACAGGGCCCCCAAACAGCTCAGTACCATCTCACTCTTGTAGAAAAAAATGCATTTGAACCCACAGTGGCCTGGATGATGTATGGACCTTGCCACAAAATGTCAAACTTGTCATGCATTCCTTTGTCCTCTCTCCTTGAGTCCCACTTCTGAACTTTATCTCCAATTTTGAAATCAGAAGCTTTCGTTCTCTTGTCAAACAACTTCTTTATGTTTTCCTGAACTTTGATAGCTCTGTTATAGACCTCTTCCCTTGTTTGTTGGAGATGGATTGTCTGGTTTATTCTCCTCACCATGCTATCTTCTTCTGTCTGTATCTCCTGAACAAGTTTGATCACTGGTATTCCAAGACAGAAACACTACTTCTGTTCCATAGACAAGCTGGTATGGTGACACGCCAATAGATTTCTTTGTTGTAAGCCTGTCAGCCGACAGGGCATGCACTAACTTGTTATGCCGTGACATTTTGTTCTCTTCTAGCAACTTTTTGATGATGGTCACCAGGCTCTTGTTTGATGATTTAGCTAAGCCATTACCTTGTGGGTAATAGGCAGTTGAATGACCGAGTGTTATTTGATACCTGTGACAAAAATAAACCACTTTCTTGGATCCAAAAGCAGCAACATTATCAGTGATTATTTTCCTTGGGCAGCCAAACCGAGAGAGGATATGACCTTCTAGGAACCTAATGATGACTGAATCTGTGGAACTCCTAGTAGGTATGGCCTATATCTACTTAGTGAAGTATTCTGTGGCTGTTAAGGTCCATTTTTGTTGTGCAGAAGAAGCAGGGTGAATTTCTCCTATGAAATCTAGGCCCCATTGCATAAAGGGACCTTCAACAGTGATGGGTTGCAGAGGTAAGGGGAGAAGCTTTATTTTTCCTTCAAAAATATGGCATTTGTGGCAGGCAATTACCATCTTATGGATATCATTGAAGAGTGTAGGCGAATAGTAGCCAGCTCTGAGTATTTTGTTTGCAGTGGCTTTCCAGTTCAGGTGGCCTCCACACTCTCCTGCATGGAATTCTTGCTTAATCCTTCCTGCTTCAGACTCAGGCAAACATTTAAGCAATAGGCCATTTGCATTTTTCCAATGTAAGCCTTCATTCATTATGAAATAACTTATGGCTTTTAGTTTTAAGAATCTTGCCTTGGTCTTTGATAGTTCAGGAGGGGTATTGAGGTGTGTAAGCACATAAAGAATGTCAGAATACCAAGGAGAACTCTGAAAATTCTCCTCAACAGTGGGATCAGGCATTCCCTGCTACTCGTCCAAGGCATCTACCATGTTGATGTCAAGGGCTTGTAGATTTGACTCAGCCATTAGTTGAGCTAAGCCCTGACCTTTAATCAGTTTGGTGGGTTTTATCTCAAGGTCGTACTCTAAGATCACAACAATCCATTTGCCCCTCTTCCCATCTGGGTCTTGGGAAAAGATGTCTTTAACCGATATATTTGGCACATAGGCTATGGTGTGGGAATGTAGTATGTACACCCTAAAGTCTTTCAAGGTCTTAACCAAGGCATAGGCCTATTTTTCCATTATGTTGTATTTCAAGGGTGCATCTCTCAGTGCTTTGCTGAAGAAAGAAATGGGTTGTTCCATTCCTTATGGGCCTTTCTGCAGTATAATTACAGCTACTGTATGCTCGGATGAAAATGAGAAAATCAGGAAATCCTTTGAGAAATCAGGGCTGATTAGGACAGGAGCCTGGGTGAGTGCAAGTTTTACTGATTCGAAAGATTTCTTGGCCTCAGCAGTCCACTTAAATCCTACATCTTTCTTTAACATGTTTGTCATATTCCTAAGGTGTTCAGCTAGATTGGGAATAAACCTCAATAATTTTATCTTCCCAATGAACGACTATAATTCTTTGATGTTTCTTGGGTGTGTAATCTGTAGTATTCCCTCAACTCTTTGTGGGTATATCCTAATTCCCTTCTATTGACGGGGAAAATCTATCCAGCCAATAGCAGGGGATCTACCTGGTAAAAGGTCCCAATTAGACCTTGAACCGTTTGGAATAGGGATCCCATCCAGGGTGTGGGTCCGGCTACCCCTGATTTTTCCTTTTCTTTGGGTCGCGCTTAAACTCTATAAAAAAGTGGGTACACACCTAATCAACTCATACAAGACATATGATTCATGCATAAAATGTACATGTAGCACTATGAGTAGAAAGAGAAAATAGTAAAGCATGAAGACCAAAAGGAAGTGTCGTTAGCAACACTTCATTAGGGACATGCTTGCAAAATTTTCTGACCGCAAAGGAAATAGTTCCTCACGGCAAGAACACCATTCACTTCCTAAAAGTTTAAATGATAACACGGACGCAGATAAATAGTCATCAACATTTGCTAAGAAAGTGAAATAAACTCAACCACCATTAACATACTCAACAAACTGTTATGCAACTGTGATGTGAATTGAAAATACAGTTCCCTTAATCTTAGGATGTTTAGAAACTGAAAATATAATATTCGACAGTGCTGATACATAACACAACACCAGATCCACAAGGGGATTTTTACAAAATGCTTGTATTCATCATTAAATGTGTAATCTACTAGTAATACAATGTACTCAGCCCAAGTCCCAAACCAAAGATCTTTTTTACAAGCTCCCGAAGGAGTATTTATAATACAAAACCTGCCGTTAGGGCTTCCTTGACTTTTCATCTTCTCGACCGTTGGGCTGCCTTGCGACCCAGTATTTTCTGCGACCTATGACCTGAGCTGTTATTGCGACCTGTAACCTGGCTAGGTCGCGGGGTCGTAGGTTGTAAGAAAATGGCCAAGGTGCGACCTCGTGACCTTGCGACTGGTTCGTAGGGTCGTGGGGTCGCAAGTTGTAAGAAAATGAGAGATTGCGACCTTGCGACTTTGTGACTGAGTTGCGGGGTTGCGGGGGTCACAAAATGCATAAAACCGAAGAGATGCGACCTTGCGACCTTGCGACTAGGTTGCTGGGTCGTGGGGTCACAAAAAGGAGGAAAACCAAAGAGATGCGACCTTCCGACCTTGTGACTAGGTCGCTGGGTCGCGGGGTCGCAAAAGGTGAAAAACCAAAGAGATGCGACCTTGCGACCTTGCGACTAAGTCGCTGGGTCGC
The DNA here is from genome assembly GCA_034641835.2 of Pinus albicaulis. Classification (NCBI taxonomy): domain Eukaryota; kingdom Viridiplantae; phylum Streptophyta; class Pinopsida; order Pinales; family Pinaceae; genus Pinus; species Pinus albicaulis. The sequence goes on from CM076583.1 coordinate 1,096,227,909, forward strand.
GGGGTCGCAAAAGGCAAAAAAACTGAAGATATGCGACCTTGTGACCTGCTGGGATTTGCGACCTCGCGACCTCGGCAGATCTGCGACCTGCGACCTCCTGAGATTTACGACCCTGCACCATCCATGGCCTGTGACCTAGGCAGATATGCAACTTGTGACCTTGGGCAGATCAGTGAGTTCTTTGGAGTTTCGCCAACATCTACTTGTTTTGAAAATATCCCCTTGTTTGCTGGGGAAAACCTTGGCTCTTATGTGCAAACAGAGAGGTTCTTCCTACAATAAAATAACATAGGTCACATGTCTCCATGAGTGAATAATAATAATAATGCTAAGGGTATTTTAATTAATTTTCAAGAGAGAACACAATAAATTTAGACCCCTGTGTGGTCAAGACTTTGTCATCAGAGAGAATGGCATGTGCAAACTTTTCTATGCGTCTCTTCAATCACCACAATTTCCATTAGTATGGTTATGGACTGAGTGCCAAATGCGGATCTGCAGTTTAACTTGTTTTGGTGGTTGTTACCATTTTATGGAACACCACTTCTTCCATGACCACAGTGGTTTAACATTGCACTCAGCTCCCGTTATAATGCAACATACTTCAAACTGGGGTTTATTTGGCCAACGTAGGTGCCACCTGCGGTTCTCAATTCACCAGTTTTGAGGCTTATACAACATCTTCGATTTATTTCCAAGGTGGGACTCTTGCGCTTTTAACAGAGAATTTCTCATCTGTTGTATTGAGGAATTTGCCACTGTGGAAACAACGTCCCATAGTCATTATTTCACTAGTTAAAATGAGTGTTTCTCTCTTCCTGTCGGATCTGTATCCTATGGCAATGACAGAGTCGATATAGCTGAATCCGTACGCCATTCAACATGCATTACAACAAGAGCATGCAGCTTCGAATACCATTTTTGGGTCTTGCACTTCGATCCCACCTCCAGAAACCAGATCTGTCGTTGTGCAAGGCTAATTATATGTGGTTTCTTCTCCTCTAGGTCGAAAAAGTCCCTTACACGTATGTATGTCTGCAGCGAAATTTTCTAGGGTCCTATTTGCATGCATGCTGATGCTGTGAGCGACCTCACTGTCTCGGAGGTTTTCTAATAGAGATAAATTGCAGGTCGACCGTGCTGACTAGGTATGCGAAGGATTCTGAATTATCTTGGTGGATTTAGAATAAATCAAAATGTTGCTCTTTCCGTGAGCCCATTTCTTCTGTGGTGAGCCTATCTTTCCCTCATGGGCCTGCAATTGAACGTGCTGCAAATAGTCACGAATAATTCTACGGGGAATGCGAGATCTGGTTTTTCAGTGCCTCTAGACAGAGTACAAGAAAAACGCCTTAGAAATTATCGAAAATTAGCTCTGTGGAGACAGCTAGACGTGGTCAATAGTGGCAATATCGAAAAATCTTCTTCCAACGAGTATGTAACGGCAACGCCTTTCTAAAATGGGACCAGCACAGCAGATTTGAAAAGAGATTCTCTCCCGGAATATCGCTATCGGGGCTACAGAAGTCGGATTTTTTATCTGTTCCTTTGATAAATGCAGCATGCCCTTTAAAGCATTGGCTTTTCGGTGTATGACTTTAGTTGTAACGCATAATATCTGAAGGAGATGTCTCAAGGGGAAATGAAGCTCATACTCAGAGGGATGCAATGATGATGTTTTCAGTGCATGACAGTGTTCACAGGTCACGTTATGGGTCCTCCATTGTGCGGGACGGGGAATGGTAGGGACGGTGACAAATTACTGTGTAACACTCTTTCAGCATGATATCCTTATACACTCACTAGAAACGTGCGGTCCCTTTATGACGGTTGCCATGCAGACTTTGAGACCGACGCGTTGAAAACTCATCCATGTGGTGTATTTTAATGACGTTGCAGTGGGATTTTTAAGCGAAACAGATGTGTCGTTGAGCGTGTATTGGTGGCAGTTTTACCAGACTCCAAACCATAACTCGGTGTCGTTTAATACATAGTTGGTTTAACGTACCGTTTTACAATACTGCTATTGGTTTAACTGTTATTGCACTACAGACATCACACATGCCATCGTGGCTTTATTATAACCCTCTGCCCGTATTTCAAATACAATTTTAGATCATTAAATATGCACTCCATATTTTAATTGAAAAATGCGACCTCCACGCATATAAGCCATCGCGCCCACATGTAATTCTGCTCCATATTTTAATGCTAAAGCAACGAATGCTGCAGTTTTTTGCATGAGTATTGATTGGAATAGAACAATGCCAGATGAAAACCTTGATGGTTTTGAGAAGACTATCAATAGAAAAGCACTAGATCGATACAGATTCACAATTGAAAGAGTTCATGCTCATGGATTGCGGGTGATGCTGACTCTTTTCCATCAGTCTCTACCTACGTGGGCGTGCGCTTATGGTCATTGGATGGAGGACAAATGATTAATTACCTTTTACAATTTTATTTTTTACGTGTGCTCCAAGCTTTTACCAAAAGTTGAAAACCGCGCTCGAACCTTTTCGCCATTCGTAATGCCTTTTCTTTGTTTGGTTTATATGATCTCTCTCCTCCAATGTTACATGATTTGAAAACCATATTATTCTCGCAGCGCTCAAAACATGATTGTAGATTATTATACATCGCACTATAGTTGTCATAACACTCTCTGCCGCGTTAAAGCATATGCTCCAAACGCTTGAACCTAACTTATGACTACTGTGTACACATGTCTATTCAATCCATGCATTTCTACGCCATGTTTCCACGTAAAGTTGACAGCTGCATATGTATATTTCTCCAAACATCCACTATCAAACCTTTGCGCCCGCTCCATGTTTTAAAAATAAACCTTTGACCATTATATATGCTATGGAAATATTAAGCTCATTCGTAACGTTTTCCATATAGTCTTGACTCACCATTTTATATGTTTTGGAAACCACATGGTCTTTCGCCTTGGTTTACATGTGCAACATAACTTTGGCCCATTGAATGTGTGCTCCATATAATGTTTTCACATAGTTTTGTTGATGTTAAAGAGTCCACGGCCACCCTTGCCTCTAGGTCCACTTACACCAAAGCCACTTTGCATTCTTTGCCCAAAGTAAATAAGAGACCCTAGAATCAATAATATAGGTGCATATCTCAACAACTCTTGGTACCAGACCATTTCCGAAACATATGTCACAGGAACATAATCATGAGGACCAATACCCAACGCTTCTTGTGCATCTTCCAACTTCTTCTCAAAGGATTCAACACTTTCGATATTAAAAGAATACTTATGTTGGCTGCCACCCTCAGAGGAGGTCTGTCCGACATATATCTCTACATCACTGCTTTTACTCTGGGCAGAATCATTTGGTGGATTTCGAACATAAATTTAGCTAGAGATTCGTTTGAAACCACAGCATGGTTGACAAGCCCAGGTTCCAAATGTTTATTTTTGAATTCCTGAAAACTAATCTCTTCAGATGTAAGAGGCTTTCTCTCGGTGCCATGACAATCATTGATGATTTGATCAGTCATGGGATGGAACTGTATAAACAACACAACATTAATTAGTTCACAGTTATTCTTTGCGAACAGTGCCCCTAGATAAAACATATGAGATTAACGAGTTTAAAATACGCATTCAGTCAACATGCTTAATGACCCACAGCGAGAGGGTCTTTAATCGTCAATACACACAAGGTTTCCACTCAAATGTATGCATGGAAATCTCATTACACATGGCGCGACTGCGGTAAGAATGTTTGAGCATACGCTAGATGATCCTTCCCACATATGGCGTGATTGCAACAACGACATCTGATCATGATGGCGAGACAACTCATGAGGGGTTGGGGATAGGTCGCTGGGATGTCATTGACTGCAGATTTAGTGAAAGACCTTAACGACTAAGTGAGCATAGGGGGACCCGAAATTTTAAATATACCCAAAATTTTTGGTGGTGTTGTAGCGGCTACAACACCTTCTCAAATATGATGTGGCCAAGAAGCTTACCTTCTTGCAGCCCAAATACAGTCTTTTTAGGATTCAATGACAGACCGAACCTTCTACATTTTTCAAAGACCTTTCTCAGATGTTTCAGGTGTTCTTCTTCAGTCTTGGAGTAGACTGTTATGTCATCCAGATAGATGACAATGAAGTGCCCTATCTCATCGGAAAAGGCTATGTCCATCGCTCTTTGGAAGGTTGTGCTAGCGTTCATTAATCCAAAGGGAATTTTAACATACATAAAGGTACCCCATGGAGTGGTAAAGGTTGTCTTGAGTTGGTCTTCTGGGATTACTAAGACTTGGTTGTAACCTGAAAAACCATCTAGCAGGGAGATCCTCTTCAAGCCTACTACCCTCTGAAGAATGTGTTCCATTTTTGGCAAAGGGTAATTTTCTTTGAGCGAGGCTCTATTTAGATTCCTGAAATCTATGCACAATCTGATCTCACATGTTTTCTTTCTCACCGCTACAAGGTTTGAGACCCAATCAGAAAACCTCACAGGAACTATTATGCCTGCCTCATACATTGTTTTAATCTCTTTTTTCAACTGCAGACAATTTCTTTGGGTTTATTCTGCGAAGTTTTTGTCTAAAGGGCTTTTGATTTTCTTTCAAAGGTATTTTGCGTTGTATGATGTTTGTGTCATAGGCCTTTAAGTCTTCTTAGCTCCAAGAAAACATGTCAATAAATTCTTTGAATAGGTGAAGGTATTTCTTTTTCATGTTTTCAGGAAGAGACTTAGCCAATTTAATCATTTTGGGCTTATCTTTTGTGCCTATGTTGCATTCTTCAATGTCAGAGTCTGCGTGTTCTATGGTAGGCTTCTTTGCTACATCATCAAAGTCAAAAAGGTCCTCTAAAGGCGACAGACCTTGAGGTATGTTCTTATCTTTGGCTTGCAGCACCTCAACTTCTTCATTTTCCGCGTTTTCACAATTTCCATTTGGGTTTCCAATATTTTTGTCCAAAGTGTTTATTTCTATGTTATAGGGTGGTTCTTCTTCATCTAGGGATTCTTCACTTAGGCAGTTATTGTCAGATGTAGAGTCCGAGTTAGAAAATTCAAACTCATTCCTGCTTATCAGGAAATCTTCAATCTGTTTATCGCCATCAAAGACCTGCCAATATTTTTCATTATATGGCACTGCAAGTCTGAATTTGGTCTGAATGATGATCTGTTGGTCGCTTAGAGTTTTAGGGTATGAACTAGCTAGGAAATGTAATCCATTTTCAATGACGTTTTGAATCCTAGGGACAAACACTAACTCGTTTTCAACAAATGTTTTCAATAAATCTAGGGTGTCATTCCTGTATGCTCTCAGCCTAGGATGTTTCGCTGTGTATTCACCATTTACCTGTTTAATGATCAGCTCTGAGTCTCCATGCACAGCTAGCCTACGACCCCTAATTTTTTCAACAAATTCAGGCCTAGGATAAGAGCCTCATACTCTACAATATTGTTTGTACATTTGAAGTGTAGGTTACAAGCATGTCTCTCTGCGTAATCACCCTCTGTGTTATGTTTCCACACACCTACTCCTGTTTTTCTTCTAGTACAGGACCCATCAAAATTAATCTCCCACAGGGGTTCATTTTTTGTTTTATCATCACTTCCTTCCTTACAGCTGGGTTCGCCATTATGTTGCATTATAGGGGCTGCACTAGGCTATGAGTTGTTTTGTTTTTTGTAATGGGTGTGGAAATCATAGAGGTGACTAGTTGGCTGGTCGCGTTCTGTTTCTGGTCTACCCAGAGTCTCATTTTTAGTGCACCGTTCACAGTTTTCTTCTTCATTTTCCTCTAAGTCAAAAGTGGCCATTATGTTAAAATCCATGGACTCTGTTTCCTTGTTTGTATCTCTGTTTTTGGACTCTAACCCCTCTAAGGATTCACCATTATAAAGGATGAAGGAATCAAGGTCTGTATGTATAGAGTATAAAGGTGAATTTCTCTGGCTTTTCGGGGCTACTTACCAGGAATTTCATTTATGCCTCTCTGTACAGTCTTCTAAGTTGGCTAAAGACTGGGATTGTGGCATAAGTCCCATCCATCTGCATTGTACCTTGCAGCTTGGCCCCCCATGATCTTGATAATAACATGCCATACTAGGGTGGCACATCTGCCACGACAACATCCATGACCATAAAATTGGCTGGAATCTGGGTAAGGCTCACACATAAATCTTTGATTAGGCCAAGACACTTTACCCTACTAGACTCGAATGAATATAAGTCTTTGTAGGGTCGGGTTATTTCTAGGCCTAACTTTTCCATAACTACTTTAGGCATTAAGTTGTGTGAGGCACCAGAGTCATGCATTGCATTATGAAGGATCTTATCATGGATATTGATACTGATATAAAAAGGCAGCACTACCCCCTCCTGAAACTTTCCTTCTATCTTTGGACCAAACAGAATGGCCGGTTGATCATCGTTCAAATTAACGGTGTCACTATTCTCACTCAGATTTAATACTTTCAAAATTTGTCCTTTATATACATCTTGAGTGGCCAGCTCAGAGAGTGGTACAGAGATTTTAATTTTTTCAATCTCACTTTCCCGATTGAAAGTGGACTGATTCTTTGGAATGCTCGACTCTATTTTGTTAGCCACTACCTTAGTTGCTGAATTAGTGGGTTGCTTCTAATTATGTACAATTTTTGGAATTGTTTTATCAGGAGCACTAACTGCAGTTCTAGTGCTGCTAGTTGACTGACCCTGTTTATCAGTGTTTCAGTTGTCTTTTTCTTTTTTCTTCCCAGAACTCTCAGCTGCTGATTTGTTGCTCTCGGCAGCTGCTTTAGAAGTTTTCTGAAGCCTTTTCTTGAGAGTGACCTCAAAATATTTGGGTTTGGAATTGTCTAGGCTCTTTTTTCTCCTAATTTCATACTATTCTCTGACCTGCATGATAACATTTTCAAATCCCAACCTGTAATCCTCAGATTCTAACCATTACTCATCCCAATATGAGGGCGAGGGCTGATCTTCTTCTATGGAACAGTTGTGAATTGAGTTTTCTATTTCAAACATGTTTATTTTGTTTTCGTCAGGCTCCTCTATGATTCCCTCATCTTCATCAATACATTTATCTTGGAATGGGGGGATAACTTTTTGATCTGATCCTCTTTGTCTGTTGGGAGCGGTATTGTTTCTTCTAAATTTCTGGTTCTGGTTATCGTTTGGATTTTTGTTTTGGTTACTAACTGTGACAACCATTTTTTCCATCATTTGTTGTAGCTTTTCCATGTTTTTAGATAGACAATCATAATTTGGATCAGACGCGGAAGCTACATTGTCATCTCTATATGTTACCCTTTTCTCAGTCCTCAATCTTTCTCTTTTCTCAATTAGATTAGCCTCTACACTCACTGCTCCTTTTTGCATGTCTTCCAACGTGTTGTAATCCCTCTCCCTAAGCTAGTAGGCCATGTCAGCATCAAAGCCTTCAAGGTGTTTAACTAGAGCCATACCTTGGGGAGTTTTGATATGTGGAGGAAGAGCATTGTAAATGTTATTAAATCTCATCGAGCAATCATGGACCCTCTCTCCTACGTTTCTTTTAAGGTTCATGTATTCTGCTAGGATTTGGCGAGGATTTGCCTTGACTTCCCATTTGTTTATGAAGGTCTGATATAAAGCAGGGAGGTCTTGGATACTATTAAGAGGTAGGCTTTTGAACCATTTCTTCACCTCACCTCCTGAGCAGACTCTTTGGCAGTGAAATGTGGGATCTTTGATTGATAATCATTGGGTAAAGGTACCAAAGGCTGAGGTAAAACCAGAGGTGCATACCAGGTTGCCATAACGATGTTCTGAGGAGGTAGAGGGTTAACCTGAGTAGCTGGTATATGGATGGCAGGGATATTATGACCCACATAGGACTGTTGAGTAGATTTAGGGTGGCAGAGCCCCAAGTTTTGAAGGAAGTGAATATCAGGGGGTGTAGATGGAGGGGTCTCTCTGTCCATAATGTGTTTACCACTATGAGAAGGTGAACCGGGAAGCTCGAGGTCTGGCTGGTTTGGAACACTAAATGACCTAGTTCTTGGTAGTCTATTTGGTAGGTCTAGGTCAAAAAATGGGTCTGATAGAGTTGTAAAGTATTCTGGTGTAGAGGTAGCTCTATGGATGTTGTTGGAAATAGTTGAGTGTTTAGGTGTAGGAGATCTCTTGAGGATGCTCTCAGGGTTTTCAACTATTTCAGGTGGGTTTGGGTTAGGATAAGCTCTTGTGTGAATGGTTTTGAAAGCCATAATGTTGTCTTCCATCAAGGCAACTTAACCCTACATGTTACCTTTATTGTGGTTGATGTTGTTTTAGAGGCTGGTCTTCCAGTGGAGTCTTATGTGAAACCAAGATAATCAGTAGGCCTACTAATCACCAGTGGAGTCTTTTGCCTTTAAGGAACTATGGATTTGCTAGGTGCAAGGTTTAGGGTGTTTCTGGGGTACACTGTTCACCACAGTGCTTATGAGATGTCCCTTTTCAAGGATATCTTCAAAACACAACAAACTCTAACCAGAGATTAACTGGGAGGGCTTTTACCAAATATGTCACCTCTGAAAGAGTGTGAGATCTGGAGGCTACCTGGCCCTTTCCAGACTATGTCTATGGGCGTGGGAGAAACACAACAAATGGTATAGAGGTTGATCTATGAATGGGAGTGTTTAACTGCCAACCTAAACAGATATTGTAGGTTTTCTGAGGCTTTCGTAATGTAGTAAAGTGGAAAATACCCAGAAACTCCCCAACGGAGTCGCCATTATGTTGGGGTTCCCATGTTTTGGCCAGGCTGGCAAGACCAAAAGATGAGACAACATAAGAACCACTTTCAGACCTCAAGATCTAGCCCTCTTGGGTCCAGAGAGGGATATCTCTATGATATGTCAAAGTTATATGAATTTGAAGCTCAGTGTTAAGATATTAGGCTAGTTATAAGGCTCGGGGTTTATTTGTTTGATTGTTTGTTTGGTTGTTGGGAATCAGGAAAGAAGGGTTCAATATAAGCCAAGGCTGAGCAAAGAGGATTTTAGGCAAAGGAGAGATAATTACAGGGAACATTCAAGACCATTGGGCAATGGAGTCAGGAAAGGGTTTACTTGTTATTCAATGTGCAGGCTTTTAGTTGGTCTAGTCATCTAAAGCATTGTATCCTAAAGATGATTGTGTGATATGGAATGGTAAGAAAGAAGGTGAAAGCAAGGAAACCATCCAAGGTGACCTTTAGAAACTAGATACGGGGATAGGGCATACCATTGAACACCTATGATTCTAAAATCCAAAGGCTAACTCTTCAGACAAGAAACATTAAATATTTAGAACACAAAGTTAAAGACCTGAGATTAGAGAGAGACTTTGAACTCTCAATGCTTCGGCCTCCACTTGAGGGATCTTAGAAAAGGTTCAATTAACTAAAAAGGATCCTAGTGAGATAGAGAGAGAGTTCTATACCTCCCATTGTTCCCAATTCATTCAATCAAATCTTAACAAGAACATCTAAGAACAGATTCATTAAATCATAGATCAGCTAGCAGGCAATAACATCCACTACACTAGTTAAATTAAGTGAAATCAACTCTTATATAACACATTTAGTAGAAAACATTAAAGGCAAGAAGAGTAGAAACATAGGGTACCTAACAAGGGTAAATCCTATGCCAGATTTCTGATGCGAGACAGTAGAAATGAAATGAAATGAAATAAAACATAGAGACAAGAAAACATCACCACCACTTTAGATCAAGATCCAAATAAATGTGCTTGTCATATTAAAAAACAACACCAGTCAGGTACAGCATTACCAATGGCTTAATATTTAGTCTAAGAACATCCTCCTCAGCCTATCTTACAACTTTACACAGAGACTATGTCTACAAAGAAACATCTTGCAATTCTTTGATAACTGATCAACAACCTTTACAATTAGTTTCTTCATGAATTTATAGCTGAAGAGGAGAAGAGAAGGTAGGTGAAAAACTAAATGCAGCATTAAAACTCAGAGGAAGAAGATGGTCAAGGCATCATTCTGCTTTAAATTCTAAGCATTTATCTCTGGTACTCTTTGGATGAAAGAGTGGTCTTTGTCAAGCTTCCATTTACTCCAGGTATGTCCCTGGTGTACTTTGGCTACAATAATTTGTAGTAATTTTGGTGAATAAACAAAAGGTAAATAAATGATGCTTAGGTCTGCCATACTGTGAATCAAATTATTTGATAGCATCGGACTTTTGTCAGGGAGGAAACTTCACTTGGACACAATGTAGACTGAAACAACAATGTGTACCATGTCCCTGCTTAGGAAAAACATTATGCTCATTTGAAAACCCTGCTACCATTATTTTTTTTGTATTGGAATTTCTGGTTGATCCTCGGGGTCTTTGATTCTGGTACCTTGCCCTTTAAACACTGGATTAAGGCTTAAGATCTTCAACAATGTCCTTTATACCTTTAATTCCCTCACTGATACTCGTTGCCACTTCGAACTGTCTCTGTCAGTGAAAAATTGAGCTTTAATGTTGCCGGAGAGATTTTTCAGAGTTTGAACTCTGTCCTTTGATGAAAATTATGTTGCAGACACCTTTCCGGACATTTTCCTGTACTGCTAGGCTCTGATCCTTGTTTTCACCGAGCTCTATGTCACTGTAACGGTGAATGAATCATGGCGGTTGCCCACCTGACTGTAACCCTGCAAAATACGCAAGCAAATTAGGAAAAAACATGCATGGGATGGTGAATGCAGCGGGGTCAATGAGAACAGACGTGCAGATTGGTGGAATGGAAGAATAATGCAGGATGATGGAGGAAAATGCAGCGAACAACAGAAATTTTTCACGGTGAACGTTGGCGAAGAGCAGAAAAATTTGAATGAAAATAATTGAAAATTGACTTTGGACGAAGTATAAAAGAGGCAGATGGACATGTGGTGAAGAGACGTGGAATGGTGATGTGGTGGGACATGCAGTTAATGGCAGGCGTGCATTGAGTCTGGATCGTTCAATTTCCAATGGAGATCGACGATGGAAAACATGTCGGAGGGTGATGGACAGGTTGGTCAGGGGTACGGAGGCCTTAGGTTATCTCCCACGCAACTTCATGGAGTGATCATTGTTGGATGGGCAGCTCGGGATCAGACAGTGCACGAGCATATCGCGCTGGATTTTCTGCCAAATGATAACGGATGATGGGAGGGTGGTTTTCAAACAGTGTCATGACACACGTCAGGTGATGAGTGGAATCACTGTCGAATGGAAAATACCACCAGTCCTCAGAAAGCAGTGCGATAGATACAGGCGGTTTTCGAACAGGCCCGTTGGCATGGGGACCACCGAGGTGGGTGAACTCCGGACCGTCGGATTTGCGGGTAAATGAACGGTTATGATGCGATGAACCGGAGGTGAAAGGGTAGGGTAATGGGCACTATGGAGCTCGCGATGACCGTCCGATCGGTGCAAATCGAGGGCTCACAACGCTCCTGATACATATTTGAGATAAGCGCTTTTCGGACTGGCGGGTGGTTCTAGCACCCAGATCACATGGGGGGAGATGGTTTTAGGGGCTAGCCAAAGGGGGCTAAGACCTCATAAGGTGGAAAATGGATTTTGGACCACTTTAATGAAATTTGAGGGTAGAATCAAGTAACGATAGAGGGAAAAAGGGGAAATTAGGCCAAACAAGGGGTGTGTGCACGATGTAAAGGGAATTTTGGGAGGATTTAGGGGATCAGAGGGGAAATTTGACAAGGGGAAAACAAAGGTTAAAATGGAGCATCCTGCAGGGGTACAAGGGAAAAAGTAGGCCCTTTGGAGCACAATTTTTGCAATCAGTGAGACCTTATAAAGGGAGTCAGTAGAGGGAATTTATCAAAGGCAAAGACACAGGAAACTTCAAGGATGATGTGTTTTCAGAGGAAATGCATTCCTTGAAGGCTCAGAACATTTTAGTTCCCTGTTTGCTTGTCAAAAATTTATAGGGAGGCTAACAGGAGACACATTGGAAATAAGCCAAGAGAATATTGAGGGAGGTAAACGGAACAGAGTATGGTGTTCTATACTACGAAACTAATGATTTTAAGTTGATTGGTTACATTGACGGTGATTGGGATGGAAGTGTTGATGACAGAAAGAGCACATCAGGGTATGTTTTTCATTTGGGATTGGGAGCGATTTCATGGGCTTCCAAGAAGTAGCCAATTTTTGGATTATCAGCAATAGAAGCTAAATATGTAGCAGCAACAACAACAACATGTCAAGCAGTTTGGATGAGAAGGATGTTGAAGTATTTATGTCAAGAAAAATACAAAGGAGCTAAATTTTTCTGTGATGTCGGCTCAGCAATTGCATTTTCAAAGAATTATGTTTTCCACAAGAGAATAGAGCATATTGGTGCCAAATAAGACCTTATAAGGGAATTAGTTAAAAATGGTGAAATTGTGTTGCAACATCGTAGGTCAGAGGAACAGTTTGCTGATATCCCAACAAAGCCATTGGGACAAAAAAGTTTTGTTTATCTTAGTGTCAATGGCATATGCACATGTCTGGGATAAGTTAGGGAAGAACTTGGATAGCAAGGGGGAGAAATTTATATTTCTTCATTACAATGATGAATCCAACACTTACAAGCTCTATAATCCATCAACCAAGAAAGTAGTCATCAACATAGATGTTCAGTTCATAGAAGAAGAAAATTGGGATGGAAGTTTAGAGAAGAAAGTCAATGTGAAGACATGTATTTCACACGAAGACAAAGAGGAATTTATCTCTAAAAGAAACTTCTCAACAATGGCTCCTCCTCCACCCATACATGCTCAATAGAGCACACCGCAAGTAAGCAATAGAACAACATTGAGAAATAAAGGAGGTGCTTCTCCAAGCATACCACAGGGATCAACAACTCGCTTGAGTTCAAGTGAAACTCCAACCGTATCTTCAGTAAATACAAGAAGACCAAGATTCAGAAATTTGAGTGAAATTTATGAGCATGAAGAATTTGATAATAATGTTGGTCTGAATTCTTTATTTACATTATTTTGTCATGTTGATTACCCAATTGATTTTGAAGATGCAGTAAAACAAGAGAAGTGGATTGAAGCAATGAATCAAGATACAAGAGAAATAGAAAATAATGACACTTGGGAGTTAGTGGACCTCCCACAAGGAAAAAAACTTATTGGAGTGAAATGGGTCTATAAGACCAAGAGAATCATTGAAGGAAAGATAAAAAGACACAAAAAAAGGCTAATTGTCAAAGGCTACAAGTAGCAGCAAGGAATAGACTCTGAGGAAACCTTTGCACCAATTTCAAGGATGGAGACACTGCAGATAGTGTTGTTTATAGGATCACATATCCCAAAATAGGGAAAATCAACAAGGTTGGGAATAACTTATGATATCCCAAGATTGTAGATCCAACAATTTTAAAACACAATATGAGGACTGCAACAAAGTAAAAAATAGATCAAAATACACATTAGAATATGCAGAAAGAGCTGAGCCATTTTATTGTATTGGAGAAGATTCAGTTACACAAGTACAGAATGTAGGTAGATCTAGCCAAAAAGATGAGCTATGATCACCCAGAAAAGATGCATACATCAACTATAGCCTAACTATGGAGGTACTGAAGTAAGCACTATGCAGTACTTTGAGCTGAACATGAGCATATAAGTACAGGATGAAAAGGAGAATGAATATATACTCAAATCAAAAGCTTTGATGATTCCAAGATTCAAGATCTGGCCAATTTGATGGATTCCAAAGATAACCCAGAAAGGATTTTCCAAATCTGCAATTTTGGAAAAATAACCTCCCGAGGGTTTGATCCTTGATTTGCTGGAAAATACATATCTGAAGCTATATTTGAATAATAGATGGCTGAAATGTGTGATCAAATCAGATCTATGCTTGAAGGGATGATCCCTTCCCCAAATCTATGAGCTAGAAGCTCTAGATCTAGCTTCTCAATCCTCCAATGATGATTATAGCTGCTGCAACACAACTGCCTCTAAAAACTGTGCTGTGATGGAAACCGAGGCCTTCTGCCTACTGAATAATGTTTCAATAAACTCTAGGCTAATGGCAAGACTGATGGAAATGTGAGGGAGTGATCCCTCACGGGATTGCTAGCTGAAATACTAGCAACTTCCTTCCTCCTTTCAGATCTGCAATATGGACAGTGTTATTCATGAGGAGAATACTAGTGCTAGGAGTTCAATAAATTTTGGCTTGATGCCAGATCTATAATGTGGCTCTAGGTGTGTTGATCTATAAGCCCCAGTGATGGGAATAATCCCTCACCTTGTTATCCAGCTGAAGTACTGAAGATAACTTCCACCTTCCAAACTGATCTTCAGAAATCTGCAGATTTTTGAATATGAATGTTCTACCGAAAGTAGGAAAAGGAAATGGCACTTAAAGCCTATTGTATAATTAAGTACAATCCTATTTCTAGAGTTACTCTAAGAAAGAGGTGGGATTCTCACCCAGGAACACCGTGTGCTAAACAACACCTACAATCTCTGTTAAACATCCTAAGAATGCAGTGGAATGTCACTTGAAAATTCTAGATCTAAAAGACCATACATCAAATAATCCAAGATACCTTTCACCCTTGCCTTCCTCTCCTTTTATAATTTTTAGCCTTCCCAAGCCTTGGCCCTAATCTCAACTGCGCTATCACATTTGGACAAGATCCTCCAAGTGGGACTGCGTTGTTTGACCAAATCAACCAGCAAGTCTAGGTGCAATGTACACCTCCTCCATCATGTGAGCTTAATTTTCACATGATCTTCCATCACTTGATCATGAATGCTCAATGATCCTTTTTTTGACATCTTCAAGATCTTATTTGACTAAATCAACCCTCCATGATATTTCTTATTAAATGAGACATGATCTCCAATCTCATTCACATTAGTAGTTGCTCAACTACCTTATTTTGCAAATCTAGGCTAAATTAATCCACATTCACACACACAAGTGGATATTTATTCTTATTGAGGATTGTGGGTCCCTCCACCCTTTTAGTTAATTAATTCATTAAGAAACTCAAGGACTTTAATATTCCAAATATGATGTGAAAATTTGGGAATATTATAGTTCCCCCTGAAAAAATCTTGCTTGTCCTCAGGAAACTCCAAAAGTAGATGCAAAGCCATTTATTCCCATCCAAATGACATCCACGTAAGGAAGGCTTCATCGATTTGTTGCAATAGGTTATGCATGTTTGGTTCCAAATTTGTCTTTTAAAAGCATAAAGAATGACCTCCAACTATTTTGTTAGATGTCCTCCTTCCATCATGTATTACTAAGTGACAACCATATGATGTCCAACATCATCATCAATACATGAGAGACATAAAATAAAGTAGCTGTCTGCACAAAGGAGAAGATTCATCATACAATACACTCCTTCATCCCATGTTTCATGAACTATATGGAGCATTTATATGCTCCCATAATTAGCCTTGTTGGCCTTGTTGGATCCAATCTTCATCATTCCAAAGTTATGCAAAATAAGAAGGGAAGAAGTAATATGGGTAGACAAATATGTCAAACCATATTCTCCTAACCATAACCACCAAAGTAAGGCCCTTTGCTACCATTCTCCATATCCTCCATGTAGGATGGATAAGCCAAACTCCCCCAAAAGCAACTAAAGCAACAACAGATCTTGTTGCTTCCTCTCCGCCTCATGTGCATCATGAAGCAAAAGCATACTAATGGACATATGGAATGTCACATCAGCCCAATAAAAAATATCATCAGTGCACATCATGAGATCATTACGGAAAATTTTACACAATAAAAAACACATAGACATAGGAGATGTCATGTGGTGCCCAAACTCTCTCAAGTGAAACCAAAATGAACATGCCTTCCTTTGCTGCAATTTATCATTGAAACGAAAGACATCATTCATAAAATGATGAGCTATTGGGTGGTATCCATACTCACCCAAGAGCAGCCAGCACAACCATGCCTCCTTCTTCATTTCATATGTGTTTTTCAAGGCATGGATTAGAAAAATAGGAGCCTTTGGAAAGTGACAGAAATCTCCCAATGGCAACCAATGTAACCAAGCTTGTTGGCCCATGTAAATATGAAAGTGATCATGTGACCCCTTGCTCATCATCCTCATCCAATCACCCCAATATGGAAGATGAGGGATGTGTTGCAGAATCATGGTATCCTCCCTTTGTAGAATACCATCTCCCCCAAACTATTGAAGAAATTTGCACTTCATGAAATGTTGAAATGCATCTCTAATGAGATCTCTTAATGAGATTCTCTCTCCATCAAAAGCCCTCCAAAACCAAAGAATGTTTTGGTTTGCTGCAAGTAGAATTTTCTCTTTGAGTAGTGAGATGCTTATTGAGAAAGGGTCATCTAGAAGGGAGAAAAGGTTTCTCATTTCAAAATGTCTACCATTTGTCATCTTTGCTTCCATTACTACATGGGTGAAGCTACCTCTAGAATGCTCCAAGAATGATGAAGCTGTTTGTTTTTCAAAGCTACTAAGTGATAGTGTTGTAGATCTACATGGTAACACATATGCTATTTCAAAGTAAGGCACAATACTGATCTCATAATCAACCATTGTACATATGATAATGCTAATCTCATTTTGTGAAACTCTACATCTCAACTCAAAGGGTTGAATGTAGCTCAACAATGATGAACAGGGATAGTTTTCAGTCTCCTCCTTGATTAGATCAAGGTTCCTTTGCACTGTGAAATGTCTCTGCTTCAAATCAACATTTCGTTCTAACCCTTGGTTATGTGTTGGTCTTAAAACAATCTGTGCTGAAATTTTATGCATACCTTGGATCAACTGATATGTGGGAACCTCTTGACAGAACATAATATTTCCTCCAACCGAGACAATATTGTCTCCAACTGCTGGTAAGAGTGATGGCCTATTTTCTTCAAGTGTACCAGTTCTGGTATCTTCCTCCTCCTCCTCATGCATCTCCTAATCCATGCATGGGACTCCATATGTCAAAAGCTCAATACTACCTTGCAAAGATGGAAGTGCCTTTTCTCTAGATACAAGTACTTCTACAACAGGTGGTGAAAGTAGTGACCTCTTGTCCAAAGTGACAAGATTAACATTCTCCTTGGTTTCCTTAGGAGAGGTATCTTTTTAACACATCTTTTTCTTCTTCACATCAAACTCCTTCCTCAAGTTGTGAAAGAAACCTGAATACTTGGTCACCTTTGCATGCTCTAGGTGCCAAAACCACCAATCTTCTGTTTAATCTAAGAGATGAAGTGCTGCAATTTGAACAACCTCTTCTTCAGCCACCCGATGTAGCTTGAAAAATGAATCTAACTCCCTCCTACAAGCCTTGACATTACTTGAGGAAGATCCATCTAATGTAGGCAAATAGAATCTATTATGCCTCTTCCTTCTATTTCTACTAAAGGATCCTCTTTCTTCTCTAATCTGGAATAATTTTTGGAGAGTTAGCTTCTCCTTGAAAGCTGTAGAATGTGATTTGTACTCTTCAAGATATAGACTAAGAGTCTCATGAGTCTCAGGATCATTCCTTTCTTCACTTCTATACCTCTCACCTTCTTCAAATAAAGTGGGCATAGTGGATCTATGAGGACATCTAGGATTCTCCGGTCTTCTTTGCTTTTGATAGGAAGTACCTTCCTCATCGCATCTTCCTCTTGGATCTTCTCTCTATTCTTCCTCCTTCATTTCATTGACCTCCTTGGAGAGATATTGCATGGATCTGAAGAAAGGAGTGACAAATTGTTCATCCTCCATGATAGATCTCATCTATCTATTCTTATTTCAATGCAAAAGATGGAGTGTCCACAAGATGAACCAAATATCATGCTCTGATACCATTGTAATATCCAAAAATAGGGAAAATCAACAAGGTTGGGAATAACTTATGATATCCCAAGATTGTAGATCCAACAATATTAAAACACAATTTGAGGACTGCAACTAAGTAAAAAACAGATCTAAATACACATCAGAATATGCAAAAAATATTGAGCCATTTCATTATATTGGAGAAGATTCTATTACTCAAGTACAAAATGTAGGTAGATCTAGCCAAAAATATGAGCTAGGATCACCCAGAAAACATGCATACAACAGGTACAACGTAATTGTGGAGGTACTGAAGTAAGTACTGTGCAGTACTTATAGCTGAACATGAGCATATAAGTGTAGGTTGAAAAGGAGAATGCAGATCTACTCAAATTCGAAGCTCTGATGATGCCAAGATTCAAGATTTGGCCAATGTGATGGATTCCCAAGATAACCCAAAAAATATTTTCCAGATTTGCAACTTTCGAAAAATCGCCTCACCAGGGCTTGATCCTTGATCTACTGGGAAATATAGATATCAAGCTAGATATGAAGAATACATGGCTGAAATGTGTTCTCATATCAGATCTATGCTTCAAGGGATGATCCCTTCCTCATATCTATGAGGTAGAAGCTCTAGATATAACTTCTCAATCCTCCAATGATGATTGCAGCTACTGCAACACAACTGCCTCTAAAAACTATGATGTGAGGGAAATAGAGGCCTTCCGCATGCTGAATAATGATGTAATAAACTCCAGACTGATGGCAAGACTAATGGCAATGTGAGGGAGTGATCCCTCACAAGATTGCTAGCTGAAATACTAGCAACTTTCTTCCTCCTTTCAGATCTTCAATATGGACAGCGTTATTCCTGAGGAGAATATTCCTGCTAGGAGGTCAATAACTTTTTACCTGATGCCTGATCTGTAATGTCGCTCTGGGAGTGCTGATCTATATGCCCCAGTAATGGGAATAATCCCTCACCTTGTTCTCCAGGTGAAGTACTGAAGACAACTTCCACCTTCCAACTAAATCGTCACAAATCTACAGATTTCTAAATATGAATGTTCTGCCAAAAGTTGGAAAAATAAATGGCACTTAAAGCTTGATGTATAACGAAGTACAATCCTTTTTCTAGAGCTGCTCTAAGAAAGAAGTGGGATTCTTTCTTGGGAACACCCTATGCTAAACAACACCTGCAATCTCTGCTAAACATCCAAATAATAAAGTGGAATGTCACTTGACAATTCGAGATCTAAAAGATCATACATCAAGTAATCCAAGATACCTTTCACCATTGCCTTCATCTCCTTTTATAATGTTGAGCCTTCCCAAGCCTTAGCCCTAATCTCAATTGCGCAGTCACATGTGGACAAGATCCTCCAAGTGGGACTGCACTGTTTGACCAAATCAACCAACAAGTCTAGATGCAATGTACACCTCCTCCATCATGTCTACTTAATTTGCACATGATCTTCCATCACTTGATCATGAATGCTTAATCATCCTTTTTTTTACATCTTCAAGATCTTAGTTGACTGAATCAATCCTCCATGATCTTTCTCATTAAATGAGACATGATCTCTAATCTCATTCACATTAGTAGTTGCTCAACTGCCTTATTTTGCAGATCTAGGCTAAATTAATCCACATTCACACACACAAGTGGATATTTATTCTTAGTGAGGATTGTGGGTCCTTGCACCCTTTTATTTCCTTAATTCATTAAGAAAATCAAGGACTCTAATATTCCAAATATGATGTGAAAATTTGGGAACATTACACCAAAAAAAATGGAAATTTTATCAAATGGATGTGAAGTTAGCATTCTTGAATGGAGTGCTGAAAGAGGAGGTATATGTTGAAAAACCTCCTGGCTATGAGATAGACGACCAAGAGCACCTGTTGTGTAAGTTGAAGAAAGCTCTTTATGGACTGAGGCAAGCACCATGAGCATGGTACAACAAGACTGATGCTTACCTGATCAGGGAAAATTTTAAGGGCTAATATTCGCAGATGGGCTATTTTTCCATGTTTTTTCCCAAAATACGATTCACCAATTTCCATTTTTTTCAAATTTATTGGCTCCAAATTTATAGTATAAAATTATTTTACCCTACAAATTGCCAAAATTTTATATATACTACTATAAAATAATTATAAACCTAAATATTTCCCAAAAATAACATCAAAAATTTTATAGTTTACATATTGGGGACTAGTAAGATTCGCCAAGGTTTCTAAACTTCAAGATAAACTTCCATCCTTTGACAAGTGTGATGGTGAACTGACACTCTACATCAAAGAAAATGTCAGTAAAATTCTTATTGTTGTTTTGTATGTAGATAATTTGATTTTTACAGACAATGATTTTTCTCTCATTGATGATTTCAAAGAAGTCAGGAAAAGTGAGTTTGAAATGGCTAACTTGGGTTTGTTAAAATATTTTTTGAGCATAGAAGTAAAAAAAATAGAAAAATGAATTTTTATCTCCCAAGAAAAGTATGTTGCAGAAGTTTTCAAGAGGTTCAATATGTAGAACGACAAGCCATCATCAACTCCAACTGTCATCGCGTTGAAGCTGAGCAAGGAAGATTGTAGCAAGAATTTCAATCCGACATTGTACAAAAGCATGGTTGATTGTCTAATGTATTTGATTACAACTGGGCTTGATATAATGTATTCAGTAAGTTTGATATCCAGATTCATGTAGACAAAAAAAGCGTCACATTGGCAATCAACAAAGAGAATATTGAGGTATGTAAATGGAACAAAGGATTATGGTGTAATTTTAGGTTGATTGGTACACTGACAGTGATTGGCTGGAAGTGTTTGTTTGGTCAATTTAGTGTGTCCTAAATTGCTGCATTTAATTTGTCAATCCGGGAATCGTAAGCTGATGAAGTGCGACGCACTATATGTGCAAGATAACCTATTTCTTAACTTTTTGTCGTTTTTGGTTTTTCTAAGGTGAAATGGAAATTCTAAGATGAAAACAAGTTTGGTTATGTTTGTTCAAGGAAGTGATATCCCCTATAATGATTTACCAACTTGAAACTTTAAAAGCAAATTGAAAATTACAATGACAAGACTTGAAAGAAAATAAAAATGTACTGCTGAAATGAAAAGGTGCTGCTAATCTAATGAATCAAAACAATAAACTAGTGAACATGAAAACCAAACTATTCTTGCTGCCGACTAAACACAAAAGAAACTATGCTTGAGTAAATTCAAAATTGCAACAAAATAAATCTAAATCAGATTACATCAATTCATTTTCTGACCCTTCATCATTAGTCGAGCTATGATTTTCGGAAGTAATCATAAACAACTTGTGTAACTGATATTTAATTTGCAGAAAGTAAACTAATACTAAACCATACACTCATGATTCAATCCCTCACCATCAGTCCAGCTGTGGCTTTCGGAGGCAACCGAAGATGTCATGCATGATTTAATATATCTAAATTTGCAAAAAAGAAACTAATACTAAACTACACATTTCATAATGCAATCCCTCACCATCAGTCCAGCTGTGGCTTTCGGAGGCAACTGAAGATGCTATGAGCAACTTAATATATCTAAATTTGCAGAAAAGAAACTAATACTAAACTACACATTTCATAATGCAATCCCTCACCATCAGTCCAGCTGTGGCTTTCGGAGGCAACTGAAGATGCTATGAGCAGCTTAATATATCTAAATTTAACTACTGAAGCAGATAAGCAAAACTGAAATGAACAAAACAAGACTGAAATTAAAGAAAAGCTATGAAAAACAAACTAGCAGCAGAACAATGTTAGATCCATGTCATTAGTCAAAAAGCTATAAAAATGCCCGGGCTGTCTATCTAAAACCTGCAACAAGAAAACTGATCAGTGATTAACAATCATAAAACATGAAAGATAGAAATGAAATGGAAATTATGGAAATGTATAAACAGAAATGAAACAAATGCAATATATGAACATATGAATGGATTATGTCACAATGGAATGAAAGTAAAATTATACACTAATACACAAAACCTTAGCTGAGCAGGGGCCCTCTACACAGCCTTGGTAATGATCCTCAAACACGAATTAAGTTGAAAAACAGAGTCTTCTCATATTAAAAAGCAGTTCATTACAGAATGGTAGTGTTACGGCACAAGTGCAGCGTAATCACTATAGAGCAGACTAAAAGATAACAGAGTAAATTCACTAACATCAACCATCAACTAACTTTATGTGCGTATGCAAACGCTCTATATATAACAATAAACTGTAACTGTCTCCTAAAGTTCATGATGGCATAGAGCACGTAGACCACTACATCCACGGATATAGGAGTATGGCCGTGTTGGAAAGTGAATCTACGGAAGGTGGATGCTTGAATTTGACTCCAGAGCTCTGCACAGATGTCGATTTAACCTCCGCAGGCTTAGAAACGGCAGTATGGATCTTTATATGCCACGAAACAGAGTCCGGCCGACATGAAACTCCATGGTTGACTTCCATGTGGACGCCTTTGACCGCGGCTTCTTTGGATGAGTTTGCTTGAACCAATAGGACACGAACCATTTCCACGTCATTCCTAGCCTGCCCATGTGGCTCGTTTCCCTTGTAGACACCTGTAGCATAGAGTTCCACAAAATAGCTGCGGAAAGTTGCAGCAGCTGCGGAAAGTGGCAAGATTCCGCAGCTGAATGAACAAAATCTAGATCAAATAGAAAACACAAAAATATAATTAAAAACCATGTTAGATACTCTTTTGCACATGATATTGACAGTTTGGGAGGGTTAGGTGAGTGAAAAAGGTATGGAAAAATGTATGGAAAAGATGCAAATTTGGGACTCAACATACCCCCACTGTGAAGGTGTTGCATGTCCTCATGCAACCAAAATTTTGATACTCTTTGTTCAGTTTATGTGCCTTGATACTTCAGCCAGCACATCCAATCCCCTTCTCTTCTTCTTTGGTACTGCCATCATTCTGGGTTTCTTCATTAAGCACCTAAATTTGATATTCACAAGTGCTCTGCTCAATTTCTGGCATTTCCTTTTTAATTTCTTATTCTTCTTTTGCCAAATTCCCAAATGTAACATAGTATTATCATGGATGATCTTGTCCAGTTTGCCTTGTTCTTTTAATGTTTCATTTTCATTTTTGATGTGCCGATTTAAAAGCTCCAGCTCAAAAATTTCCTGTTTTAATGATTGAACTAAATCATCCTGCAATGTATGAGGCTGAATGGAAGAAGTACTTGGACCTGTGGCTGCCTTTTCCAAGGATTCTATATAGTCATATACCTTCTGCTGCTTGGGGTCTATTTCGGGTATCATTTTCATTGGGCTGTTCCCAAAATGCTGCAAAGGAGAATTATGTTCAAAATCTGGCCGAGGAGGGCTTACATCAATATTTTGCTGAGAACAAGATGGAGTATGCTCATTGTCTGATTGGGAATGAAAGGAACCAGGTTCACTAACTGACTGAGATGGACTATGGTCAGTTGGAGACTGTTCAGATGTCTCCTCACCCAAATCAATGAAATGAGGACCCTTAATTTGTGTTTTTCTCAATTTTCCTTTAAGCCTGCTGCTTCTCCTCACATGCTGTGGTACACTACCCTTTTGTTCTTGGTTTCCTGTCTCTGCCTTCTTGGATATAGATGACTGTTTTTGAAGATAAACTAATCTTTCAGATAGTATTTGATGATCTTCTTCTTCAGAAGAAGGAGTTTTATGGACAGCCTCAAAAATTTCTTTCCCTTTTGGTATTATTGGCTTCTTAGCCTTGATTTCCTTCTTCTTCCTTTTTACCAATCTCTTTTCCCTATCAGTTCTTTCCATAGTAATAGTAGGAGTGTTTTGGATTTCCTCAATTGTTCTTTTCCTCCTACTTCTTTTTGCTGTGCTAGCTGCGGGAATTTCCCGAGTAGGAGTAATTTGGGTTTCAACATTCATTCTTTTTCTTCTACTCCTTCTAATTGAACTACCTTCAGGAATTTCCTGAGGTTCTTCAAAGAAGTTTCTAACTAGTAATTGTTCCCATGTATCTTTTCTTTCCTTTAGCTCCTTTTCAATCAGAATTTTTATAAGGCCGTGGTGATAAAGATGAGGCTCTACATCTCCCAAGTGTTTTTGAACAGTCACAGCCATTTTCTTTAAGCTATTGAATAGAAAAAAAGGAAGATTGAGAGTTTGGTTTTCAAGAAAATTCATCAATAGCCTAGTATGGTACATGTACATAGACCCAAAACGACCTTCACATGTAATAAATTTCTGAACAATTAGTAGTAAAGTGGCCCATTCTTCTTTTATTGCATGCACAGGGATTCCTCATTTAAAAACAGTGATATCCATACCTTGATTTCGTAGAATTGTTCTCCATGCCTCATCACTGATACTTTTATTTTTGAACCAACGTTCTCCTTCCTGAAGAAGTTCTGTGGCTGTTGCTATTGATGCTTCATTGACCGAAAACTTGAGGTCTCCAATTTCTGCTTCCGAGCCATCAAATGACCTTGCAAACGCTTTCGTAGCTTCTTTGTGGTAACCTCTGAATTTCTGAATAAAACGCAGCCATTTTGCTTTCCTCAACATCTCTTTTGCTTGCGGATATCCCTCTATAAACTTTGGTCCTTCCGGCTCTGCCCTTAATAATTTTCCCATTTCACTTCTCTGTGCTTCACAAGTTTGCCTCTGTGAGGGTTTAAGTGGAAATGGAACGACTGAATACACAGGATCGAGCACAATGACTATGGGAATGTATCATAGAATGGAAATGAGCACCATAAACGGAATGGAGTAAGACTGTGGGTAGATATACGGGAGTGAGAATGAGCAAAAGGAACGAAATGGAGTGAAACAGGGAGTGAGAATGAGTAGAGTGGGGTTTTGTAAACACGACAGAGACACGACAAAGAGGTTAACAAAGTATAATACATTCGGCCGCGTTTTGAATTATGGTGGCTGTGTAATAAATATAAACACGTTTCAATCAACGGTTATGAAGTTATGCGGCTTGTAAGAGTCCTTTATCAACTCAAATACGTCTCATTATCTCCGGTGGGATATTGGAACATGAGTGAGAATCGGAATTTCAATGATGAAACCGTTTATGAATGAATGCAAGAGGATAACATGGAGATCGTGATAGGTTACGGAACTTTCAATACAATCATTGCGCGTAATGGGTAGAGCTCATGGTTTAAAACTATATAAAAATGTGTTTTTCAATACTATTTGAAATAAACTTTATTCATACCTTTGGAATCCTTGCTTTTGCCCTTGGTCTTCAACTGATTGATCTCCATTGGTGTCTTGAATGTTCCATTGATCCTCTCCCCTACATTTTATTTCATAATTATGGAAATAACAACTAACTGTACATTCTCTTTGAAAGCAGAGTAGTAGCTGCGGAATCTGCTTCTGGCTGCGGAAACTGGAGTCAGCTGCGGAAACAGATGTCAGCTGCGGAAACTGACACAGCTATTACTTAGTTGAATAGAAATGAACAAATGACAGATGACCAGGTGGAAATGGTCATAAAAAAGATTTTTATTGATGGAATGGATGAAATGAAGTGGAATGAAGTGAAATGAAATGAAATGAAATGAAATGAAGTGGAATGAAATGGAGTGGGTGGTGAAATGAAATGAAATGAAAGAGAGATTTTTTTTTTTGGAAAATAGAGAGTGTCAGGTGTCCCTGATTTTCACCCTATATTTTCTGCATAAGACTGCCAATCAATGATTGGTTTTCAGGCTTATACCATTTTTTTTTTTTTTTTTTTTTTTTTTTTAAACTGAAAAAC
The DNA here is from genome assembly GCA_034641835.2 of Pinus albicaulis. Classification (NCBI taxonomy): domain Eukaryota; kingdom Viridiplantae; phylum Streptophyta; class Pinopsida; order Pinales; family Pinaceae; genus Pinus; species Pinus albicaulis. The sequence goes on from CM076583.1 coordinate 1,096,253,537, forward strand.
AAAAGCTAGGTTGGTGGAGAAGAAGAATTCTTCTGTACCAGCCTGATTGCAGAACTTTCTTGAAACATCTTGACAAAATCCTCTTTTGAGAGTGGCTTATGATAAACTTTCAATCGATGGCCATTCACAATAAGAGGAGTTTGAAACTCATCAATGGTCTTGATTATTACAGCTCCATTGCTAAAGATTTTGTCAATCTCATATGGCCCAAGCCAATGAGTCTGAAATTTCCCTTGAAAATATTTAAACTTGGAGTCAAATAACAATGCCCAATCTCCTTCTTTAAACTTTTTCTCTTTGATATATTTGTCATGCCATTTAGTTCTTTGATATTGAACTAGATCAGTTCTTAGAATTGCTTCTTGTCTGATCTCATCTAGCTCATTCAACTGCTCCATTCTATGCTTTTGGGCTTCTGATAAGTCCATCCCCAACTGAACTACTATCTTGAAAGTCTTGACTTGGAACTCAATGGGGAGCAAGACTTCTTTCCCATAAACAAGTTCATAGGGAGAATGTCCCGTTGTATTCCTCCATGTAGTTCTGTAGGCCCACAAGGCTTCTGGAAGCCTTTCTGCCCAATCTCTTCTATGTAGATGAACATTTTTGGTGATGATACTTTCAAGAACTTTGTTTGTGGACTCCACTTGACCATTTGCTTGTGGATGGTAAGGAGTAGATCTTCTGTGCTTGATTTTGTATTCTTCCATCAACTTCTCCACCAAATTGGATGTGAATTGGCTCCCCTGATCTGTCACAATTTCTCTTCGAACACCAAAGCGAGTAAAAATATCCTCATAAAGAAAATGAACAACTGAATTTTCAGTAGCAGATACTAATGCTTTGGCTTCTACCCATTTAGTAACATAATCAGTACAAACCAATATATACTTGTTTTGCTTAGATGGTGGATTAATAGGTCCAATGAAATCTAAAGCCCATTTTTCAAAGGGTTCAATGAGTACCTGTGTTTGCAATGGCATTTCATTTGAAAGGGTAGGTTCCCCTACTCTTTGGCAGCTATCACACCTTTTGACATATTGTTTTGCATCTTTGAAGAGGGAAGGCCAATAATATCCCAAAGAAAGGATTTTATAGGCCGTCCTTTTGTTCGCAAAGTGTCCGCCGCATGGTTCATCATGACATGCCTTAAGAATATCAGGCATTTCATCTTCCCTGACACATCTTCTGATCACAAGATCTGGCCCTGTTTTAAACAATTCGTTAGAAATCCATGAATATTTTGAACTCTCCCGAATAATCTTTCGTTTTTCTCTTGGAAATAAATGTGAAGGTAGTTTCCCTGTAACCAAATAGTTAGCAATATCTGCATACCAAGGGGTCTTAATAGTTACTGCAAACAAGTATTCATCAGAAAATTTATCTTCTACAGGAGAATCTTCTTTAGTATTTTGAATCCTAGACAAGAAGTCAGCTACTGTATTCTGTTTTCCTGGTCTATCCAACACAGTAATATTGAATTCTTGCAAAAGTAAAAGCCATCTTGTCACTCTGCCATTAGTAACAGGTTTGTTCATTAAATATCTAATTTCAAAATGGTCAGTATGAATAAAAGTTTCATAGCCTGTTATGTAATGTCTAAACTTATTAATTGCATGAACAACAGCTAAAAACTCTTTTTCAGTCACAGTATAGTTCAACTCTGTGGGAGTCAATTTTTTACCGGTGTAATAAATGGCATAAGGAATTAAATATTTTTGACCCAACACAGCTCCAAGAGCTGTATCTGAAGCATCCGTAGAAATATGGAAAGGAAGTTTCCAATTTGGTCCTCTCAAAATAGGTGCTTCAGATATTCTTGTTTTCAAAGTTTCAAAATCTGATTGACAATCAGGATCCCATTTAAATTCACAGTCTTTTGTAAGCAATTTGAAGAGTGGAGATGCTATTTTAGTGAAGTTTTCTATAAATCTTCTATAGTAACCAATAAATCCTAGAAAACTTCTAACATCTCTTTGAAAATTTGGAATAGGCAACTTGGAGATGACTTCAACTTTTGATCTATCAACCTTAATCCCATCTCCTGAAATATGATGTCCTAAAACAATCCCTTCAGTAAACATCATAAAGCATTTTTCATGGCTTAATGAAAGGTTTGTTTTTTTACATCTTATGAGAACTTTTTCCAAATTTTCTAATGCCTCTTCAAATGAATTACCATAAACTGTAAAATCATCCATATAAACCTCTACACAATCATGGATTAGATCAGAAAAAATTCCTAGTACCGCTCTTTGGAATGTTGCGGGTGCATTACATAACCCAAAAGGAAGCACTCGGTAGGCAAAAGTTCCCCATGGACAAGTAAATGTGGTCTTATCTTGATCTTCAGGTGCTACCTGATTTTGATTATAGCCACTAAAACCATCCAAAAATGAAAAGTACTTTTTACCTGCTAATGTGTCTAATACCTGATCGATAAAAGGCAAAGGAAAGTGATCCTTCAAATTTGCTTTGTTCAATTCCCTGTAATCAATGCATACCCTCCATTTACCATTCTTTTTAGGTACTATAACCAAAGGAGAAACCCATCGGCTATCTGAAATTGGATAAATGAAGTTTACATTGAGAAGTTTTTGGAGCTCTTCTTTCACTATCTCCCTAAGATTTGGATTCATCCTTCTTTGAGGTTGTCTGATTGTTCTACTGTTTTCCTCAATATAGATATGATGGATGCAATTCTTAGGATCAATACCCTTCATGTCAGTATACTCCCATGCAAATGCAGTAGAATGTTTTTGCAAGATTCTGGTTAGTTCTTCTTGTTGTGACTTCTCCAGATGTTTGTTGATATTCAATGTCTTTTTTGGAAAAATCTCAAAAGCAGAATTACCAAACTCTTCCATAGAGTAGAGAGACATTTGTCTTGATGATAAATATTCTATGTCAGATTCCAACTGAAATTGTGTGGGGTCATATTCTCAAGTTATCTCAAAATTTTCTAATGTGTTCAGAATTTGACTATCCTCACTAATTTCAGAAATGGTAAAGACAGGTTGTATAGTGTTCTCATCATCGACCCATTCATTGTCTCCTATTTCGGTGATTGCTCTTGCTGGAGGATACAAATTGAATTTCTTTGTCGAATTACCATTAGAAATGTACATGTCTCCAGATCTACAACTAATAAAAGCATCAGCTGTGGCCAGCCAAGGTCTTCCTAAGATAATTGGATGTCCTCCTAGATTATTCTTGGGAGTCAAAATCATAAAGTATACTGGATATTCCCAAGAATCTAAGGAGACTGAAATATCTTCTAATACACCATCTGGTTTAATAACCGATCGATCTGCAAGTTGCAATAAAGTAGGTGTAAAAAGAAGGTTAGGAAGTTTTAACTGTTCCATAGTCTGTCTACTCATAATGTTGATAGCAGCCCCTAAGTCAATCAATGTGTTTGGAATTTCTATCCCATTTATATGTGTCTTGACAATTGGACTTCTTGGATCTACATACTTCTGCATAGTAATTTTTCCCATCATAATATCTGCAATCTTTCCTACCAGGTGGATTCTTCTTGTGTCCTTTAGCTTCCTTCCTGGTCTTTTGAAACTCAACTCCTTTATGGTTTTTGCTAGAATAGGAATTTCTCTAATGGCTTGTAGCAATGGAATCTTGATACAAACATTCTTCAATTCATCTAGAAAGTCATAGTTAGGCAACAAGATTTGTTTTTCCACCCCCTTATCAATTTGTAGTCTTTCCGGAAAAGGAGGTGTAGATGAAGATACAGGTTGCTCAACTATAGGAGTTGTGGATGTTAGCTTTTCTTTCTCTTTTTGAATTTTTGAATTTTGAAGAGATTCTTCCTCAGAACCCTTATTGACTTGAAGAGAGTCCTCTTCAGAGGTATCTTGCTCTTGAATATCTATAGAAGGTTTTTCTAAAACTCTACCAGATCTGAGTTGTACATCGTTGAGAGGAACAATCATATAGATAGGAAATTGTTGTCCTTCTACCATATAAGTAGTTTGAGGATTCTTATTGTTAGGATTTGGCAATGGCTGAGCTGGAAGTTGATTTGTCTTCTGTTGGTATGGGAGCATGAGTTGAGGATTTGTACTTTGTTGAGAAGGTTGTTGTTGTGGAAATGGCAATGAAAGTTGTGGATTTTGGCTTGGAAATTGTGGAGCTTGTTGATTTTGAAAAGATGGAGGATATTGATAAAATTGAGCAAATTTCCCATAAGGATTTTGCATCCCTTGTACCCATGGCTGATATGGATTTTGATGTTGGGGCCAAGGTTGTTGCCAAGGATTCCAATTTGGTGGGGTTTGAAGATTCATAGGGTTATTAAACCCTTGAGTTTGTTGTCCCTGCCAAGGTCTTCTTGCAACAAAACAGAGAGATTCTACTGAATTTGGGTCTTCTTGAAAGACAGCTTTGAGTCCAGGAATTGAAGGACAATCCTTGATCTCATGATTCTCTGAGCAAACCATACATGTTTCTACAACTTTTGCATCCAAGGGACATTCCCTTAAAGCATGTTTCTTCCTACATTTCGGACAAAAGATGGCTAAAGCATCTATTTCTGCTTTCTGCTTGTTTTGGATTTTAAGGGTGTCTAGTTGTTCACTAAGGCTCCCTAAGATATCAGTTTTGAACTCATCAAGCATATTACCAATTTCTGCCCTACTTACCGATCCAGTTGCAGATTTGTTAGCCTTAATAAGAGAATAATCCCTAGGCCCTTTTCCAGTTTTAGATTTTCCTCTTGAGAGATGGATACATAGTTCTGTTATATCATGAAATGGAAGTTGAGAAATGTCTCCTTTCCCCATCATGTTTAAAATGTCTATCCATTCATCTCTAATGGCTTTTAATAGGAGGGCTTTCAAGGTTTCATTATCTAATTTGCTCATCTTTTCTCTTTTCAAGTTGTATTGAAATCTTTCAATTAATTCTTCCAAATTTTCATCTTCTTTTTGCATCATTTTGAATACCTCATCCTTGTGATTGGTGGGCATACAATAGTCCAAGTATCTATCCAAAAATGTTTGTTTCATATCATTCCAAGTCCCGATAGATTGAGTGGCTAATCCCATGAACCATTTCAAAGCAGATCCCTTCAATGTTGAAGGAAACAGTTTGAGTTTTTGAGAATCTTCCATATAGTCATAAGTTCGGCACACAACTTCAAACTCAAACAGAAATGTTTCAGGATCCTCACTTCGTAATCCATAAAAGTTAGGGAGAACAGATGGTGAAATATTTTTCATTGTTGCATGAGTTTCCTCATCAGCTATAGGGAATCCCAACAAATTGTCCCTATTTCTACCATCATTTCCTTCACCATTGTTATCTCCATTATCTCCTCCTCTTCTACCTCCACCTCTATTTATTACTTCCTCTGCCATGATAGTTTCTTTAGAGTCCTTATAGTCCTCTAGTTCTTCTACCAAGTAAGGATGAGAGAAAGTCTCTTGTTTTCTAAGTGGGTTTTAGTAGGTGGTGTATGAGAATCCTCTAATTCAGCTGTTCCTTGACTTCCAAAAGCTTAAGGCTAGGGGTAGATGGTGGTGAATCTGGTCTATGCCTTGAAGAAGATGGAGTTGTGAAAATCGAACTCTTGGCTTTAGCTATAAACCTTCCCCTAGAATCTCTTGCTCTATGCATGTCATTTTTTTATTTTTATTTTTAAAAGTTGGGCTAATAATTCTCTTTCTGATCTTCCAGATCACGCTAGGTGCAAGAAGAGAGCATACTTAAGAAATTACTAAACCAATAACTCTCTTTTCTGATCCTCCAGATCACACTAGGTGCAAGAGGAGAGCATACTTCAAGAAGTTATCAAGTTTTTCCTTCTTTTATGATTTTATGTTTTTTTTTTTTAAGAAATTGGCTACCTAGTTACACTTCCCCGGCAACGGCGCCAAAATGTTTGGTCAATTTAGTGTGTCCTAAATTGTTGCATTTAATTTGTCAATCCGGGAATCGTAAGCTGATGAAGTGCGGCGCACTATATGTGCAAGATAACCTATTTCTTAACTTTTGTCGTTTTTGGTTTTTCTAAGGTAAAATGGAAATTCTAAAATGAAAAACAAGTTTGGTTATATTTGTTCAAGGAAGTGATATCCCCTATAATGATTTACCAATCTTGAAACTTTAAAAGCAAATTGAAATTACAATGACAAGACTTGAAAGAAAGTAAAAGTGTACTGCTGAAATGAAAAGGTGCTGCTAATCTAATGAATCAAAACAGGAAACTAGTGAATATGAACCAAACTATTCTTGCTGCCAACTAAACAAAAAAAAGAAACTATGCTTAAGGAAATTCAAAATTGCAACAAAATAAATCTAAATCAGATTACATCAATTCATTTTCTGACCCTTCATCATTAGACCAGCTATGACTTTCGGAAGTAATCATAAACAACTTGTGTAACTGATATTTAATTTGCAGAAAGTAAACCAATACTAAACCATACACTCATGATTCAATCCCTCACCATCAGTCCAGCTGTGGCTTTCGGAGGCAACCGAAGATGTCATGCATGATTTAATATATCTAAATTTTATAAAAGAAACTACTAAACTACACATCCGTTAATGCATCCTCACCATCACATGTTTCACCCAACTGTGGCTTTCTCCTGTAAATCAAGATGCTATGAGCACTTAATATATCTAAATTTCCCGAAAAGAAACTAATACTAAACTACACATTTCATAATGCAATCCCTCACCATCAGTCCAGCTGTGGCTTTCGGAGGCAACTGAAGATGCTATGAGCAGCTTAATATATCTAAATTTAACTACTGAAGCAGATAAGCAAAACTGAAATGAACAAAACAAGACTAAAATTAAACAAAAGCTATGAAAAACAAACTAGCATCAGAACAATGTTAGATCCATGTCATTAGTCAAAAAGCTATAAAAATGCCCGGGCTGTCTATCTAAAACCTGCAACAAGAAAACTGATCAGTGATTAACAATCATAAAACATGAAAGACAGAAATGAAATGGAAATTATAGAAATGTATAAACAGAAATGAAACAAATGCAATATATGAACATATGAATGGATTATGTCACAATGGAATGAAAGTAAAATTATACACTAATACACAAAACCTTAGCTGAGCAGGGGCCCTCTACACAGCCTTGGTAACGATCCTCAAACATGAATTAAGTTGAAAAACATAGTCTTCTCATATTAAAAAGCAGTTCATTACAGAATGGTAGTGTTACGGCACAAGTGCAGCGTAATCACTATAGAGCAGACTAAAAGATAACAGAGTACATTCACTAACATCAAACATCAACTAACTTTATGTGCGTATGCAAACGCTCTATATATAACAATAAACTGTAACTGTCTCCTAAAGTTCATGATGGCAGAGAGCACGTAGACCACTACGTCCACGGATATAGGAGTATGGCCATGTTGGAAAGTGAATCTACGGAAGGTGGATGCTTGAATTCGACTCCAGAGCTTTGCACAGATGTCGATTTAACCTCCGCAGGCTTAGAAACGGCCGTATGGATCTTTATATGCCACGAAACAGAGTCCGGCCGACATGAAACTCCATGGTTGACTTCCATGTGGACGCCTTTGACCGCGGCTTCTTTGGACGAGTTTGCTTGAACCAATAGGACACGAACCATGTCCACGTCATTCCTAGCCTGCCCATGTGGCTGGTTTCCCTTGTAGACACCTGTAGCATAGAGTTCCACAAAATAGCTGCGGAAAGTTGCAGCAGCTGCGGAAAGTGGCAAGATTTCGCAGCTGAATGAACAAAATCTAGATCAAATAGAAAACACAAAAATATAATTAAAAACCATGTTAGATACCCTTTTGCACATGATATTGACAATTTGGGAGGTTTAGGTGAGTGAAAAAGGTATGGAAAAGTGTATGGAAAAAATGCAAATTTGGGACTCAACAGTGTTGATGAAAGAAAGAGCACATCAGGTTATGCTTTTATTTGGAATCAGGAGCCATTTCATAGACTTCCAAGAAGCAACCAATAATTTGATTATCAACAGCAAAAGCTAAATATGTAGTAGTAACAACAGTAGCATGTCAAGAAGTTTGGATGGGAAGGATGCTGAGGGATTTATGTCATGAACAAGACAATGGAACCACAATTTTATGTGATAATAGCTCATCAATTGCATTGTGAAAGAATTATTTTTTTGATAAGGGAACAAAGCATATTGATGCCAAATACCATTTTATGAGGGAATTAGTTAACAATGGTGAAATTGTGTTCCGGCATTGTAGGTCGAAGTAACAATTTAGTGATATCCTCTCAAAGCCAATAGGATAAGGGGGAGTGTTGGAATACTCCCCAAAACTGCCATGAATAAAGTGGTAGTAGCCCACACCTCATTTAAATATTTTTGCAGGGAAGGAAAAAGCACAGATCTAAGAACCGAAAGTGTTTTCATGAAAAATACATAATATAGTTTACGAGGCCTTTCTCTGTAGTATTTCTCACTCACCACCATTGACCTATCCTATTACCCGCAGATCATAGCCCGCAAGGTTTTTGGTTTACCTCTGAAGCTTTTTTCTGAAACTTAAGTTTTAACTAATGTGATTTGGTCAGACCCTCAACCTCCTTTATGCATTACCAAACCACATGAAAACCTTTGCTTTTCAGTTATTTCTTATCTTTTCCACATTTCCCACTTACCATGGTTTACCGCGTCGCAACCCGCACTTGGCAACATTTAAATTTTACCTTTTAGTGCCTACATTGAAACCTTGAAATGTTGTGATGCGACGTTGTCATCGCACATTGCACAACTTACCGTTTACCTTTTAGCACACCCACAGCCCACACTTCACATATTTTATGCTTTACCTTTTTCACCACCCACAACTTCGCACTTCGCACATCTTGTGACGTACCTGTCTAGTGCCCACAAGTTATGTTATTTTCTTTTTGATGCGATGTGATCACAATCACATGTGGCAAGCTTAGGAGGGTAGCACCCGTAATCACATATCACAATGTTTAATGGACATCACCCGCAAAATAAAATATTTATGTTGCGATGCGATAAGTGCCACATCACATCGCAATCGCAAGTTCTTAAGGTTCTCCCATATCGTGCAAATGTTAAAAGTTGAGATTGCCAGTATGCGATTTGCGATAGAGGCATTGATGCGATGTGGTTTCGCAGGCAAAACCCATAATATTTCAGGTCCGCCATTTTGTGTTCTGTACGCATTTTCATGTATAAATAGAATAATCCAGAAAAAGGACGATTGAGTTGTTAACTATCCGTTTTTACATTGAATATAATTTTACTTATAGGCTCCGACCAATTTTGTATAAAACAAATATAATTTCATTTTGTAAACTGTGAAGGAATTAATGAATGAAAAAGAATTCCTCCTCTGTTGCTTTCTGTCTTTATGTGTGTAATTGTTTATTTCCACATACATTTTGCATTCTATGTATTGTGGGGGAAAAGCATCCCACTATTATTTGGTTTATTCCCAATTTCCAACAAAACTTTATTTGCATCATTTTAGAGGTGTATTTCACTTTAATTGTATTAATGTTAAGCAAGTTATGGTAAAGTTTATTTCTTTGGTCGATTAGGTCCAGTAGGTTTCCATTACAAAGAAAGAAAGGATGAATGGTAAATTAATTTTCTGAGTTTTTGTTGCTCGAATCATTTTTTTTTTTTACGAGTGTTTATGCACGACTTCAAGTAAACCTTAATGACATTTTTTTATTGTTATTTTCTAATATTAATGAAAGAAAGAAACGATGAATGGTAAATTTAATTTCTTGTATGGATGAGTTAAGGAGTTTTTGTTTCTCGACTCACATTTTGTTTGAGTCTATATGTACATGGCTTCAAGTAAACCTTAATGAAAATTTTTTACTTTTATTTTCTAAAATTAACGAAAGAAATAAAGGATGAATGGTAAATTAAATTTCTTGTAGCGCTGACTTAAAGATTTTTTGTTGCTTGACTCACATTTGTTTTTTAAGTTTGAATGTACATCACTTCAAGTAAACCTTAATGACAATTTTTTACTGTTATTTTTTAAAATTAATACAGATAGTGTGTATGACAAGTTTTACTTATTACGGTGTGTCACACATTGATATTCTGAATCATGGGGACCTTACCGTGTTTCCCAAAGGCGTGCTCCATTTTGAACTCAACGTTGGAAGCTTTGTGGGTGAGTATTTGTCGACACTTAAACCATAAAAATATCAGAACTCTCGAACGCCTGCATACCACCACTTATATTTGCATTTTAATTTGACACATTTTTTTTTTTCAGAAGAAAAAAAACGCTGTATATATTAGAATAAATATATGACAGTACATGATCAACCATACATCCTCAAAACTGTTAATTAAAACAGCGAGAAAACCCCATATGCCGAATACATCCAGAATACACTTCTGTTGAGAAGTGATTCGATGTTCATGGCCACCAATAACGGGTAGTATAAAACATACCCACGAAATCATCCCTGCATACATAGAAAAGAAACTGCATAGAATATACAGCAGCATCATCTTCATGACAATAAGGACTAAAAGAAAACTGAAAAGAAAGAGGACAAACAAAAAAGGAGAATTCATAGCGTCTTCCATGGCTGAAAAGAGGCAGTCTCGCTTGTGCAAACACCAACCAGGCCCACTTGAAAACTTGACCGAGATTGAAATCCTATTGTGGTGCCACAACCCTTGTGTAAAACTGACTCGCTTGTAATGGATCATGCACGCTTGACAACAGAAGATCCGACTCGCTTGATGAAATGCCAAGGTCGGTTGAAGAAGAAAATCAGCCCAGAATAAAACCAAAATCCCTGCTTACCAAAACAGGCTCGCTTGTGAAGGATAATCTAATCAGAAAACAAAATTGCACCCTAAAAACAAAGAAGTCGATCCCCATGATTGGGGGAGATCCGGCTCCCCAACTTGATCGGGAGATCCGTAGAAACAAAACCTTACTTCATCCACCCATGACCGGCCAGCCGTATAGATCCGGGATCGAAAGGGTAAGAACTGTCCAGATGAATAATGAGCACTTGCAAACCATTCTGTGCAAGTTCCATAAGAAAGCAGACCTGCCGACAAGCTAAATATCAACCCCAAACAGGAAATAAAACTCGATTAGCGATTCCTGCAGGGGGACAGCAATCACTCGTGGCAGAGCGATGCAAAAGATTTAAAAAACAGTAACGGGTAGGTTCAAACGGCAATTGATGCGATGAACGGATATGACAAGTACCCAAAGCAAGTACAGATCCAAGAAATCTCGCACTTATCCCGAATATGGATATGAAAATCTCCGGATAAGGAGCATGTAACGGGCACCTGCACGAATCATTAATAGGGCAGCAAAATCGATGCCACTAATAAATGTGTCCACCTACCGGAAATGGCAATTGAATCAGAAACGCTGCCAAAACCAGATTGAATTGAGCCGGAAAACAATTCAAAAATGACCGGATAATATCGAGAGGCCAACCGGAAAAATCAGAAAGCCGGCAGTAATTGCAGCTGCAACAGCAATGGCAATCAGAGAATGACCACCATCGCCACAAGTCCCCTGAAAACCACTTAAGCTCCCATTCAATATGGAGCTACTGCGTGCCCAAAAGTCCCTTGAAAACCTCTTAATCTGCCATCAATCCATGGTCGCCACGGCCAGCAGATGCAACATCAGACAGAGACCATCGAGGTCAGCTCTGTGCCGGATGTCAAAATGTTTCCTCTCACTACGTTCTCCCCACATAGGAGCTCCCCACGCTCCAGCCTTCCCTCAAATCCTCTCTGCGTGCCGCTAACTGTGAGCCCCTACGTGCCCAACATGCTTGGGCGTTATTCACTGCCCTCTATGTGCAGCAGCAAAATCTATGGCAATGACAGTATGACCATCATCGCCACAAGTCTCATGGCAGCAGCATGAAATAACAAAAAAAACAACAGCCACTAAGCAAGATGCACGCACAGAAATGGGACAGTATGGACTACCAACTCACAGCCACCCACCCAACCCCCATCCCCAGCGCACAAACACCGCTCAACTAAAACATCTCACATCATCACCGCCTGCACCCAGGCCCTCCATAAACGACACCTCCCTGCATCTTCACCACTCCACCATGTATGCAAACGATAGAATTAACAGCACTCATGTACCAACAATAGCCACCAAAAGCCACAGGAAGTTGTCCACATTGGGTACCAGCATTGTGAATCAACAGAAGCCACCAAAAACCATGAACAACTTGTACACATTGGGTACCAGCATAATGAATCAACTATAGCCACCAGAAGCAGAACAACTCACCTCGATGGGTTCCAGCTAAAAGATTCAACAATAGCCACCAAAAGCCACAAAAATGTCCACATTGGGTACCAGCTTTATGATTCAACAATAGCCACCAACAGCTACAACAACTTGTCCTCAAAGGGTTCCATCTATATAGTCCGTGAGTGCCATTCAGATGGGAAGGAAACTAAAAATGAGAGGTCGAAAAGCGTGGCCAAGGGTCCCTGAAAACCTCTTAAGCACCCATTAATCCATGGCCCCTACGGCCAGCAGATGCACCTACAGGCAGAGACCATCGAGCTTCTATTCCACACCCCCAAAGATCCGACACTTACAAGTACCCTGAAACCTTAGGCTCCCATTCAATATGGAACATCTGCGTGCCCAAAAGACCCCTGAAAACCTCTAAAGCTGCCCTCAATCCATGGTCACTACGGCCAGCAAAGGCTTGTTCTCATATTGTTAGATGGCTGTTCTCATATTGTTTTACATTGGATGGATGATATAATTTCAGACAAGTAGTGACACTTTATTTCATATTCCCCTGAGAGCACCGACAATATCTTTCGACGTGGACACAAGGGCAGTAAATTGGCTGAATTCAACAGCGCATCTATACACTCCTTGTCTGAAGAAATCTGCAAACAGTGGTTGTCTACCCAGTAGAGATATTACAACAAAATTTTAGTCAGAATTGAACAATATAAGTCTAAATATAGTGGAATAAACCATGACAAGGCATACAATTCACCACAACCGCTTTTGCGTCTAAAAGTTAAAATTATAATGGTGCTTTTAGTTATTACCTAGTTCATTTGTGACTTTTTTAGTTATTGCCAAATAAGAGTAAAAAAGTTTTTACACTTTTCATTGACGTGTAAGGGAAAAGAGAGTAGTTTAATGCAAATCCATTCAATTAGGAATTTATTATGATATATGTGTGTGAATTTTTTTAATTTTAGATATTATAATTTTTATATTTATATAAAATTTTAAATTAATATTAATAATAACTTATTAGGTGTAAAGGAAATGGTGATAAGGTGTTTTGTCAAGGTACTCTGTGGTGGTGTAAAGGTTATTATTTTAAAATTATTGGATAAAAAAATCGTGATGGTAAAGGCTACTATGGCCTAGGTGCTATAATTCTAGTACTTAGGGCTACTGTGGCCTGAGTGTGGCCTGAGTATGAGTGTTATAATTGGGTACAAGTTACATGTTTCAATCATTTCAAAACTCACATTACCTGGCAAATAATATATATATATATATATATATATATATATATATATATAAATTTTTTTATCCTGGTCTAAATATTATATTTCAAATTACAAACAATAAAATACCTTAATCTATAATATCCTTTTTAATACCCCATTTTATATATTAAAGAAATCCAAGAGAAGATGAGTTACAATATTTGACATTTTGAACCCAAAAAATAGAAAAGAAATTCATTAAATAAAATTTCATCAAACAAACTAAGAATATATGCAAAATTGAATTTAACGACTTAAACTAAGTGACTAGGAGGGATGGACAAGTGATTCGTCAAGTCTAACAAAACTTGGGATCTAAGTTAAGTCACTTTTGTCTTTGGTCTCGTTAGTTATTTAACCTGAAAATGGTTATTCACCTCTTTATAGCTCTCTTTGGAGTAGTGAAGTTAATGGATTAGACTAACTAATAAAGGGATGATTTTAAGGAATCGATGAAGACTAAAAAAAGTTTTCTTTTTTTTTATGGTTTTATATCTCGATAGTTATTGTGGTTGGTCTCAATAAATTCACTTATAACTAACTGATTAATTTTTAGGTCATAGAAGAGTGGAAGTAGAAGAGTGCAAATATTAACAAGATGGGTTGTGGAGCAACTAGTCCCTGCCCAAGAGCAGGATTGTGCGGTAACAGAAAGGACATTATATTGAAAGACTTTGCCGTGCGCCAACAGAAAAGCTACAAGCTATAGGAAAAAGAGTAATAGGAAAAATTGTAGTATTCTGCAATTTTTTTAACTTTCCATTGAATAGAAATTAAGCTAAAAGTTTTTTTTTTCTTTTTCTAGCCATTCAATAACAAAACCAAATAATTTTATGTGCAAGAGACAATTAGAAGCAAACAGAGATCACATGGCCCATTAACTGATCATATGCATAATTATTTCTTAGGACCACTGACACAATTGTTATATATTCAGTGATAAAATCTAGGTTTTGCATGTATTGGGATCTCGGCACTTACAGTTTCATCTCAACTATATATGGCTAAAGAACTAGAACCAAAGTGGTGTCACAATATCCCAGCTGTTCCAAAGGACTATTTTCATCCCATTATGATTTATATTCTGTAATTGTTGAGTTTATCGTTTAGATGTTGGAGTTTTTCTTATTCGCCCAAAATGTTGTTAACGAGCTCTGGTTGATCTAAAAATTGTTTTGTAGCTACTCCATATTGTATTTCTAATATAACAGTATCATATACATATGGAAAAGCTTGGTATATAGTATATCTAGTCCTGGATGGAGCTTTTCTCGAAATTAAAAAAAGAATGAAATGACTAATGATGGAAATTTGTAAAGAATTATTATTCAAAATTTGAATGTGGTATTCTATACAGTGGGCTGATCTTTTCAAGTATCTTACCAATCGACAGACATATGATTGTTATAAATTACTAAAATGGACACAATAATTACAAAAGATTACAAGAAGTTAGGTAGTCTCTCAGTCATTTTAACACAATGTAATCCTCGAGGGTCAATATGCCACATTGACTTTTAAGGAACTTGCAATTAATAAGACAACACAAAACAAAAGGGATATGACACTGATCTAAAATTCAGTTTCCAAAGTGAAGAAAAAACTTTGAATTGGTAGAAATGGGCAAACCTATTTATCAGGAAACGAAACATTTTAGCTATTCACCATCAAATATGGTTTTCTTGATGTAGTATTGGACTTGGATGGCCCATGTCGAAGAAAACGTTTGATAATGAAGAGAAAAACCAAAACTTCATTGATAAAAGTTGACAAAACCCAAGAAAAATATGCCACCACTAAATAAATCTTTCTGATAGAAGAGGCAAAGGAATGTACTGAACATTACCAACGGTTGCCAAAATCCAAAAAAAAAAATACAAAAGTGCAATAGCTATTGATCGTGGATACAATCAAAAGGAAAACAACAACTCAGAATTAGATGAGGCCTCAAATGTCAAATATAATACTGAGAGAATCACACAGTCAAAATAATAGTTGATCGAACTATTGTATGGTGCTCTTCGTGGTTAAGATCCAGTGCCAAAGCCAGTTGAAGCACCTATTGTGGTTTAACCTCTTTATCCAGCACCTATTGGAATTTAGTTCCAACTCCCCACAGACAGCAGAAGGACCGCGAGCTTAAAGTTTGATGGGATCAAAAGACAGCAAATTTAATTTTGATGGGAGTTTGAGGAACGATGGCAACAGATCTCCAGATTTTCACTTCACGCAACTACATACTTATTTGCAGCAACCACCAGCAGTCAATTCTCTACCAACCACATTTATTGCACCATCGACACCATTCTGGGGGGGCATCCGACATTGAGGAGAAAAGGGAAAGGCACTCACCGGAATGAATGTCATGCACCTCTCTAGGCCCACCAAATCAATTCCTGGGGGATAGGGGAACTCACGGGAAATCTTTTCGAGTAGCTCACAGAAAGCATGAAAGGAATAAGGTTTTAAACCTTAGGACAAAGTTAAAATTTTTGATTTAATTTTATGTTGCTGCATATGTTTTACTTTTAACTTTCAGTTAATTTTAATTACCACAGTATATGTAGATTTTTAACTTTGGTTATATATATTACAAATATGAGATATATATATATATATATATATATATATATTGTAATGTTTTTCTATATATATGCCATGAAAAGAAAAAAGAAAAATAGCAGAAGGTTGTGTATTGTGTAATATGCCCAAAGGCAGAAACAGAGACAGAAAGAGAAAAATTGTGTGTGTAGCAGTGAATAGAAATAGAGAGATAGAGAGGAGAAGTTTGTTGCTGAAACACTGTGTTGTTGTAGTAGCTGACAGAAGCAGTTTTATTGTGTGAATCCAGAACAATAGAAGTTATGAAGAATTTCATTTTGAACAGAGTTTTGTTTTTAATGAAATAGAAGTTTTTATGCCATCTCTCTATCAGCATCTTTTTAATTAAATCTCTGTGTTGAGTTTAGGAATTATTTTCCTCTTTGTTGTTTGGAATTGTTTAGAAATTCCAACATGGTATTACGGCTATTCTAGGTGCTCAGTGAATGAAGCAGAGATTTCCCTTCACTGCAAAAGCTATAAGAAGGTTATTGAAGTAGATTTCTCCAGCAGAGAAAGCTTCTATTTATTTTTATTTTTTTTAAACATAGTCAAGGAAATTTTTTGGTTTGCACAGTCACAATGGCAACAGCAGGCACCAATTGAAAAATCCTCAACTTCCACAATTTAACAGGAAGAACCATGAATATTGGGCTATCACAATGAGAGCCCTGTTTTGTTCATAGGACATATGGGAGCTAGTTGACAATGGCTATCCAGAACCAGTATATCCAGTAGCGTTGGCTGCTTTGATAGCAACAGAAAGAGACTTGTTAAAAGATAATAGGAAGAAGGACTCCAAATCCCTCTTCTATCTTTTTCAATCAGTACATGAGAGTATTTTCCCAAGGATTGCAGCAACAACAAAATCTAAAGAGGCATGGGACATTCTAAAAATAGCCTATCAAGGCATGGAGAAGGTGAAGACAACAAAGCTGCAAATGTTGAGGAGAGACTTTGAAACTCTCTGTATGAAAGAGTCTGAAACTATAGACTCATTCTTCACTAATGTTATTGGGTTGGTTACCCAAATAATGTCTCATGGAGAGACTCTTGAAGACAAGAGAATAGTGGAGAAAATCTTGAGAAGTCTACCCTCAAGATTTGATGCCATAGTAGTGGAAATAGAAGGGACAAAGGATCTCTCAATATTTACAGTGGATGAGCTAAGTGCATCCCTAATGTATCATGAACACAGAGTGAACATAGGAATAGATTCCTCATTTGAACAAGCTTTCAAGACTCAAATGTCTTTTGGCCAAAGCAGAGGTCAAGTCAGAGAAAACAAACGAGGAAGAGAAAAAGACAAAACAATGGAAGAAATAGCCCTGCAAGTTTGAGAGGAAGGAGTAGCAATCAGAACCAAAATGAAGACTCAAGCCAACATCAAGCTCATGGACAAAGGTATGATAAATCCCAAGTCTGGTGTCATTATTGCAAGAAATATGGGCACTATTCCAATGAATGTAGGAAAAATAATAATGACATGAATAATAGGCAGAATGCTAATTTTGAAAAAGAAAATAAGAACCAAAGTAATGTGTTGTTAACATGTAATGTAGCACAATATAGACAAGATGATGTATGGTTCTTATACTCAGGTTGTAGCAACCACATGAATGGAAACATAGCAATGTTTTCCAATCTAGATGAAAATGTTAAATCTGAAGTAACAATAGTAACTGATAGTAAGATCTCTATCAAGGGAAAAGGCAGAGTCAGTATCCTGGCAAGAAATGGAGAACATAAGTTTGTGCTAGATGTATATTATCTACCTGGCTTGAAATGTAATCTTTTGAGCATTGGACAACTCATTGACAAGGGAGACAATGTATTGTTTAAATATGATGTGTGCACAACCATGGACATACCTCCAAGCAAGAAAGTCATTTCAGAGGTGCAGATGGCAAGCAATAGAATGTTTCCTCTCAAGCTCAAAGTAAAGTTGAAGGATAGAAGAAATGTAGCAGCTATAAAACAGGAGGTCTTTCAAGACGAAGTGAAAGATTAAAATTGGTTATGGCACTTGAGATTTGGACATCTCAATTTCAGAGGCCTGAACTTGTTGCACAGAAAGGGAATAGTAAAGGGATTACGATTGATTGAAAAACCGGACAGCCTATGTGAAGGCTACATCTTGGGCAAACAACACAGAGAAATATTTCCAGTAGGAAAGAGCATAAGGGAAAGGGCACCCTTAGAGATAGTCCATTTAGATTTGTGTGGACCAATGCAAACACCATCACTAGTTGGCAACATATATGTTTTGACATTCATAGATTATTACACTAGAAATACATGGGTGTATTTCTTGAAACAGAAGAGTGAAGTGTTTGAACAGTTCTGCCACTTCAAATCTCATGTTGAGAAGCATAGTGGGCACTACATCAAAGTGCCGAGAACTAACAGAGGTGGAGAATACATCTCCAAAGAGTTCCAACGTTTTTCTAGGGAGAATGGCATACATAAGTAGTTTACCATAAGGTACACACCTCAGCAAAATGGTGTTGCAGAAAGGAAGAATAGGAACATCATGGACATGGTCAGAAGTGTGTTGAAGGAAAAACATTTGCCAAATGAGTATTGGGCTGAAGCTGTCAATTGTGTAGTGTACATCTTGAATAGATGCCCAACCAAAGCTGTAATCAACAAAGTACCGGAAGAAGCATGGAGTGGCATAAAGCAACATGTCACCCACATGAAATTTTTTGGATGTGTGGCATATGCACATGTCCCAAATCAATTGAGAAAGAAGCTTGATAGTAAGGGGGAGAAATGTATCTTTTTTGGATACAATGATGAGTCCAAAGCATACAAAATCTATAATCCATCCACCAAGAAAGCTATAATCAGCGGAGATGTGCAGTTTATTCAAGAAGAAGCTTGGGATGGAAGCTTATAGAAAATGATGAATGTGAAGACATGTGTGTCTCATGAAGAAAAAGAGGAAGGGAAAGAAGCAAATAATCCCTCCACGGTGGCTCCTCCTCCACCACCAAAAGAACAAAAAACCACACCACAAGCTGGAAATAGAATAGCCTTGAGAAGTCAAAGAAGTGCTTCTTCAAGCACACCACAGGGAACTGAAACTTCATTGAGTTCAAGTGGAACTCCAACTACACCAAGAAGACCAAGATTCAGAAATCTGAGTGAGATTTATGAACAAGGAGAGGTAAATGATAATGTCAGTCTCAAATCTTTATTTTCTTTGTATTTTCATGTTGATGAGCCAATTAATTTTGAATATGCCGTAAAGGAAGAAAAATGGATGGAAACAATGGATGAAGAAATTGGTGCAATAGAAAAGAGTAATATATGGGAGTTAGTGGACCTCCCTAAAGGCAAAGAAGTCATTAGAGTAAAATGGGTCTATAAGACCAAGAGCAATGTTGAAGGCAAGATTGAAAGACACAAAGAAAGACTTGTCATCAAAGGCTACAAGCAGCAACAAGGTAGAGATTATGAAGAAACCTTTGCACCAGTTGCAAGGATGGAAACAGTAAGAACCGTGATGTTGATAGCAGCACAACACAAATGGATGTTAAATCAACATTCCTGAACGGAGTGTTGAAAGAAGAGGTATATGTTGAACAACCTCCAGGTTATGAGATTGAAGGCCAAGAGCAAAAAGTATGCAAGCTGAAGAAAGCTCTTTATTGGCTTAAGCAAGCACCGAGAGCATGGTACAGCAGAATAGATGCTTACCTGATAGAAAATGGATTTGAGAAATGTGATGGAGAACCCACACTGTACATAAAATAAAATGATGGTAATATTCTTATTGTTGTTTTATATGTAGATGATTTAATCTTTACCGACAATGAAGTTTCTCTCATTGCTGATTTCAAAGCAGTCATGAAGAGTGAATTTGAAATGACTGATTTGGGATTTTTAAGATATTTTCTTGGAATAGAAGTAGAGAAAGATAAAAATGGGATTTTTATTTCCCAAGAAAAATATGTTAAAGAAGTGTTGAAAATATTCAACATGCAGAAAAATAAGGCAGCTGTAACTCCAACTATCATGGGGTTAAAATTAAGTAAAGAAGACAGCAGCAAGAATTTTGATCCTAGATTGTACAAGGGCATAGTTGGAAACCTCATGTATTTAACTGCAACTAGGCCGGATATAATTCACATTGTAAGTTTAATCTTCAGATTTATGGAAAGGACGAAAGAGACTCATTGGCAGGCAACCAAGACGATTCTAAGGTATTTGAATGGAATGAAGGGGTATGGTATTTTATACTCCCAATCTGAAAATTTTAAATTGACTAGTTACACTGACAATGATTGGGCTGGAAGTGTAGATGACAAGAAGAGCACATCTGGATATGTGTTTCATTTGGGATCGAGAGCCATTTCATGGGCTTCCAAGAAGCAACCAGTAGTTTCTTTATCTATAGTGGAGGCAGAATATGTCGTAGCAACAACAGAAGCATGCCTAGCAGTATGGATGAAAAGAATGCTTAGAGATTTATGTCATGAGAAGGACAAAGGAACAATTTTTTTTTGTGATAACAACTCAGCAATATCTTTATCAAAGAATTCAGTCTTTAGTCTTCCATAAGAGAACAAAACATATCGATGCAAAATTTCATTTTATACATGAACTGGTTAATAATGGTGAAATTTTTTTGTAGCACTACAGGATATAGGAACAGTTTGCTGATATATTGACAAAGCCATTAACGTAGAAAAGTTTTTACTATTTAAGGAAATGCCTGGGTATGCAAGAAAACCCAGCAGTTGAAATTAAGGGGGAGTATTGAAATTTAATTCCAACTGTTCGCAAACAATAGAAGGATAGTGCACTTAAAGTCTGATGGGATCGAAAGACAACAAATTGAATTTTTATGGGATTTTGAAGAACGGTGGAAACAAATCTCCAGGTTTTCACTTCACGCAATAGCATACTTATTTGCAGCAACCACTAGCATTCAATTCTCTGCCAAACACATTTATCACACTTCCAACACCGTTCCGAGAGGACATCCAACCTTGAGGAGAAAAGGGAAAGGTACTTGCTGGAATGAATGATGTCACCCACCTCTCTAGACCCACCAAAGCAGTTCCGAGGGGATAAGGGAACTCACGGGAAATATTTTCAAGTAGCTCCCAGAAAGCATTAAAGGAATATTGTTTTAAACCTTAGGAAAAAGTTAAAAGTTTTAATTTAATTTTATGTTGCCACATATGTTCTATTTTTAACTTTGGCTATATATATTATAAATATGAGATATTTATAATATATATATATATATATATATATATATATATATATATATTAATGTTTTTCTATATATATGCCATGAAAAGAAAAGAGGAAAATAGCAGAAGACTGTGTATTGTGTAATATGCCCAAAGGCAGAAACATAGATAGAAAGAGAAAAACTGTGTGTGTAGCAGTGAATAGAAGCAGAGAAAAAGAGTGAAGTTTGTTGCTGAAACGTTGTGTTGTTGTAGCAGCTGAAAGAAGCATTTTTATTGTGTGAATCTAGAACAACAGAAGTTTTGACGAATTTCATTTAGAACAGAGTTTTGTTTTTTATGAAATAGAAGTTTTTATACCATCTCTCTGTCCGTTTTTTTTTTAATTAAATCTCTGTGTTGAGTTGAGGAATTATTTTCCTCTTTGTTGTTTGGAATTGTTGAGAAATTCCAACATCACCAGCAACATTCACGATCCTCCAAGAGCAAGAGATCGAGACCTAGAAGAAAAGGTTCTTGGATAAAATCCAAATACGGATCCTAACCTTTGTGAGCTAGATTCGCCTCATCATCCCAACCTAATGCCTCAGGTTCTAGTTTTTCTGTCTCGGACAACCTGAACAGAAGTAGATGAGAGGCGAAGTGGTTAACATGCTGGTTGAAAATTTTCAGTCCCCAGTCTATAAATAATGTTATCAAATAGTTTTACTGGCCTAATAATGAAAAATATAAAATAAACATTAAATATAGTGAAATGAAAACATTAATGTTGTAACGTAAAGGTTGCATGGAAGCCACGTGCTTTCTTTGAAAATTCCACCCAGCATAGCAAACCTGTGGCTACTTTGAATAATAGAAAGAATCCCCGACCCATGACCCAGTGTAGTGAGTAAGAACTGAATGAACAATTCTTTCATTGTGGAGAGAAAATAAATGGTGCTAAAACCATTTATAGCCACATGAGAGAGCCCAATGAGGAACTAAGGGCTGGGAGGTTGCATCTCTCTTTTGATAAACTGGACAGGCTCCATCACAGGCTGAAAATTTTAACCTCACTAAAAATTTGAACCTCTGCATCCTGTCTCCATCTCGTCAAGTTGAATCTTGCCATCCCGTCTCCATCCCGTCTTTCTTTTGATGAGAAAGAGAAGGTAGAAGCCAAACTGTTATGCTTGCTTCAGTGACTATAGCAGGATATCCTTCAGGTTTAAAAAAAAGTGGAGTGTAATGTGTCAGAGATTGTATATTCTTTTCGAGTAATTTAATGAAACTTGTTGTGATTTCCTGAATTGCAGATGTGGATAAACTTCCATAAATCATCTACAAAGTTGTGAATCGGGTAGAAATGTAAATAAAGTAAAAATGTGTGTTCTTTCAGAGATATTTTTGAAATTAGCCAATATTTATTATGTTAATATGTTTTTACATATTTTAATTTTTAATGTTAGGTGGGAGAAGAGTATTGAAATACTGGAGAATTATCGACTTGTCAAATTCATTGTAAGTGGTTAACACAGTTTTTAAGAACATAAATTCTTTAATTGGATTCTTGCAGGGGAAAAGAAAGCAGATCACCAAGGCTGCATAAATTCTGGGAGTTTCTTTGGCTACATCCCCACTATGATAGCTCTTTTTATGCTATGATTTCCTGAACTGAAAACAGTGGTACGTGCACAAGATATCCAATACGGCTTCAAATTCATTCTGGATTAATAATATTTGCAATAATAGATTGTCAATATGACTTCAAAATCTTTCTGGATTAATACTATTTGATATTATAGATTGTGTATGGTGTTCCACTTAATTCAAGAAAAATAGGATTTTTGGTGTTTAACTTACACGAATTAGCTTTACGCAGCCTATAAATAAATAGTTGAATCGGATATCTTTCTCAAGTCCTGCCAACAAAGCACTTACTCACCTTAAACGCCAGAGATGCAACATACTAAGAGAACCAAAAGAAAACCCTGACCCAAGTTTTCTTTTGAACATTAGACTAATTACTGAAAAGGCACTGTTGAACAAACATCAAAGAAGAACTAGAGATAACCTTTTCTAAGAAGTGTAATTCCTAGTTATCACAGGTGCTAAGTTTATTCTCCATTAGTGTAGCGTACCTGGATTGCATTCCAATACAATGGACTGAAAACAACTCATCCATGTCTTACCCTCTCAGCAATGAGAGCCTACTTATCAAGCTTCCTTCCATATAGAATGCGCAACAAGTCCCCTCTCTGCTCCTTTCTTCTATAAATTGGTAAGAGCCATTTCAAGCTTTTCAACTGATACCAGTGTACATGAAAACCCTTGTAAGGCTCAAGGGATACCATATCCATGATTAGAAGGGATAGCTTAAAGAGGCGGATATCTTAAAGAGATGATAACTTAAATGATCACACAGAATATTAAGGTGATGCCTTCCTCCATGCATGCATACATCTATTGAATATGAGATGAAGTGGAGCAAGGTGAAGCAGTAATAAGCCCATGAAAAGATGAATAATTAGGTGTGAGAAAAGATGAATAACTAGGTGTCAGAGTAATACTGAAATGGCTTTCAGTTTCACTGTGAAGATATAGAATAGATGAATAACCAGGCATGAGAGTAATAGTGAAAGGGCTTTTAGTTTCACTGTGAAGAGATAGAATAGATGGAAATTGTGAAGAGATAGAACAGGTGAATAACCAGGTGTGAGATTAATAGTGAAAGGGATTTCGGTTTCACTGTTAAGATAGAACAGATGAACAACCAGGTGTGAGTGTAATAGTGAAGGGCTTTCATCTTCACAATGAAGATAGAACAGATGAATAACCAGGTGTGAGAAGAGATAGAACATATGAATAACTATGTGTGAGAGTAATAGTGAAAGGGCTTTCGGTTTCACTATGAAGATAGAATAGATGAATAACCAGGTGTGGGAGTAATAGTGAAAGGGATTTTGGTTTACATGTAGCCACCATGTGGTCTAGGGCAACTGGCATGTGGTGTAGGGGTAGTCACGTGCTAGCATTAGTTTCGCTATAATTTACCAGTTTAAAATTGAGAAACCAAAATAAATTTTAACCTTTTTTTTTTCTTCCTCACCTCTGGAAGAGGCCAATTAAGATGATGAATTTATGTGCAGTAAGAAACATGGTATAAAACATTGTTTATACAGAAATTCAAATTGATAAAAAAAATTATACAGAATCACAAATTGATGTGTGCACAAAGCATTGGTTAAACACTAAAAACAACGACTAAGAACAACTTTGACTAATGCTATAATCGCCCTAGCCGCTTAAAATAGTCCCAATCATGGTTGTGGTAGGGAATAATAGAGAAAAAAAAAATATTTTCCTCTATGCATAGCTCTGCACTCAACACAATGGAAACCAAATTTTCATGGAGTGCAGAGCTCCACACTGATTGGTTGTGGAGTATCCTTTTTTTCCTTCAACTTTCCAAATTATGGGTGCATTTTAATTTAGTTTTTAAAGCTAACAATACATACAACTTGGATTAAATTTTTGCATTAAAAATAAATTCAATAACACTTTCACAATTTAATTTTTTTTCGAGAATATATATGGCTAGTATATCTTGGCCATATACTCCAATTTTTGTAAGATATATTATTTTATCTTCAAGAATAACATTAGCTTTTAATGACTTAAGTCTTCATTTTCGTAGATATGCAATCTAAATCTTAAATAAAAAGAAAATGTTGCTCCAACTTGCATTGTTCGTTGAATTAAAATCCATCTCAAAATCTTTTCTGTTGTTATCCATATAATTGACACAAATCATTTCCTTCAACAATATCACTAGATTATGTTTAAAATGTTTAAATATTATTTTGAAAACTTTTTCGATTCTTTAAAGATTTTCCACTGAAGAAGCCTTTTCAGAAACCTTTATGCCAATATTTTCTATGTGTATATCCATGAATACCAAAATTGCATTCAAAACCATCTATTTTTCCCACTGCTAAAAAAAATTAAGAATTTTTTTTTGGTGATATAGATACTAACTATATCAAGTGCAATATTTTGATCGACAAAGAAAAACAGGAGGAGCTACGACGCAGAAAATTCTTGGCAATAGAAAGAGAACTATGCAAATAAAACAACCAACTTAAATTTCAAGATATCTAAAGGAAAATATCACACCAGACTATACATCGTAATTACTCATACCCAACCTCAACCAATAGATTTGATAATTGCAAAGCTAAAGTCCACATACAATGCAAGAAATATTGGAATCCACAAGCAGAGGATAGAGGATTCGATGGCAGTCATTCCTTTAATAATATACCCGTGTATATTGCATCATGTAGTTGAAAAATATAACTTTAAAATTAAATATTCTGATGCACTACTTAAAGTGTTCCATCTAATAAGAAAAAACAAACCCTCATCAAGTGTTCTATCTAGTAAAAAAAACAACCCCTCATTAAAGCAATAGTACCTATTGAGATAGTCTCTCTGAGAAAATAGTCAATATCAATAAGAAAAACAAACCCTCATGAAAGCAATAATACCTCATTAAGTGTTGTATCTAATAAGAAAAGAAAAACCTCATTAAAGAAGTATTACTTGTTGAGAGAGTCTATATGAGAAAAATAGCCATTGTTACACATTACAAAATATGAATTGTTATTGTTTTATTTTAGTCCTTGTGTTTTGGTGTAATTAATATGCATTGTTTTTCACCTTTTCCCTAATTATAAAACCATTTCTAGGTAATTTGCATTGTTAAGTTCTATACTGTTAAACATTTAGAGATGTATTTTTTTTTTATTGTTTGTAAAAACATTTCTACGTAGTATGTATTGTTTCTTTATTATTGAAGGTAAACCATATTTAGAGGCATTGTTCAATAAAACATTTTTAGGGATATAAATATTTTTATTGTTTGTTAAAATATATCTTCTGTTAGTAGATCCAGTAAACCCACTTGTTTCATTTCTAATTCCAGCTCCTAAAAAACACTTCATAACATGTATTTCCTAATTAAATGACCCTATGCGATTTATGGGAGTGTTGATTTTATGTACAAATTAATTTCGAACCAACACTTAATACAAAACAGTACATGCACCTTATACAAAGTTGTACAATATATCTTAATAAATTATACGAGTATAGAAGAATATAAATCCAAGTTCCATTAGTTAAATAGATTGTAAATCCAATATAATGAATATAGGACAAGCCCAACCTAAGATTTCCAAGAGATTTAAAAGGACCTAAAATGTATGTTGTCTTTGTAAGCTTATTTTTCTAAGTTGCTATTCCAAACAATTTTGACCTTAATCTAATCATATCTATTCAACCATTAATGGTTGAATTTTGTATACCTAATTTTTTTCAATTTCTATTATTTGAATGAGTTTTGAATCAGTGAAAAAGGAGAGAAATCCTAACCTTAACCCATAAATACGTAGCGATATCAATTGTTTTGGAGTCTGAGCATGGAATTTGTTAAAGAATGTAATCCCAACCACCTGCTAGGTGTCGAAACCGTTAGTCCAAGTGTCAAGTTCAATTTATAATTAGTCCAGTTTAGTCAAGTTTAACTCTAGTCATTTATTGCTGATGTTTCCAATGTAATCTTATATAAGTAATTTGTAATATTCTGAAGAGAAATACTCTGCTCCACTTATTCTTGTCATGGTATCAGAGCTAAGCCTGTGTAAGACTCCTTGAGAGAAACACCGATCAAAGGGACGCTGTATAATACTTCCGATAAACAACATGAACACGTGAGCGAAGTGAAGATGCAGAGGTAAAAAAAGACGAAGAAGTTAGCCAAGAAGGAAACAGAGGCGATTGAAGAGAGTTAATTATTTAAAAAAAAAGAAATCCTGCACTAACGCTCCGTTTTAAAAGATTCTCAATGTTATAACATGCTGTCTTAATGCACTCCTTGAGAAGAAGCTCAGAATTATAACGCAGGAGCCAAGAGCTAACATGATTGTTGAAAAATTCCTTCGAAGTATACCCAAGAAATATGACATGATTGTGACAGCCATTTTGGAATCCAACGACTTTACAACTTTCTCAGTATAAAATTTGACTGGGTCACTTCTGGCACACGAAACAAGACTCAACCTGATAGAAGACTCCATGGAACAAGTCTTCAAAGCACAACTCTCATTTTGCAGAGGCAGAGGCAGAGGATATAGAGGCAACAACAAGAGAGGCAGAGGCCGAAGAAGTGGCATATCAGATCATCATCATGCAAAAAAGCAGTGGAGACCTTCACAAAACCGAACCCAGAGAGGTAGATCATGGAACTTATCGAGTGTCCAAAGTTACTACTGTAAGAAGTTTGGCCACTAGGAATAAGACTGTCGAAAGAAACAATCAGATCAACAAAGAGGCATTATCAATCTCTCCAACAATGAAGGAGAAAAATCAAAGACCATGTTTCTTTCATGCCATCTTTCAGAAGACAACCACAGTGAATATATTTGGTTGCTGGACAGTGGATGCAAAAATCACATGACAGGCAACAATAATCTTCTTTCTTCTCTTGATGCTTCCATAACATCAGAGATAACGCTTGGAGACCGTACAAGTATTAAACCTAAAGGAAAAGGTATTCTCCCTATTCTTACTAAACAGAATCAGAATAAATACATCCCTAATGTTTATTATGTTCCTCAGCTAAAACATAATCTCATTAGTGTAGGAAAACTAATGGAACATGGCTATGATGCATTATTTTAAAAGAACACCTACTATATATATGACAAAGATCCTCATAAAAGATTGATAGAAAAAGTTGAAAAGACCAAGAGTAGGATGTTTCCATTGACACTTAGAAGCCAAAATACCAAACAATATTTAGTCCATAATATATCAAGAATAGATGACACATCTATGGAATTCTAGGTATGGCTACATCCCAATCAAGAGTGTAAGTCTGCTTTAAAAGAACTCTATAGTCATTGGTCAACCTACTCTCAAAGAAAAAGTTTGTAATTGTGAAATTTGTGTCCTATCCAAGCATAAAAGAGATAGCTTTCCCATATCATCCTCTAGAGCGAAAGAGCCTTTAGCACTTGTTCATACAGACATATGTGGCCCAATGCAGACACTGCCCATTGGTGGTAATTTCTACTTTCTTACATTTATTGATGACTTTAGCAAGAATATATGGGTGTACTTTTAAAAAAATAAATTAGATACCTTCTTTATATTTCTAGAGTTCAAGGCAGAAGCAGAAAATAGAGTGGAAAAATCTTGAAAGTACTCATATCAGACAGAAGAGGAGAATAAAGCTCAAATGAATTCAAAACATTTTGTTGCCAACAAGGTATCATAATGCAATACACAACCATATACGCTCCATAGCAAAATGGAGTAGCAGAAAGAAAGAAGCAGTCGATCATGAACATGGCCAGATGCATGCTACGGGAGAAGAAGTTATCAAATAACTATTGGGTTGAAGCAATGTCAACGACAGTGTATGTTCTCAACAGATCACCAACATCCAGTCTATAAGATAAAATTCCTCAAGAAGCATGGGATGGAAACAAGGTAAACGTGTCAGACTTTAGAATTTTTGGATTAGTTTCTTTTTCTCATGTTCCTGAAAAACTAAGAAAAATGGTTGATGATAGGAGTGAAAGATGCATATTTGTAGGATATAGTGAGTAGTTGAAAGCCTATAGACTTTACAACCCTATTACCAAAAAGTTCATTTTAAGCAGAGATGTGAATTTTTTTGAAAATAAATCTTGGTTGGATCATGTAGATGAAACTTCAAATCAGCCTTTTTATCCACCACAGTCTCCAAGATTGCAAGTTCAAGAATAGCCAAATCATTCTGAAAATGGTACGTCATCAAGAAGTGATTCAGCCAGTGATTAATCATCTTCAGAAGAGGGATAGAAAACAAGAAGTATCAGAGAGATATATGAACAGGAGCATGAATTTTACCAACAAAATATGTTTGCTTTTTATTCAACTCAACCGACTCATTTTGAAGAAGCAGTTAAAGAAAAGCATTGGGTGGATGCAATGAACCAAGAAATCATTGCCATAGAGAAGAATCAAACTTGGGAATTAGCTGATCTCCCAAGAGACAAAACTAGAATTGGTGTAAAAGAAGTGGAGCGGAGGATTATTTTATGCATTTTAATTCATAGGCGTCTTTTTGCCTCTTTATTTCCAGATCTAAAAATATCTTGAACATCTTCTATTTTTGTTTTAGCCTTTTGGATTTTCCCATTGTTGAATGTTGACTGCGGATCAACAAAAATACTAATTTGCATAAATAACTTCTTTAAAATATGCAACGCCCACAACCAATTTAAGTTTTTTTTTTTAATAAAAAACTTTCATTCACGCAGTTGATGGAACTCTATCCCGCGTTTACGTTAGCGTAGATGATATACTCTAGACCGGTGGGAAATTCAACTAACACGATTGATTCATCTTGGCTCCTATGTTAGTAATGCTAGGAGTCTTCTCAAGCAATGCATTACAACAGAAATGCGAATGCATTTCTTTAACTTCTGGAGTGCATTAATAAAGCTGAGGCTCCTTTAAAACAATGCGTTACTGGAGAAAATTTTTTTTTTTTTTTTTTTTCGGGCTTTCTTCTATTGTTTTGCTGGCACCTTCACTTGCTTCACATGGCTTTTTCTTTCCTGTGCTGCTAATTCATAGGAGGCGTCTTCTTCAAAAATTTTCTTCTCTCTCAAAGAGTCTTATGTAGGTTCGCCTCTCCTCTCTACTGCTCCAACTTGGCTCTGTTGCTGCTGTCTGGGGATGCTTATGCCAGCTAGATCTGATACAATGAGAAGAATTGAAAAACTTAAAAGAAGTGGAGAAAAGGACTATTTTGTGAATTTTAATGCATAGGCATCTTTAACTTTCCTCTTTAATTACAACCACATAAAAATTTAATTCAGATACCTACTAGTCTATGTCTCAGCGAGGCTTACAATTAAAAAAAATGACTTCAATTAGATTTGGTTTTCTTCTTCTCTTCTTCCAAATTATGTAGCCTTTGAATTGTTTTAGATTTTTTTCTTTGCTATATCCTTCAAAATTCAGTTTCTTGATTTGCTGGTGCAGGTCTTTTACAATTCCAGGCTATCTAAGCATGTCCTGGACTTCTTCAAAAATTGACCTGTATGTGGGCTGCTGCCACATATTATCTTCTGTAGTGCCATTTTCATCATCAATTTACTACAACATAAGATTAGAATACTATCTTATTTCTTCAAAACTCCAATGCATGAAAATTTCATTGATGTATTTATCATGAATATCAACTTCAACATTCATATCTATAGCTTCTGTGTAGATCTCATCCGTACATGGTGTTGCAAGTCATGTTTCAATAAAATTTAAGTCTTCTTCAAAATAATTATGTGTACCTGCACATTGGAAATCAATGGTAAGTGTAAAAACATCTCCAAAACCACATTGGTTTTTATCCTTCTGCTCTGCAATGTGAGTTTTCTTTGGTTGCGCTTCCTTTTCTGGTTCTGCCTCTTCCTTCTCTGCTTCTACTTTCTCTTTACAGACTTTTTTCTTTGCATCTACCTTTATCACTGCTTCCTTCTGCTCTGTGTTTTCATTACTAATGTGTGCTTCTCCAAACAGGTTTTCTTCCACTGACTGAAGTGGGATTATCTCACCAATTAGCATCTTTTCGATATCATATTTTTGTTGCATCATCTACAACCAATTATCATTATCCAAAAATTTATTATCAAAGTTTACATCAGCAAGTTGTATTTCTCGATTCAACATATCATTATCAACAAAAAAAATTTCTGGTATCACCATGTTTTCATCATCAGCAAGCTTTTTTGCTGGAATCAACAAGTCATCATCAGTAAGTTGTGTTGCTGGAATCATCAAATTTTCATCAACAAGATGTGTTGCTGGATTCATCATATCTTCGTCAGCAAGCCATGTTGTTGGTATCATCAAATCTTCTTCCACCTATAGTTGTGGACAGTGGGGTTGAGAAACATCTTTGTGCTCTCTCTCTGCTACTTCTGCAATTTCTTTGTAGACATCATCCACCTGTGACTGAGCACAATGGAATTCACCAAACTCTTCATCTTGTTTTAGATCTGCTGCTACAGGTCCACTTTGGTTTTCAACTTCAATGCTCCCCCTTAAACCAAAACATCTCTCAAGCGTATCCCATGCCTCCTTGGCTATCTTGGCATCTAAAATTAGAGGGAGAATGTTGTCATCAACAGATTCTTTTATGCATATTAATGCATAGGCATCTTTTTGCCTCTTTATTTCCAGATCTAAAAATATCTTGAACATCTTTTGTTTTCTCTTTAGCCTCTTGGCTTTTCCCATTTGTGAGTGTTAACTACAACTCAACAAAAAAATTTGGCAAACCTCTTCTTCAAAATATCACAATACCCATAATCAATTTAAGTTTTTTTTTTCTTTTAAAACTTAAAAAAATATTTATGCCATAAACCATTAAAATTCCTTTCCTTTACGAGCCGCTTTTTCCTTTCATAAAACCTTTTCAAATTTTGAAGTTTTTGTTTAAAAAAAAACTTAAAAAAAAAATTATTTCTTCATATAAAAGGGCTTCCTCATTTTTTAAAAACGTTAAAATAAAGCCTTTAAAAGTCACATTGAATGTTGTTTTTAAAGTAATATATGAGTCCTTAAAATCCATTGAATACGATGAAAGAAAATAATAACTTCATGTATTTAATTATCGCAAATGACTTTAACTCTATGGGAAATCACTTTAACACAATTGCTCCACATTCCTCCATGCTTTTAACATTCCTTTTAAAAACCGGTTAAATGTCCTTTTTCATTAACCTATAAGCCCTTTTCAAAAAAATCTGCGTTCATACATTCACCTCTTGAAATTTTCTTTGGTAAATGACATTAACGCGATGCTCTAGTTCATTCCCCGTGTTTATCTTAACGTAGCTAATTGTAGTCTGGTCGCGTGTCACTGCAAAATCCATCTAAGTAATTGAAATTAACGTGACTGAGTCCTCATAGCTGGTGCATTATAACGGTGAGCTCTTCTCAAGCAGTGCGTTACAATAGAAATGTGAACACATTTCTTTAACTTCTGGAGTGCGTTAATAATGCCGAGGCTCCTTTAAAATAGTGCATTACTGCAGCAATTTTTTTTCGGGCTTTCTTCTATTTTTTTTGCTCGTGCCTTCACTTTCTTCGCCTGGATTTTTCTTTCTTGTGCTGCTACTTCACAGGAGGCGTCTTCTTCAAAATTCTACTTCTCTGTCAAAGAGTCTTATGTAGGTTCGCCTCTCCTCTCTACTACTCAAACTTTGCTCTGTTGCTACTCTCTAGGGAGGCTTATGCAAAATAGCTCTGATACCATGACAAGAATTGAAAAAATGAAAAGAAGTGGAGTAGAGGATTTCTCTTCACATGGGCATCCTTATCTTACGCTTTAAAATCCTTTTTATATGTTTGAATGAAACACTTGAAAGCTTTAGTAAATCACCTTAATGCAGAAACTGAGGAGTGAAAACATAGATTTGGATTTCCAAAAAAGAATACCTTAACGCAGGCGATGGAGCTCCTGTGTTAGTAACGCTGGGAGTCTTCTGAAAGATGGCATGAAAGAAACATGGTCTCTGTGGATTCTCCTTCATTGTTGGAGAGATTGATAATGCCTCTTTACTGATCTGGTTGTTTCTTTTGACAGTCTTGCTTGTAGTGGCCAAATTTATTATAGTAGTAACATTGGACACTCGATATGTTCCATGATCTTCCTCTCTGGGTTCAGTTTTTTGGAGGTCTCCACTGCTTTGTTGCATGATGGTGATCCTATCTACCACTGCTTTGGCCTCTGCCTCGCTTGTTTCTGCCTCTATATCCTCTACCTCTACCTCTGCCAAACAAAATTTGTGCTTTGAAGGCTCGTTCCATGTGCCAGAAGTGATCCATGAAGAAAATACAGAGACCAAAACAAAAATAGCGTAACGCATAAGCCTCCGCAGAGAGAAGCAACAAAGCGAAGTTGGAGCAGTAGAGAGGAGAGGTGAGCGTGCATAAGACTCTTTAAGAGAGCAACAAAAGTTTGAGGAAAGTTGAAGACGGCTCCTGCGAAGAAGCAGAAGAAGAAATAAAAAGCCAGGCAAATCCTATGAAGGCGTCGACGAAACGAATTGCAGAAAGGAAGTTCAATAAATAGAAAATTTGTTCAAGAAGAAAGCCAATTTAAAATTTTGGTGCACTAACGCATTGTTTTGAAGGAAGTTCAGCATTATTAACACACTCCAGAAGTTAAAGAAATGCCTTCGTATTTCTGTTGTAACGCACTGCTTGAGAAGACTCCTAGCGTTACTAACACAGGAGCCAAGATCAATCGATCTCGTTAGTATCAATTAATTACACCGATTCTGAACTAACGCGAAGCCGAAGTGGATCAGCTGCATTAAGATAAATGCGGATCGAGAGTCAATCAACTGTGTTATGGTATTTTTGTTTGATTA